>JANAVB010035820.1:2247889-2682249 GCA_029216955.1 Iris pallida | reverse complement strand
GCCCCTTTTTGACCCCCATAAACCCTCCCTATGTAGCCATATATACCTATATAGATGCCCATATATACCCCATATATATACCCTTATATATACCCATATAAACCCCTCCATATAAACACCCCCTTTCCTTCCTAATTGTGGGTAATTGGTGGGTATGTTAGTGAGTTTAGTTAGTACTAGGAGTTAGTGAAAATGATATGGGATATAGGTTAGAATTAGTTAGCTATCTAAGTGAGTTAGATTTTCATGTTAGTTAGAAGTTATATTAGGTAAGTGGTATGTTTAGATTTAGTTAGATTTTGATTAAGGTTTAGAGTTAGGTTGTGTGGTATCTTGAGATCCAAGTTGGTATCTCATGGTTCACATTACCTAAAAGGTAATCTAAATTTACCTTTTTGGATTTTCTAGTATCAAGATGCCATGAGACGGTATCGAGACGTGGCGAGGGTTTAAATACCATATTAGAGAGTGTAAGAAAGCTTAGAATGAAGTAGGGAAGTTCTAAGGTGGGAGTTAGAAGCTAAGGTGAGGTTTACCTTAGAAAGGGTAAACGGGTAAGTTGGATAATACCCATTTAACAACATATGGGTTTAATACCTTAAGATATAGCTATAATTAGGATTTTATGGTTGGTAATGGTTAGGAATAGTGGACCTTCAACTAGTTTGACCTTGGTTGACCACGATTGACTATTTTGACCAAAAGTCAATCAAAAGTCAACCGTAGCCTAAAATTGACTAGAAGTTGACCAGTTGACCCAAACTAAACTGTTAGTCAACGTTAGTCAATTTTGACCTAAAGTTGACCTAGAGTTGACCAAAGTTGAAGAGTGACCAAAAGTCAACTGTAAGTCAACCGTTGACTTAAATCAACCAAGTTTAGTTTTGTTTGACTTGTATTGACCGAGTTTAACTCAGTATGACTTAATTTCACTTCCAAACCATTATATTGATACAATATTCCATATATAGGTCTTCGAGGTACTGTTCTTGGACTCAGTCGACTTATTCATCACATCACAGGCGAGTACATTCTCTGATAACTTTTTCAATTTACGATAATTGTTATAATTCATGTAATTAGTGTATATATGCTTGTTCTTGACACATTGGTCACACGGATTGGTATTCATGGATCCCGACATGAGATATTATTCCTTGTTATCTTGGTATATCTTGTGCAAGCCCCCTTGTAGTTCTTGTGCAGTATATGGACACCGATTTTCGAGGTGACTTGCTCCCTTCTAGTAGAATCTCGTGTCGTAACGTGTCTTGCTTGGATCCACTCTACAAGTCGGGGACGAGGAGTACTAGTGTAGATGTGTGGTCAATAACCGCCTTGTTTATTCTTGTAAACCTTGTGAATGCCAATCCTATACCACACGTATGATTGGCTAGCTCATGACCTTGTGCAGACCCAAGCCGGCCACATGTTGTAGCTAGTATTCACTCACGTAGATGGTATGATTCTCGACTCTTGTACATGATATGATTGATTATTTTCCTTGTTCTAGCTCCAGTTTTACAGCTTACCTTGCCATGATATTCACATGTACATTACATGATTTCTTGTATATACTCTCTATTTACAGTCTTATAGCTTTTGTCATATCTTGTGAACTGTTGTTAGTTGATTGTGCTCGTTCCATCCTGACTGGATATGTTGACAAAATATTGCAAATGACGTTGAGGGGGATTGCTATATCTACTACGGTCCGGTTGACGTAGTGGACTTAGACTTGGAGACCTTGGTTCATCAGGGCTTAGCTCCGCCCGACAAGCCTCTAGCTTAGTTTAGTTAGAGTAGATTTTTGGACTGGACCTTGTCACCATCTTGCTACTTTTGTTTATGATATTATATTTTGGTATTGTATAACCATATTACTTGTGACTCTTTTTCTCTCTGTTGAGCTGGATATTGCACTTTGTGATTATATCTATCTAGTTTTCGTGCCATGATTCTTCCTTCTAGATTGTGATTGAGTCTATCAGTATTTCATACTTATATCCTCTGTACGGAGATGCCAGGTTATTAAATACTGTTTGTTATCTAGCAGACTTACAGCATTCTACGGCATTTTTACGGTGTAGGCTGGGCGCTGTTACGTACTTGTGCCCCTACCTAGGGTGCGGGTCGTGACAACACCCCTCTTTATTTTAACATACAGCATTAGGCTAACTCCCTATTTGCGGTGCTATGCCGCTGTGACTTGGCTAGCAAGGCCGAGGCATTACCCCATGCCTGGAAACCTCATGGTGGAGTCATCCTACAGTAGCATAGAGTTTCACTCCTTGTAGTGTTGTTCTACCATGCTTCCTGTAAAGCACACCAGGCATTCACTCTGCCTAAGAACTCATCAAGACATTTAAGCCAACCTTCCCACAGGATCCATTTTTCGCAGAAAATAACTGTAGACAACCGTGGTTGTAGGTCCGTAACCTCTCTATGCCCAATAGAACATGTCCCCACCGTTCCTGATATTCTTCTGATTAGTGGTCCTTCCTTGAACGAAAAGCTAGATGTCTAGTAGATTTCTCTTTGAACTAATACCATAAAACTTTATGGTAGGAATACAGTAATACAATATCAGAATGCCTTCAAGCCCATTTTATTATCTGTGTCGTCAACCAGCTGGCACTTGAGGCCCTTGGTGAACGGATCCGCCAGGTTCTCCTGACTCTGAACATCAATCACTGCAATAATACCTCTCTTGATAAGATCATGTTCTGTATTGTGCTTCAACCGCACAGTCCTCTTCTTTCTGTTGAAGAGGTCATTTGATGCCACTGTCGCAGTTGCCGGGTTGTCGTAATATATCGGTATTGTCGGTATTTGCGCCCCAACCACTGGAAGATCATACATGAGCTCCCGAAGCCATTCTGCTTCTTCGGCTACGGTATCAAGTGCAAAGAACTCATATTTCGTAGATGACCGCGAGAGCATAGTCTGCTTCTTCGACTTCTACGATATAGCAGCTCCACCCTTTGTGAAAATGAATCCACCTGTGGACCTCTCGCTCTCCATCTCTGGCACCAGCTGGCATCACTGAAGCCTTTCAACACCGGTGGATCTCCGCTGTAGTACAGTGCATATCTCTAAGTCTTCGTGAGATACCTCATAACCCGTTTCACAACTTTCCAGTGTTCAACACCTGGGTTGCTCGTGAAACGACTCAGCATTCCTACGGCAAAAGCTATGTCAGGCCTTGTGGCAGTAGTAGCATACATCAAACTTTCGATTACGCTTGCATACTCCAGCTGCCTGACGCTTTCTCGTGAATTTAGGCTTCAGCTTCAGATCACACCTGTACGGTGTATCGATTCCTGGAAGATCCCGATATCCATAACGAGTGATCATCTTCTTAATATAATTAGACTGTGACAGCGCTAGTCCAGTGTCTGTCCGGATGATCTTGATCCTAAAGATCACATCAGCTTCCCCCAAGTCCTTCATACTGAAATTGTTCGAGATGAATTCTTTGCCTCCGTGACACAACCCATATCTATTCCTAGGATAAGCATGTCGTCCACGTACAGACAAACGATCACACCTCTTCCATCAGCAAACTTCATGTAAACATACTTGTCCATCTCGCTGACCATGTTGCTATTTGACCTTATAACTTTGTCAAATTTCTCATACCATATCTTGGGATCCTGTTTAAGACCGTAAAAAGATTTTACCAACTTGCAGACTTTGTCTTCAAGACCCTTGACGACAAATCCCTCTGGCTGTTGCATGTAAATCTTTTCGGTCAGTTCGCCATTTAGGAAAGCCGTTTTCACATCCATCAGATGTATCACCATCTTATGTATTGCTGCGACAGCAATCAACATTCTGATGGTGGTCATCCGGGCTACTGGAGCATACGTGTCAAAGTAGTCAATCTCCTGCTTCTGAGAAAACCACTTGGCTACCAACCTAGCATTGAACTTGTCAATAGTTCCGTTTGCTTTTATCTTCTTCTTGAAGATCTATTTGCATCTGATGGGTTTCACTCCTTCAGGAAGATCAACCAATACCCAAGTGTTATTTGAGGTGGTGGAATCAATTTCATTGTCAATCGCCTCCTTCCAAAAAAATGTGTCTCTGGTCTTCATCGCCTCATCATACGTAAGCAGATCTGCTTCCACATGATAGGTGACAAAGTCACTTTCGAAGTCCTTCATCATCCTCACATGCTTAGCTGACGGCTCAGCTTGTTCTGGTTCAGTCGTTGTTTCAACAACAACATCTTCTTGGACCACATCTTCATTGAAGACTTCAGTTTCCAGCGCACCCTCATTGTTCTCTGGTATATTCGTAAGAACAATATTCTTGTGCCTTGTAAATTTGTCTTTAAAATATTCTGCGTTGCGAGATTCAATGATATAATTTTACTCAATATCAAAAAATCTTCGAGCATCACTCTTCTCGGCATACCCCAAGAAGATCGTCTTAGTAGTCCTTGTCCCAAGCTTCTGAATCTTCAGATCTGGAAGCTTGACACATGCTAGACACCCCCACAATCGAATGACATTCAAGTTAGGTCTGAGCTTGAACCAGAGTTTATGAGGAGTAACGTCTGAAGTTGCATGAGGCACTCTATTTAAAATAAAAGTGGCCGTCAATGCAGCTTCTTCCCAGTAGCACTTAGGAAGACCCACAGTCAACAACATTGAGTTAATCATTTCTGTTAACGTTCTGTTCTTCCTCTCTGCTATTCCATGTTCTTTGCAGAATAATGCGAATTCATGAGACCTATACTCCCCACCTCGATCACTTCTTATTCTTTTGAGTTGTTGTCCAGTTTGTCGCTCAGCTTCGGCCCTGAACTCCTTGAACTTCTCGAATGCTTCGTCTTTAGCCTTCAGCAAGTAGACGAACGCATACTTTAACAAGTCATCGATGAAAGTTATGAAATACTTTATTTCGACCTTTATAGAAAATTGTTTGAAGTCACAGATATCGGAGTGTACCAACTCCAGAAGATCTGTACTTCGATTAACCCAAGGAAAGGATTTCCTTGTGATATTTGTTTGAGCACAAACTTCACATTTCTCTACCTTACCCCCACACTTAGAGATAAGCCCTAGACTAGACATTATGTTTATTCGTTTACAATGAACATGTCCTAGTCTATTATGCCACAACTCAAAAGTATAAGCAGAATGAGTAATTGCATTAATAATATTGAACTGATTTACAAGCTAAAATTTGAACATTCCTTCGATATAAAAAGCTTTTTCGAAATATGTTCCCTTGATAGACATCACCATCTGGCCAACATTGATGTCCATCCTGAGGCCTGCGTTGCAGAGTAGGCCTCCTGAGATCAGGTTCTTGGCGATAGCAGGTACGTGCTTCATGCCTTGAAGCGTCAGAGACTTTCCAGAAGTCAGCTTTAATACCACCGTCTCAATCCCAAGTACTTCAGTTTGTGCCTGGTTTGCCACCATAACCACTTCAGAAGTAGGTGTGTAGGTGGTGAACCACTCCTTACTGGACCAGACATGGCAGGTGGCTCCAGTATCTACTCATCAGTCAGAGTTAGTCCCTACCGCACCAACCTGTGCAATCATAGCAACAACGTCAGTGATCATAGATACCTTGCTAGGCTCTCCTTACTCTGATTGCTTGGTCTTTGTTTTGCATTTATTCTTGAAATGGCCCTCCTTGCCACACTTGAAACAAGTCAAATGGGACTTTGGCTTCTTTTGCTTGAACGAAGTTCCCTTGACTTTTAGATTGTCAGGGTCCTTCTTTTTGTTGTGGAAAGCCGCCTGCTTTTCCCTTGTTCCTTGGTATAAACCAAATTGGCATTAGCCAATTGCTTGGACAGTGCGTCCACCTTCAGTTGAGGCCGCTTCTGGTCCTCAATATAGATTTTTTGCAAGAGAACTTCAAGGCTGATCTCAAGCTTCTTCCTAAGCATGTTTGCATAGAACTTACTCCATCCAGCGAAAAGCTTCGAGACAATCCCTCCAACAACAAACTTGTCGGAAAGGGCATCGCCTCCTCTTCCAACTTATGTCGCAGCTTCAGGAATTCCTTCACCTGCGGCAGCAAGAACTTCTCGTCCTCAAAGAGCCATTTGTGATATTTTTCAACCACAAAAATCTTGCTTCTGTTCTTGTCTTCTTCGTACAGCTTCTCCAGAGAATCCCATATGTCTCTGGCAATAGTTTTCTTACTGTAGGATTCTGTCACACCCACTTTTCATTTCAAGAGTATTTTGGTCATTTTGTAATTTTTTATTATTTTATTAATTTATTGAATTTATATGATAATATGTGGTTTTGTTTGTTGTTTGAGTAGTCTTGATGGGTTTAACTTGGCCAACCATGACTAGAAACCTAATTCCATAATTAGAATTAATTTTTCATCAATTAGATTTTAATTTAGAAATTATTTGTTATTCTTAAATGATTTAAATGAATTTTTAAGTCATTTTCTAGTAGCCTTTTTAAAGCCTTTTTGGACTTCGGCTTTATTAGTGACTTAGGGAGCCTAGGCCCATGTGCTAAACTAACAATAACCCCCTATAGCTGGCTGGCCATAGGCAGCCCCCCTTCCGTGTGTAGAAAACTTTAGCCTCCAAGAGAGAAAACACTAGCCTCCACTTTCTAAAAATCCTAACTTTTGCATCCGGAGTCTGTTTCTCCCAAAACGAAGTCCATTGTGCTTGTAGGAAGGAGAGGATCTTGTTGGAGCATTGCTAGCAAGGTTGTGGAGGCGTTTGCTTGAGGGTACTCGATCGTTGGAACGCTCGGGAAGTTCTTTACATTGAGATTTTGACTCTCAATAGGTAAATCCTATATATTCTAGCATTGTTCTTCCTGATTTTTCTTCATGGTAGTGTGCATCTAGGTACCCCTGACCTGTAGGTTCAATTTTGTTCAGTTTTGTACTCGTTTGGTGTCCGTATCGGACACGTGTCAGGTTATATTTGTAAGTGTTTGATGAAATATTGCAATGGTTTTAATTCTAATTTTTGTTGGATCTTTTTATATATTTTTGTAGCCCTATACAAGAGGATCACAACCCCATGATTTTCGACACGAATCTGACTCGTGTCCGTTTCCAAATAGGACACGAACGTGTTGCACGCCAGGCCGCGCGTGTGCCCTTCTGCTCGGGGTTGATTTCTCGATGCACATGCCACGTGGTCATATGAAATTTGACGTGTAGGTGGGGGCCACGACTGAGAACACGCTCCCAAAGTTTTGTGAGGTTTTGTCGAGAAACGAAGGAGAAATCGCGATCGCAATGATCGGCCACACGCGCGCGCACGGGACAGCCGCAACTGAAACGGCGTTCGCGTGGAAACGATGTCACCCCCGTTTCTCGTATTTCGTATTAACACTCGTAATTGGATTTTGGCATGCATTTTAATTTTCTCGACTTGTGGAATTTTGGGTTTTTCTCGTATTTTTGGGTTTCGGCTCGGTTCGATTTTAGTTGGCTTGGTTTTATTTCATGGAGAAGGATTGGTTTGGTTTGGTTCAACATGCATTTGGAACACCTTAGCTAACCTCCACCCTCAACACAACATATCCTCCACCATTAAATCCCATCTAACTTTTTCTCTCCTCCATAATTTTTATTTATTTCTCCATCTTCTTCTTCCTCCTTCCTCCACCAACCTCCATAGGCAAGTGCACCTAGCCATCAAATAAGTACTACATTTTATTTATCCATTAGCTAGATTAGAACATAGAGATCAACATTAGAACTTGACATTTTTGGATTTGGAGTTTCCATTTTTTTAGATCTAGGTTTTAACTATTTTCGAAAATTCTTGGTTTTGATCTATTAAACTTTGATTTTTGCTTGTTTTGATGCTTCCATGTGGAAGAGAATTCAATTTTACCCAAGTTAGACCTTTGAAAATCTAGATTTGGTTTTGATTTGGCCAAGATATGAAGATTGGAAGTTTTTAGTGTTCTTGGACTTGCTCTCGGCCTGGAGAAGAAGACCTCAGTCTGCGCTCTTTAGCGCAGTACTGAACCGCGCAGCATTCTCCCGTGCCGCGCTCTTTAGCGCTGGTCGCTGACCGCGCAGCCTGGCCGATGTCCGACTGCGCACTTGACCCCTGTGTACTTGACCCCTGCGCACTTGACCCCTGCGCACTTGGCTCCATGCGCACTTGACCCCTGCGCACTTGGCTCCATGCGCACTTGACCCCCGCGCACTTCACCTCTGCGCCATCCATCTTCTGCGCCAACCTCCCCCTGCGCAGCCCTCTTCCCTCAGCGCAGTTCATTCCTGCACAGCCCTTTCTCTTGCGCCAACCATCTCTTGCGCAGCCTATTGACCTTGGTGATTTGGTTTTAAGCGTGGCTTCTCTTTTATGGATTAGGTTTTGAGATCTTGTTCCACACAGCACGACTATCTTGATCCAACACGACCTGACACGATTTTCAGTATTTGCTATGACTAGTACGATTTTCGTGATTTCTGTGATTTATGATCCTAGTACTTTCTGATTTTCTGGAAAATGACCCGATGGGGTGCATTCTTGACTTGTAACCCGATAACTTGATAGTGGCCCATGGCGGTGCACTCTTGACTTGTAACTCGTAACTTGACTTGACTTGATGCTGTTGCGACGGCTAACTTGACTTGCATAACTAACTTAACACCGTGGGTGTTCCTGCTTGCTTGCTTGTACAATCCACCTGTCTTGTCTTGCATCATGTCTAGGACGTGACTCCCTGGTTCCCACGGTCAGGGATTTACACTGAATATGTATTAGGCTAATGACTAGATCTAACTATAGTTCATGGAGAATTTCTAGTCACAGGCAATCTCGTTATCTGGGCGCCTTAATTGGACTTGTAGCTTGCCGACGAGTAGAGCACATTTCCAGCACACTGTCATGTGTTGCACCCTCTAAGTCACCTAAGGGTATATCGTCTCCGAGGCGATGTACCCAACCATACTCAACCCGCGGACGGATAACTGGATAGTCTGCAGGGCTTGGGAATGGGAAATTCTCACTTGCATCTTGTTAGTAATTAGGTCTGTGATAACCCTAGTTAGTTAAAGTAGTAAGCCGTAGTAATTGCTTGGCTGCTTGTGAATGGATGTTGTCTAGCCCTGTCTAAGTCCTGTCTAGTTCCAGTACCTGGTTCCCCTCCTGTACATGATTGTTTTACTTATCTTAACAATAAATGGGTAGAGACAGAGTGCTATTCAGGCGAAGGGTTACAATCCCGGTCCTTATTTGGTTTACGGGTTGTAACCTGGTTCCCGAAATGGTTCCACGTCCCTAGTCGTTTATTACACTGTTGTTCTCTTTACTTACTTGTAGATTTCTTCCACTTTTAATATGTTCTGATATGCTGGCTATTGTTCTTATTTCGTGGCCTCCCTTGTGGCACTTGCTCTTTCTGGGGTTTGATCCAGCTGGTTTTGTGTGGCCAGATTTCGGAGCAGCACCCGAGGATCTACCGAACCTCCAGTCCGATGGTGGCGACTAGAAGGAACCCGGGCTACGAGTGGGTTTTCTATTTTGTTTCGCTCACTCTGTTGTAAAATTATTCTTTTGAGGCGTTTAGCCGACGAGCACCTGTTTGCTCGATGCACTTTTACTTACTGTTTGCCTACGGGCTGTAAACATGGTTGATAAATCCTAAGGTTGATCATGTATGACTTAACTCTTGCTAGTCCTAGCATTTTGTACGACTAGCTTCATGATCAGCTGATATGTAATATTTGGGATGCCTTTTATTGTATATTTGGTGGTCAAACATCTTGTAACTATATTATTTGCTTGAGATTGAGACAATAGGCTTGACCTTAAGAGACCGTTGGCTTGTAGTAAACCCTCATATCTAGACAGTCGTGACCGTATAGCGAGATGGTCTTCATTTCCGTATACGTAGCTGGCTATGTTCGCCCCCGCTCACCAGTATTCTTGTTCTGGGGCGTGACATGGTTTAAGTGGTGGCCCATGCAGGTCTTGGCATTCAAGAAATGTGAGGGTTTACCGAATAGATATCTCAATCAGTACTCGTCCTTGATCTCCGTTCATATCCTCTGAATCTCTGAAATCTTGACCTGATCACATGCTTGTATCGTTGATCTGTCCTGGTCCTTCCTTATTGTTTCCTATGTCGTTTTCTCAGCGACATTGTTCATGAACCAGCCGATCAGCAAGGTGGAGCAACTCCCGCGGACCAGCAGCCCAGAGATCAAGCCCAGCATTCCGGAGTGGCCTCCAGAGTCGTACCTCCCGGAGGAGAGCCCCCAGTTCAGCCCGTTCAGCCTGCCGAACCGGATGATGGCACCTTGGTAGGTCTCATCAGGACCATAATAGCTTCCCAGGATCGTCGAGGAGACGCCTTGCACCAGGTAGTGACAGATGCTTTGACCAGAGGCGGTCATCCAGGGAACAGTACGGCCAACAGCTTCAAGCGCCTGAACCCTCCCTTCTTCGACGACAGCAAAGATGCGATAGCCGCGGACGCTTGGCTTCAGGATACCGAGGTGATTCTGGAAGCAGTTAGAACACCTGAGAATGAGAAGGTGGTGGTGGTATGCCTACAGTTGCTGGACTTGGCTCGCAGTTGGTGAGCAGCGCAAGCCATGGGATTAGTGGCACCCATTGCTTGGGCAGTATTTAGAGAGAGATTCCAGACGAAGTATTTTGATGCTGTAGCTCGTTACGACCTGCAGACGAGATTTACCAACTTGAAGCAAGGAGGCAGATCGGTCGACAGTTATGCATCTGAGTTTTCTAGACTCAGTAGGTTTGCCCCCACCTTGGTGGTAACCGAGTTTGATAGGGCCCAGCGGTTCCAGCAGGGACTGCATTTGGAGATCTTGTTAGCAGTTGAGCAGTTCGAGCACCAGAAGTTTGATGCAGTTTTGAGAGCAGCTAGGAGGCATGAGTACACCTCCCAGAGGATCGTGGATAGGACCGGAGGTAGGAAGCGGTCCGACAGTCAGATGCACCAGTCATCAGCCACAGCCCCGGCAGCTAGGAGTTTGACTATTGGAACTCCGAGGCGGGCGGCCTCAGTAACGTCGGTTCAGCATTCAACCCCGACGTACCCGTAGCAGCAGAAGCAGAAGCAGACTTCCGCGATGGGATGTTCTTATTGTGGGAAGCCAGGCCATGTGGTGGCAGATTGTCGTAGGGCACAAGGATTGTACCTGGCTTGTGGAGCGGCAGATCACAAGATAGGAGCTTGCCCGAATAGGGGTAGTTCTTCCTCTTCCAACCTAACCAGTCCATCGGTTAGGGGACCAACACCTGTACAGCAGCAGTACCCGAGGCCATTGTTGCCTCAGGCCCAGGCGTTTCATCAGCAGAACCAGCAGCAGTACACCCAAGCCCAAGTGCAGAGCAGGCTGAGAGGTTTCCAGCAGAGGGGACCCGCAGCTAGAGGACAAGGTCAGGCCATGATGATGACTATGGAAGAAGAAGTTACACCAGGTGAGGTAGTGGCAGGTACTATTCTCGTCAACTCCTCTCCAGCATTGGTATTATTTGATTCTGGTGCATCGCATTCATTCATGTCTGTACGATTTGCGACACGGATAGGATTGGAGCCCGAGTCATTATCAGTGAGGCTCAATATACTTACTGGTAATGGCCTTGTGGGAGTAGATCGAGTGTTTTCCTCGTGTCGGATCGTAGTTAGCGGTAGAGATTTCCCCGCTAGATTTATAGAATTCCCTATGGCAGACTATGATGTAGTCTTAGGCATGGATTGGTTGAGGAACCAGTATGCTAGGATAGACTGCCATGTTGGCAGGGTTGTTTTCAGCATTCCAGGCGAGCCAGAGTTTTTATTTTCCAGAGGCGCGGTAGAGCCATCTTCCCCAGTGTTGCGGATGGCAGTAGCAGCAGTACAGTTGCCCCGGATAGTTGAAATGTTTCCATATGTCTTCCCAGATAAACTTTCAGGAATGCCGCCAGAGCAGAAGATCGAGTTCACTATAGACTTGATCCCCGGGACAGCACCAGTATCAGAGCGAGTCTACAGAATGGCGCCTTCAGAGTTGAAGATTTTGTACAAGATGATTGAAGAACTCAGGACCAAGAGATTCATTCGTGCAAGTGGATCGCCTTGGGGAGCCCCGATGCTTCTTGTGAAAAAGAAGGATGGTACATCTAGGTTATGTGTAGATTATCGTACCTTGAACTTAGTGACAATCAAGAAAAGATACCCTCTCCCGAGGATAGATGACTTGTTTGATCAACTCAAAGGGGCTTCAGTGTTTTCGAAGATAGACTTGCGGTCAGGATACCACCAGATCAGAGTCAGAGAGCAGGACATCCCGAAGACAGCTTTCCGATCGAGGTATGGGCATTGGGAGTTCCTTGTTATGCCTTTTGGAGCGACCAATGCGCCAGCCGTATTTATGGACCTCATGAATCGCATTTTCATGCCTTACCTGGATCAGTTTGTGATCGTGTTCCTAGATGATATCCTGGTCTACAGCAAGAATAAAGCAGAGCATGAGCAGCATCTCAGAGTCGTCCTTCAGACGCTTAGAGAGCACCAGTTGTATGCCAAGTTCAGTAAATGCGAGTTCTGGCTCGATCGTATTTCGTACTTGGGTCACATCATTACTCGAGGTGGTGTGGATGTGGATCCCCAGAAGATTATGGCTATCGAGTCATGGCCAGTGCCCAGCTCAGTGGCAGAGGTTCGCAGCTTCCTTGGATTGGCCGGCTACTACCGGCGATTCATTTCAGATTTTGCTAGGATTTCAGCACCGATGACCCAGTTGACCCACAAGGATGTGCAGTTCGCTTGGACAGCGGAGTGCCAGGAATCATTTGAGAAGTTGAAGCGAGGCTTGATAACGGCTCCCATTCTCACACTTTCAGATGGGATCGAAGGATTTACAGTTTATTGCGATGCTTCAGGCAGAGGATTGGGATGTGTCTTGATGCAGCATGGGAAGGTAATATCTTATGCATCACGTCAACTTCGTGATCATGAGAAGAATTACCCGACCCACGACTTGGAACTGGCAGCAGTAGTGTTTGCACTCAAGCTTTGGCGGCACTACTTGTACGGAGACAGAGTGGAGATATTTACTGATCACAAGAGCCTGAAGTATGTTTTCACCCAAAAGGACCTTAATATGCGGCAGAGAATATGGCTTGAGCTACTGGTGGACTACGATGTGGATTTGTAGTACCACCCAGGGAAGGCCAACGTTGTGGCAGATGCGTTGAGTAGGAGAGCTGGAGTTTATTTCCTAACGGTGCAACCAGAGTTATTGTCAGATCTTCAGAAGATGGGAATTGAAGTGGTTCTTCCTACCAGCGTGGCATTAATGGCCAGTCTACAGGTTCAGTCCAGCATAGTTGAGAGGATCCGTACGGCAAAATCTACAGATTCCAAGCTTCAGCGATTCAGAGCAGAGTGTTGTAGAAGCATAGAAAACACTAAAGAAAATGCCTCATACGGCTCGGGCAAAGGACTTCCCATGCGGCTCAGAGTGAATCCATCCTATGCGGCTCAGGCCATGAAAGTCTCATGCGGCTCGAGCGAGGACTTCTTATGCGGTTCAAGAAGATCATGTCCATGCGGCCCAGGCGGATATATACTTATGCGGCCCACAAGGATTACTCCTCTGTGGTTAGAGGACTCAAGTGAGGGTCACTGCCCACGCAGCCCTGACACGTGGGCTTAACCATATGCGGCTCACATTCATATGCGGCTCACTAGTTATGCGGTCATGATCCCCCCAGCAGCTCCTAGGACACGTGTCCTAAGCCGATTAATTCCTCAGATTTGCTGCCATTAAAGATTGGGTCAAATACCAATAAATCTGGGACACGTGGCAGAAGAATAGATCTGATTTATTCGCAGATATCAGAAGATCAATACAAGGAAGATTTATTCCAATCAGCATTAATTGCTTATGGGATTTGGTGTAATCTACACCTAATGGCCCAGATTCATCATAATTAAAACGAATGGCCAAGATGGACCAATCCCCAAGCCGCCGCCATCTCCAAGTGCTAATCATTGGCAACCCTAATGATGACATCCCACTATTATAAATAGCAAGGTGCCATTCCCTTGTAAGATATATATTTTCAGAGAGAAAAATATGTATATACAGAGAGACCCCCCCCATAGTCAGAGAAAAGAATACACAG
Organism: Iris pallida; assembly: GCA_029216955.1. Classification (NCBI taxonomy): domain Eukaryota; kingdom Viridiplantae; phylum Streptophyta; class Magnoliopsida; order Asparagales; family Iridaceae; genus Iris; species Iris pallida. The sequence continues at coordinate 2,668,133 of JANAVB010035820.1, read as the reverse complement.
AGAGAGAGAGAAGCCAGAAGAGCAACAGAGGAGCATTTCTTCGTCAACGCCAACCATCTTTTCAAAAGGAGCCAAGGCTGCATACCGATCGTCCAAGGAGTAAGGCAGGGCTGCCGTCGCCCTCCCGAGCCTCTATCGTCACCCTCCAGAATCTGAAATAAACAATTGTACTTAGACTGCTGTACATAGGTTTTCGTCCCTTGGCTTTCTTTGTACAAGCGAGTTTGTAACGTGAAGTAAAAGTTCGGTCCTCCGATAATTGTTCTGTTTTTTTATATTTCATGGCAAACACGATGGCGACTCTGCTGGGGACTAACTTCTCCACGGCTGAGGAGTTGGTGATACAATCGGATGCAACCAAGCTTGGCTCCACTCAACAAAAGATGGTCGCCCGGTTCGACCAACAAGCGTTCGAAGAGATGCTCTCCGACAAGAGCACTGGCCCGATCCAGAAGCGAGCCCGCACAAAGAAGGCCCGTAAGGAGTGGAGACCCCGATCCTTCGTTCCTGCTGAGGCTCTTGCAGAGACACCCTCTGTTGTTCAAGACGGCGAGCAAGATTCCCCTGCGGCCCCACTTCAGATCGTAGACAACTCTGCTGTCCCTAAGTCCGGCAGAAGAAAACACTATGATGCTGGACTTGCAGGGGCAAAGAGGAACTCTATGAGATCCGTGCCGTATAAGGTTATCAGCCGCAGGGAGAAAGCTCATACGGCTACGTCCTTCAGCCGTAGGGAGAAAGCTCATGCGGCTACATCCTCCAGCCGCATGAAAAAAACTCATGCGGCCATATTTGTCAGCCGTATAGCTTATGCGGCTACAGTTGCCAACCACACGAATGAAACTCATGCGGCTGTGGGAGTCAATCGCTTGCAGAAAACCCATGCGGCCACAATTGCCAACCGCATGCGGCCAGCTTGTACGGTCGTGACTCCTAGTCGCACGAGAACAATTCGTCCGACGGCGGAAGACAACCGCATGCAGACAGCCTGCACGGTATCCAACTCTAGCCGCATAGCGTCCATTTCACACTTCTCTCGATCGGTCTTCGACCGTCTCTCATGCGGTCCTGACCCTGATGATTCTCTGGATGATAAGCCAGACTCTGTGGCATTCAACTTCGACTCCTCCTATTACGCACCCGCAAGTGCTAAAAGGAGGGAGTCTAGGGCAGCACGGGCTCATCGAGCCCAGTCAGCTGTCCCAACCTCTGACTATCGGGGCGTCCCGTTGGCTATCACACGGGCCTCGGATGGGAAATTGTATACAACCGCTCGAGTCCAGCCCCCGACGGCAAACAGACAGAGTGGTTCCTCTGACCTGCGGGAGGCGATCCTCCACAAACGCAAAGAAAGAGAAGGAGTGTCGGCGTGCAAAGAGTCCTCGCTTGGACATCGCTGCACCCAAATCATCGTCAATTACTGCTGCAACAATGCGGCAGTGACGGAAGATCGGTCGTCCGTCTTCCAAAGGCTACAACACCCGAACTCAGAAGATGAGGCACCTCCTGTTGTCTCCTGCAATTCTGCACAAAAGGTCTCCGCCGAAAGGAGGAGGAAAAAGACGAGTATCTCCAGTCCCAAGATATCAACCACCACAGCCAAGAAACTATCGTCTAAACGGTTGTCCTCTACTGGTGTATTCCAACGCACCCGTTCAAAAACGAAATTTACCGCGATGGGAAATTCATCATCCACATCGCTAGGGGTTGAGGGAACTGGGGGTAGCGCTCCTCCGAACATCCGCAACAATCCGATATTTCAAAGAGCCGAGCCCGGCCAAACAACACTTCCATCAGGGACAACAGACGCCGATGTCCCCGAGGACATCCATAACTCTCAAGACGAAGCAAGCTCTGAGGCTGGGGGTACTGCTCCCTCCGAGTCCGAACCAGAAGACAATATTCCCATATATCCTGATGACTTCTCGGTACACGGGTACGACTCGGAGGGCACATCCTCCACCGTTCCTTCCATCACTCCTCACGTAAGGACGGTGTTCATGACGGACAGCAATCAAGGTGGTTCCAGTGATCGCCAGTGCATTGACAATCTCGAAGCCATATTACTTGCTTTGGTCAAGTCTGTAGACGAGATTAAAGCAGCCCTGCCAACTCTACAAGGAGGAACGCCCGGTCAAACAAGCACAGGCCCTGCGGTCAATGTGGATTCGAACTCAGCGGCACCAAACTCGGGCAATAATCCTCCCGAAGTAACAGCCCCTACCTCTACAGACGAGACCCGAGAAGTAAGGAGAGAGGTCCAGGAGCTCCGAGCCAAGTTCCATGCCCGAGAGAACGCCCAAGATCTCAGAATACGGCAACCATACCCTGCTGAATGGAGGGATGTTCCATTTCCACCAAGATATAAGCCGTTCAGTATCAACCCGTATGATGGCAAAACCTCAGCAAGTCGGTACATCACTTACTTTGAGGTCACCACCGACCATCTGCCCCATGATGATGCGATCCTCACACGGTTATTCATCGGAGCATTGGAAGGAGTCGCCTTCGATTGGTACCGCAATCTACCGGACAACTGCATCCACTCATTCGCCGGCTTCAAGCGCCTGTTCTTAGAACGATTCTACGAAGTAGGACAAGACGTCACTATGTCCACTCTCATGGACGTCGTCCAAGGGGAGAAGGAGTTGACAAGGAACTACATCGAGCGGTTCTGCCAGACCGCCATGAAGCTGCCTTCCGGAAATCCAGATTCCTCTTTGATTGAAATTTGCCAAAAGAGACTACTTCCAACGATCAGTCTCTGGATGGGCGAAAGTCAATTCAAAGATTGGAAGGCGTTCATCATCAGCGCCACAAGCGCCGAAGAACGACTGAAGAAAGCTCGCCAACTGGGATTGCAAATCTCACAAGGAGAAAACAAGGGCAAACGTCCCAACAACGATAATGGGGGTAATCCCTCCAACAATCGGGACAGCAAGGGAAAGCAGGCTATGGTGGCCGACACGGCCCAGAAGCCCGAGCCACAACCAGCAGACAAACAATGGCCTCAGATCACTTACTCCTTCGAAGACGGCCACGTCAAGCCAATCTTGGACATGCTCATACAAGGAGGTAGAATTCAGCTTCCTCCACCGAGGCGGGAGCCTCGGCCGGCTGATTTAGAGAACCCAAAGTTCTGTCATTACCACCGTTATGTACACCACGCTACACACGACTGCTACCAACTGAAACGGTACATCTAAAGCCTCATCGATTCGAACGCTCTGGCCATCGACTTCGAAGAAGTAACCGTAGCAGCCAATATGGTATCCGTACAATTTGGCAGCTTTCCTCCGACGGAGACTCAAGACGGGGTAATCCCCGTCCCTCTGGCAACGATGGAGACTACCAATCTTCCACCTTTCCGGGAACAAGCTGCTGGTCTGGTACCTCTCACCACCTCACGAGGGGAGGTCATGTGGGTCCATCCAGACTTGGTGTCAGAAGTAACTCGGTCCACACCATCTCCCACTAACAAAAAGAATGGAAAAATCAGGACCTGCCACACAATCTCAGCAGACAACGAGGAAGCTACAGCCGTCGTCACGCGGTCCGGAGCGCAATCCCAACCCGTGGTTGAGAGCCCAGCTGAAAATCATCAACCTACTACAACTGATGCTCCGGGACCGGCTCAGCCTTCGACGACCGACATGCCTAGGCCGAAGGAGACTCGCTTCGACAAATCCCTCCGAAAGGACGTAGCCCAAGGGCTAGAGAGGCCCTACAACTTTGACATCTTAGCACAATTGGCTAACACTCCGGCCAAATTGTCACTATACGACTCCTAAGGCTCTCCAAGGACGTTCGTATTGCATTGAGCGAAGCACTCCAAAATGTCGATGCCTATCTCGCTCAATCCAACCTCACCGGGGAGGACTCACCCATGGATCTCCAAGACAGTGCCTGCACGGGAGCAATGCCCAATATCGTCTTCACTCCGCAGGATATGCTCATCAAAACCAACCTACATGATCGCCCGCTATACTACACGGGATACATCGGCGACGTGAAGGTGGATCAGATGCACATTGATCCTGGCTCTTCCATAAGCATCATTCTGAAGGGTCTGCTACATCATCTCTGCATCCCAATGCATCGCCTGACACCTACAAGCACCGCCATCAGCGGTTTCAATTCGGGCAGGAGCTACCCTATTAGGAAGATTCGTCTGAAGTGTCAAATTGGCGACCTCCAATCCAAAGTCACCTGCTACGTCATAGATGCAGACACTTCTTACAACATCCTCTTGGGGCGCCCATGGATACACGATTATATGATCGTACCTTCCACGCTACACCAGTACTTCAAATATGTCGACAAACACGGCTTCGTGAAGACAGAATTTGCTGATATCGATCCCTTCAAAGGGGTCGAATCCTACTACTCAGACTCCTGCCTATACGAAAAGTCGAAGAGGCACCTTGATGAAGGAAATGAACAAGCTAGTACCGAAACGGCTACGGGATCTGAAGGACCCCTGACGATCCACATTCAAGCTCGCAAACCGGGCAAGTCCGTACCCTTCACCGCCACTCTGCGGAAGGAAGTAATCAGCCTCTCAGCGCAGGAGGAGCAAATGATAATCCGGCTGCCAAGGTTCGGCCAAGTACCGAGACCCGCAACGGGGCCATTAACAATCAGACTGCCGAGAGTCAGTCAACCCCAAACAGGGAAGCTCAATCCCTCCGACAAGCCGCTGATGATATGCCTTCCCAGGAAGGGTTGTCACCCCGATGCGAGGTCTGACACTTCTAGCGAACCAGCCACTCCTCGCCCCACATCAAATGCCAAACTGGGAGTCGCCAGTCTGCTAACAACTCCACGCTCTGCTCCACCAACCGAACCACTGACAATCAAGCTTCCTAGGCCGTCCTCTCAGTCTTCATTTACGTAGGGGGTAGTCGAAGAGGAACCGGAGCTAGCCAAGTATATAGCTACCCACACCAATGTCCCCTCCGCTGATGATGTAATCCCCCTAGAAAAGATACCTTACTTCATCAATAAAGGGTTATCTTTGAACTACACCGAACTCAATAAGCTATGTACAATGTATGCTATGGAACACGGTATAGGCGCTCACCTACACACACAGGTGACGAATGTGTACACCGCGATCCAGCTTACTCCAGTAGAAGACGCTTACCGAATATTCGAGGGAGGAGATCATCCGATCATCTTCGGCCGGACGAACAACCCGCATCCCCTCACCATAGAAGAAGTCGACCTCGGGTCAGATGCCGGGAGACTGCCTCTGTATCTCTATAGCCCTCAATCCAAATATCTCATGCAGAAATATGGGTATGATCTAGAGACGACGCCAGGATTAAACTACGGTACTGGGCGACGATTACCTTTGAAGCTACCAGTCCCGGCGGACAAACCACAGAACTACTATAACAAAACTCGATGCGGGCTAGGGTATGTAACACCTACTACGACCCCTGAAAGTTCAGACGAAGAATGTGACTGGCAGTCACATTCAACTGGATCACCAACTTCCGACTCAGATACCAGCATCGGAGATATATTCAGACAAGTCATGTCAGTCAACATGGCATTCGCCGACGCTTACGAGGAAGACGAAGACATTCCCGAAATTCTCGAGCTAAAGCCATGGGCCCAGCAATTAGACGCACAATGGGAAAAGCGGTTCGAACTGAGAGAACCTCCTACTGAAGATGAGGTCATACAAGTGGATCTCGGTAGTGAATCTTCTCCAAAACCGATTTTCATCAGTAAAAGCCTAACTGACGAAGAACGGGATTCGCTGTTAGAACTTGTCAGAGAGTACATTGATGTGTTCGCCTGGAGCTATGAAGACAAGCCAGGGTTAAATCCTGACATCGCTCTTCACAAACTCAACATTCGACCAAATGCGAAGCCGGTCAAGCAACAGCAGCGACGCTTCCGTCCAGGCATCATGGACGCGATTGAAGCTGAAGTCAGCAAACTGATAGCTAGCGGTTTCATTCGTGAGGAGCAATATCTCGATTGGGTAGCCAATATAGTACCCGTCCTCAAGAAGAATAGGAAGATTCGAATCTGCATCGACTTTCGTAACCTGAACGAGGCGTGCCCCAAAGATGAATTTCCCCTTCCTATCACAGACATCATGATCGATAATACTTGCGGCTTCGAACGCATGTCATTCATAGATGGCTTCTCGGGGTACAACCAAATCAAAATGTCTCCTGACGACGAAAAGCATACGTCATTCCGAACACCAATTGGCATGTACTGCTACACAGTTATGCCTTTCGATTTAAAGAATACTGGTGCCACATATCAAAGAGCCATGAGCATCATCTTTAGAGACCACTTACGCAAGACGGTGGAGTGCTACGTTGACGATATAGCCGTTAAAAGCCGTAGCAAGGGAGACCATCTACAGGATCTAAGGACGGTAATCGATCTAATGCGAACATACAATTTGAAGATGAACCCCACGAAGTCCGTTCTGGGCGTATCCAGCGGGAAGTTCTTAGGCTTCATCATCACTGCAAAGGGTATCCATGTAGACCCTGAGAAGACAAAAGCAATCATGGAGATGGGTCCCCCGAAAAATCTCCGCGAACTCAGAGGCGTTCAAGGGAGGCTGGCTTACATCAGAAGGTTCATTTCCAACCTCTCCGGGCGATGCCGACCATTCACGCACCTCATGAAGAAAGGAGTCTCATTCGTATGGGACGAGGAATGTCAGCGTGCTTTCGACAGCATCAAAGAATATTTGTCAAATCCTCCGGTCTTGGTAGCCCCGGTTCCTGGAAAACCATTCCTTCTCTATGTACGAGCAATGGAACACTCCCTCGGGGCTCTATTGGCACAAAACAACGATGCTGGCCACGAACAAGCCATATATTATCTCAGTCGAATGATGGTTGGGCCAGAGCACCGATACACCGCGGTAGAGAAGGAATACCTCGCCTTGGTGTTCGCCATTCAGAAAATACGACACTATGTCACCGGACAAACGATACATGTGATCTCACGGGTCAACCCTCTCAGAGTCCTCATGACCAAACCAGGGGCACTTAGCTCTCGCCTCGCTACATGGGCAATATTGCTGTCCCCTTATCATATGATCTTCGTTCCCCAAAAGGCAGTCAAAGGTCAAGCCCTGGCAGACTTCTTAGCAGCCCACCCGGGCTCGGAGTCCTCCAGGATATATGAAGAGATCCCAGATGAGGTCGCCGACTCGCATGCAACCGCTCACGAGAATGTATGACGAATGTTCTTCGACGGTGCTTCGAAGATCGGACCTAAAGGCAATATAGTCGTCGGAGTCGGGGTAGTGCTAATCTCTCCTTCCGGATTGGTGATTAACCGCGCTTATTCCCTCACAGAACCCTGCTCTAACAATGTGGCCGAGTATAACGCTCTGGTCATTGGCCTCCAACTTGCAAGAGAACTGGGGGTAGAATACCTTGAAGCATACGGCGATTCCCAACTAATCGTCAATCAGATCCGGGGTTCGTACGAAGTCCGCCACGAAGACATGATCCCTTATCACCAAATAGCGATCGATATCATTTCGTCATTTGAGGGGTTCTTCATCGAGAACGACCCCAGACTCCGAAATATTGAAGCTGATACCCTAGCTGGTCTTGCCGCTTCCCTAGCAGTTCCGAATTATGATCGCCAATCAGTGGAAGTGATAGGCCATGAACTGGTCTGTCCCAAAAACAATGTGCAATTCGTGGCAAGTTATTCCGCACAGACGATCGATGACGCCCCAGATTGGAGACAACCATTCATCGACTTCGTCGTCTACGACATCCTACCCTAGAACCCAAAGGAAGCCACTTCCATCAGAAAGCGTTCTCTCAGATTCTTCTACGATACAGAGACGAAGATGCTGTATCGCCGCTCCTACGACGGATTATTACTTCGGTGTCTGTCAAACGCAGAAGCCAAAGAAACAGTACGAGAAGCTCACGATGGTGTCTACAGGGCCCACCAGCCTGGCCCAAAACTACAAGATCGTCTTCGCCGAATGGGCTACTATTGGCCCACAATGGTGGCAGAGGCGATAGATTATGCTAGAAAATGTAAAGCCTGCCAAGTCTACGCGGACTTCATTCACCAACCATCCAAATTTCTACATCCGACAGTGGCGTCCTGGCCATTCGAAGCATAGGGAATGGATATCATTGGTCCAATCACCCCACCTTCCTTCCGAGGACATCGCTTCATACTTGTGATTACTGATTACTTCTCCAAGTGGGCAGAAGCTGTCCCACTCGTAGAAGTTAAGACTTCAAACGTGATTAGCTTCCTTAAGCATCACGTCATCTACCGCTTTGGACTGCCGCAAAGGATCATCCATGATAATGGTTCGCAGTTTGTAAGCCACGTATTCTATCGGTTTTGCGATAAACACCATATTCAGAATATCGCTTCGACGCCGTACAACCCGGCAGCAAACGGGTTAGCAGGGGCATTCAACAAAACGATCATCAAACTCCTCAAGAAGTTCGTCTCCTCCAACAAGCACGACTGGAACGAGAAGCTCGGCAAATGCTTATGGGCTTATCGTACCACAATTCGAACAGCTACTGGGAATACGCCATTCTCCCTAGTGTACGGGAGTGAGGCAGTTCTCCCATTAGAGACTCAAATACCCTCACTCCGCGTCGCCCTCACTTATCAATTAACGACGAATGACAACTACCGACGTCGACTGCAAGAGTTAGAGGCCTTAGATGAAAAGCGCCTCCTAGCTCAGCAAAGGATCGAGCTGTACCAAGCACGTATCTCAGGAGCCTTCAACAAGAAGGTCAAAATCAGAACATTCCAAGTGGGCGATCTTGTTCTGGCAGTCCGGAGACCAATGGTCATGACTCACAAGACCGCCGGCAAGTTCCAGCCAAAATAGGAAGGCCCATTTATCATAGAGACAGTATTCTCCAACGGTGCTTACCGCCTCGCTAAGCAGAATGGAGACTTGCTCATGTTGCCCGTCAACGGCAAGTTCCTGAAGAAATACTATGTTTAAACAATATTCTCCAGATTTTCGAGTTACGTACCCGCTGGTACCACTGAACTCGCTCTATAAATTTCCAGATTATTGAGTCATGTATCCGCCGATACCACTAAACTCACCCTCACAGTTTTCCAGATTCTCGAGTCACGTACCCGCTGGTACCGCTGAACTCACACTCACCATTCTCCAGATTTTTGAGTCACGTACCCGCCGGTACCGCTGAGCTCGCACCCATAATATTCCAGATTTTTGAGTCATATACCCGCGTGTACCGCTGAATTCATGCCCTTCTTCCACAAAGATATCCTAAATTTCCAAGTCTTGTACCTGCTGGTACCTCTGAACTTACACGTTGATTCCAACATTCATGGATTGTCGAGTTATGTACCCATTGGTACCCCTGAACTTACACCCTGGTCACTCTTTTGAAAGAAAGTTATGTATAACCGTACCGCTGAACTTTCTTCCTACAAGAGATCCTCCCTCATGATCTAATATCTGCACTTCCAGTGCACAACAAAGGTAACGGGTCCACAAACTTCCAAAACGGCCATGTCCTTATTACCTCTGAGTCGTTCCACTTCCGCCAAAAACAAATCACCCCTCACATAGAACTTCCATGTCCTCATTACCTCTGAGTCGGTCTATGTGCCCTCCTTCATTGAGCCCACTCCTGTCATGTCCTCACTACCTCTGAATGGGAAGGCTCCGTCGAAGAAACCTTCATACTTACCATGTCCTTATTACCTCTGAGTAAGTATGATGATCCCCTTTCGACCTATTATCTGTACCCGCAACCGGAGTACGCCAAGGGTAACCGGTCCACAAATGTCCTCTATTGACCACAAATGTCCTCTGTGGACCATCAATATCCTCCGTCGAGTTCACTCCTGCCATGTTCTCATTACCTCTGAATAGGAAGACTCTACGTTTAAAAAACCTTCCCACTTTCTATGTCCTCGTTACCTCTGAGCAAGTATGTCGGTTCCCCCTCATCCTATTATCCGTATCCTAAAACCAGGGTACGCCAAGGATAATAGGCCCACAAATATCCTCAGCTAAGTTTCTTAGCACAAACCTACCATCTCATCATGCCCCAGGAGCCCAGCTGCTCTACGGTATTCCTTTTCCCAATACCAAGAGCACCCATGACCACTTTGCCATGGCTGCTTCAGGTATCCTGACGAAAACTTGTTATCTGTACCTAAAACCAAGGTACGCCATGGGTAACAGGTCCACAAATATATCCCCTATACGGGAGAGAACATCACCGCACTATCACAGGCGCAGGAAGCAATACAAATGAAGGGTAGAATCGAAAGTACTCTTTATTTGAAGGAAAAAAAAGCATTACATATTTCGGGATCACGTCCCTTTCAGAAAGAAAGAAAACAGAAACAAAACAAGAAGAACAAAACCGACTCCTTGGGTTTCGTCTCCAAGATTCACCCAAGGCGTCAAATTCGGAAGATTTGGTGGGCTGACCCTTGGGATTCCCCCCAACAAAGACGACGCTGAAACGAATTTGAGGCAATTAAAGATCTGCACACGTGGCGAGAAGCTATACGGCTGAACAGTCTCCTGCGGCTGAGTCACCTATGCGGCTGAACAATCCATGCGGCCAGGACTTCTATGCGGCCAGGACTTCTATGCGGTCAGAGTTTCATATACGGCTAGAAGAACACAGCTATGCTTCTTATTCAAAGTATTTCAATTTTGCAAATTGAAAACTTTGAAGGGGGTCCTGTAGAAGCATGGAAAATACTAAAGAAAATGCCTCATGCGGCTCGGGCAAAGGACTTCCCATGCGGCTCAGAGTGAATCCATCCTATGTGGCTCAGGCCATGAAAGTCTCATGCGGCTCGAGCGAGGACTTCTCATGCGGTTCAAGAAGATCATGTCCATGCGGCCCAGGCGGATATATACTTATACGGCCCACAAGGATTACTCTTCTGTGGTTAGAAGACTCAAGTGAGGGCCACTGCCCACGCAGCCCTGACACGTGGGCTTAACCATATGCGGCTCACATTCATATGCGGCTCACATTCATATGCGGCTCACTAGTTATGCGGTCCAGATCCCCCCAGCAGCTCCTAGGACACGTGTCCTAAGTCGATTAATTCCTCAGATTTGCTGCCATTAAAGATTGGGTCAAATCCCAATAAATCTGGGACACGTGGCAGAAGAATAGATCTAATTTATTCGCAGATATCAGAAGATCAATACAAGGAAGATTTATTCCAATCAGCATTAATTGCTCATGGGATTTGGTGTAATCTACACCTAATGGCCCAGATTCATCATAATTAAAACGAATGGCCAAGATGGACCAATCCCCAAGCCGCCGCCATCTCCAAGAGCTAATCATTGGCAACCCTAATAATGACATCCCACTATTATAAATAGCAAGGTGCCATTCCCTTGTAAGATATACATTTTCAGAGAGAAAAATACGTATATACAGAGAGACCCCCCCATAGTCAGAGAAAAAAATACACAGAGAGAGAGAGAAGCCAGAAGAGCAACAGAGGAGCAAGAGGAGCATTTCTTCGTCAACGCCAACCATCTTTTCAAAAGGAGCCAAGGCTGCATACCGATCGTCCAAGGAGTAAGGCAGGGCTGCCGTCGCCTTCCCGAGCCTCTATCGTCACCCTCCAGGATCTAAAATAAACATTTGTACTTAGACTGCTGTACCTAGGTTTTTGTCCCTAGGCTTTCTTTGTACAAGCGAGTTTGTAACGTGAAGTAAAAGTTCTGTCCTCCGATAATTGTTCTGTTCTTTTATATTTCATGGCAAATAAGTGTGAGATAGGAAGAAGGCCATAGTTGTGCATTCATGAAGATGGTACACTTCGACACGGCACTCGTCTTTGTGTACCCAGTAGAGATATCAGACAAGAGGTTATGGCAGAAGCTCACAGTTCGCAGTATTCTATCCATCCTGGTGGTACGAAGATGTACCGTGATATCCGTCAGCATTTCTGGTGGAATGGCATGAAGAGAAAGATAGCCCGGTTTGTCTCTCGATTTTTGGTGTGCCAGCAGGTTAAAGCTGAACATCAGAGGTCCGCTGGACTTCTTCAGCCCTTGCCGATTCCAGAATGGAAGTGGAAGCATGTGACCATAGATTTTGTGACTGGATTGCCTAGATCTCCAGCTGGTAGAGACACTATTTGGGTTGTCATAGACAGGTTCACGAAGGTAGCTTATTTTCTCCCATTCAGAGTTGGGCAGTCAACGGCTCAGTTGGCAGAGATGTACCTCAGGTAGATTGTCAGGCTTTACGGTGTGCCAGTCAGTATCACCTCGGACTGAGATTCAAGGTTTATGTCACACTTTTGGCGTAGACTGCAAGAGAGTTTAGGAACTCGTCTCCAGTTTAGCTCAGCTTATCATCCGCAGACAGATGGCCAGTCAGAGCGCACAATCCATACCCTTGAAGACATGTTGAGATCTTGTACACTTGACTTCGGTGGTTCGTGGAAGGATCACCTGTACCTGGTGGAGTTCTCGTACAAAATAGCTTCCAGGCCAGTATTCAGATGGCTCCGTTCGAAGCTCTGTATGGTAGGAAGTACAGATCCCTGCTAGCATGGGACGATGTCAGAGAGAGGCGGATGCTCGGTCCAGAAATGATTGCCCAGACAGTTGAAGTAGTCAAAAGAGTCCGGGACCATCTTCGAGTTGCCCAAGATCGCCAGCGACATTGGGCCGATGCCCATCGGCATCCCTTAGAGTTTGCTATCGGCGACTATGTATTCCTTCGGATCTCGCCTAACCGTGGCGTCATTCATTTTGGCGTGCGAGGAAAGTTTAGTCCTAGGTATATAGGGTCGTTCGATATCCTGGAGCGAGTAGAAGATGTATCCTATCGTCTTGCTCTTCCGCCGTCGCTAAGTGAGGTGCATGATGTATTCCATGTGTCCCAATTACGACGGTATATCCCGGACCCGAGCCATATCCTAGACCATTCAGAACTGGTTGTTGGTACCAACCTTTCGTATGAGGAGAGGCCCGTGTCTATATTGGACCGGAGAGAGAAGATACTCAAGAACAAGACTATTAGTTTAGTCCGTGTTGCTTGGGGTCATCACTCTCTAGGTGAGTTAACGTGGGAGCGTGAGGACGACATCCGATCGCGATATTCCGACTTGTTTGACTCATAAGATATAATGTCTTCCTTATTTCTTATGCTTTTCATCCCTTGCTTGCATGTATGATTGTATGATTGAACTGCTTAGTGTAGTTGTGGGTGCTTAGTGTAGCTTGTCGTGGCAATCTTTAGCTCCTTGATTAAATTCCGAGGACGGAATTCTTTTAAGGTGGGTAGAGTTGTCACCCCCGTTTTTCGTATTTCGTATTAACACTCGTAATTAGATTTTGGCATGTATTTTAATTTTCTCGACTTGTGGAATTTTGGGTTTTTCTCGTATTTTTGGGTTTCGGCTCGGCTCGATTTTAGTTGGCTTGGTTTTATTTCATGGAGAAGGATTGGTTTGGTTTGGTTCAACATGCATTTGGAACACCTTAGCTAACCTCCACCCTCAACACAACATATCCTCCACCATTAAATCCTACCTAACTTTTTCTCTCCTCCATAATTTTCATTTATTTCTCCATCTTCTTCTTCCTCCTTCCTCCACCAACCTCCATAGGAAAGTGCACCTAGGCATCAAATAAGTACCATATTTTATTTATCCATTAGCTAGATTAGGACATAGAGATCAACATTAGAACTTGACATTTTTGGATTTGGAGCTTCCATTTTCTAGATCTAGGTTTTAACTATTTTCAAAAATTCTTGGTTTTGATCTATTAAACTTTGATTTTTGCTTGTTTTGATGCTTCCATGTGGAAGAGAATTCAATTTTACCCAAGTTAGACCTTTGAAAATCTAGATTTGGTTTTGATTTGGCCAAGATATGAAGATTGGAAGTTTTTAGTGTTCTTGGACTTGCTCTCGGCCTGGAGAAGAAGACCTCAGTCTGCGCTCTTTAGCGCAGTATTGAACCGCGCAGCATTCTCCCGTGTCGCGCTCTTTAGCGCTGGTCGCTGATCGCGCAGCCTGGCCGATGTCCGACTACGCACTTGACCCCTGCGCACTTGGCCCCTGCGCACTTGGCTCCATGCGCACTTGACCCCTGCGCACTTGGCTCCATGCGCACTTGACCCCCGCGTACTTCACTCCTGCGCCATCCATCTCCTGCGCCAACCTTCCCCTGCGCAGCCCTCTTCCTTCAGCGCAGTTCATCCCTGCACAGCCCTTTCTCTTGCGCCAACCATCTCTTGCGCAGCCTATTGACCTTGATGATTTGGTTTTAAGCGTGGCTTCTCTTTTATGGATTAGGTTTTGAGATCTTGTTCCATACAGCACGACTATTTTGACCTAATACGACCTGACACGATTTTCAGTATTTGTTATGACTAGTACGATTTTCGTGATTTCTGTGATTTATGATCCTAGTACTTTCTAATTTTCTGAAAAATGACCCGATGGGGTACATTCTTGACTTGTAACCTGATAACTTGATAGTGGCCCGTGGCGGCGCACTCTTGACTTATAACTCATTACTTGACTTGACTTGATGCTTTTGCGACGGCTAACTTAACTTGCATAACCAACTTAACACCGTGGGTGTTCCTGCTTGCTTGCTTGTACAATCCACCTGTCTTGTCTTGCATCATGTCTAGGACATGACTCCCTGGTTCCCACGGTCAGGGATTTACCCTGAATATGGATTAGGCTAATGAATAGATCTAACTATAGTTCATAGAGAATTTTCAGTCACAGGCAATCTCGTTATCTGGGCACCTTAATTGGACTTGTAGCTTGCCGACGAGTAGAGCACATTTTCTGCACACTGTCATGTGTTGCACCCTCTAAGTCACCTAAGGGTATACCGTCTCCGAGGCGATGTATCCAACCATACTCTCAACCCGCGGAAGGATAACTGGATAGTCTGCAGGGCTTGGGACTGGGAAATTCTCACTTGCATCTTGTTAGTAATTAGGTCTGTGATAAACCTAGTTAGTTAAAGTATTAAGCCGTAGTAATTGCTTGGCCGCTTGTCAATGGATGTTGTCTAGCCCTGTCTAAGTCCTGTCTAGTTCCAGTACCTGGTTCCCCTCCTGTACATGATTGTTTTACTTATCTTAACAATAAATGGATAGAGACAGAGTGCTATTCAGGCGAAGGGTTACAACCCCGGTCCTTGTTTGGTTTACGGGTTGTAACCTGGTTCCCGGAATGGTTCCACGTCCCTAGTCGTTTATTGCCCTGTTGTTCTCTTTACTTCCTTGTAGTTTTCTTCCATTTTTAATATGTTCTGATATGCTGGCTTTTGTTCTTATTTCGTGGCCTCCCTTGTGGCACTTGCTCTTTCTGGGGTTTGACTTAGCTGGTTTTGTGTAGCCAGATTTTGGAGCAGCACCCGAGGATCTATCGAACCTCCAGCCCGATGGTGACGACTAGAAGGAACCCGGGCTACGAGTGGGTTTTCTATTTTGTTTCGCTCACTCTGTTGTAAAATTATTCTTTTGAGGCGTTTAGCCGACGAGCACCTGTTAGCTCGATGCACTTTTACTTACTGTTTGCCTACGGGCTGTAAACATGATTGACAAATCCTAGGGTTGATCATGTATGACTTAACTCTTGCTAGTCCTAGCATTTTGTACGACCAGCTTCATGATCAGCTGATATATAATATTTGGGACGCCTTTTATTGTATATTTGGTGGTCAAACATCTTGTAACTATATTACTTGCTTGAGATTGAGACAATAGGCTTGACCTTAAGAGACCGTTGGCTTGTAGTAAACCCTCATATCTAGATAGCTGTGACCGTATAGCGAGATGGTCTTCATTTCCATATACGTAGCTGGCTATGTTCGCCCCCGCTCTCCAGTATTCTGGTTCTGGGGCGTGACAAACGATACGACACGTGGACACGATTCAGGGTATCCAATGTGTAGCCCTATACCTGCCCTAGCCTAGGACACGAACACGAGACAAGAGGTGGGACACACTAGTCCCTAGATTCATTGATACGCGTGCACGATGCTGTGAACGGGACTTTACACATGCGTATACCCGCACACGGACAAGCCCCACGTGCGTGTCAGACACGACACATGGCCGCAAGCTAACTCGACCAGTTGGTCGAGGATGTGTGCGTCCAGGTGTACGTAAAGTTTCACATGAATTGGATAAAAAACGAGCAAGAAATCAGATTCGCATCGATTCAGTTCATGCACGTATCGTGTTTCCCGATACTCGTTCGCTGGACACGATACGGACACGATTTCGACCCCGAGAATACTCGAGCACGTCCCACGTGCCGAGACCGATGTATTTGCCAAGTTTCGTGAGTTGGTTTGGAGTATTTTGCGTTTTGGGTCTTAACGTGGATTTCGGGTTTTTCTTCAATTCAATATTTTGATCGAATTTGTGATATTTTGATCTCTTGAGTTTTAACTAATATTTCCGGAGTTTATATCAGCAATATGGTATTCTGGACATGTGGGAATTGATCGTTGGTTTCATTTCCTAATATTCTACCATTTGTGTATATATATAGCTTTTTGCTTTATGTATAATACATATTTTTATGAATATATATTTAATTCAACCTATAAACTATATGAATATAAATATGTGTTGATGAGTTTTGTAAGAGTTAAACTTATTCTCAGATTTCATTCCTTTCCCTCTTCAAAATCATTTTTCCTTTTACCTATTGAGTTATTATGTATATTATGCATATGTCTACATATATATATAGTTTCCCTTAAATAGATATATGTGTATATGTATTTATATGTGTGATATATTCCATAGTTGAGAAGTTGGTTTTAATCTCAGAATTGAGTCTTTACACAGCAGTCCTTATCGTATTTTTACTTTAAGTCTCATATTATATAATTGTATGTGTATATATATATATATATATATATATATATATATATATATATATATATATATATATATATATATATATATATATATATATATATATATTAATTATATTGCCTTAATGAATGTGAATATACCTATAGGTATGTGGATTGATTTTGAATGTAACCATAGGGTATTGGGACAGATTAGGATCGTCATAAGGAGCCTAGTTCGGTCGAATTGGCTGACAAGTTGACCAAGTTCACAAAAGTCAACTTTGGGTCAAACTTGATCCAAATCGACTCAAACGAACTCCGAATGGCTTGAAACTTGAGTATGACATAAAAATTACTAAACGGACTAGTTGACCCTAAGTTGACCAAGTTTGACCAGAGTTGACCAAGGGTTGACTTTGACCTAGAAGGACCTAGAATCATGTAGAATTGCAGTGTAGGCATTCCTTATGATATGTTAGACCTTGTTGTGACTTGTGGTTGTTTTAAATATGTCTGCATCACTCCAGTTCAGTTACACATCCTCATCAGCAGTTCAGATCGTCAGATGAGTATATTCTCTGATCGTTTCATTCTTGCTTGGACATATTTACTTGTTATAGACTAGTTTACTTGTTGCTGACACGATATTATCACGGATTAGTACTATATGGATCTCTTTATGTGATGTTATCCCCTCGAATACATCAGGTATATTGTGCTCATGTACTTTATCATGTGTATCGTCTACTCATTGTATTCATACTTATTCATGTATACTCATGTGACATTCATGTACACTCATGATCATGTGAGCCTTCTTGTATAACCCAGTTTCCACGTAGACTAGCCATCCATGTGACACACTACTTTCATGTGCAATAACATAACCTGGACAGATCCTTGTGTACTGATTGGGGCAGGGGGAGTATTTATTTGGTTATGTGATCTACACCCTTTTTATGTGCAACTCCAAACTAGATTTAAGTCATGTATAACCTAAGCCAGTTTACATAACCAGATTGTGCTCTATATCACGTAGTTAGTTCAGTTCTCTAATTATATCCTTTATATCTATTTCCTTATATCATGCTCTCTTTTACAGTCTTATTTCTTTATCAGCAATTCATGTATATTATTCTATAGCTTTTTTTTATATTTCCTTTCATGTTATAAACTGTGTGAGAGATATATATTCGTTCATGTCCTGACTGGACCTGTTAAAATATTACAGATGATGAGGATTGCTGCGATACTTACTATGGAGCAGGCCTAGTTGACACAGGTGACCTGGACCCTCAGCAGGATCCAGTAGTCGCTGAGGACTTGCCATGAGTTAGATTAGACTGCTATTATTTTCTAGTTATGATACTTTGTGATTGTATTAAGATTTATTATGTTGTGGTTTACACCGGGACTTATATTCATATTGTGACTCCCTGTTATGATTATCTATCTTCTATTCCATCTTAGTTATTTTGATTGAGTTATACCATATATATATCATTCTCCAATTGGAGCATATTCTAGATTGTGTTAGATGTTAGACCCAAGACAGCGTTCTACCGCCGACACAGCGGCGTAAGCTGGACGTACCCACGTCTCGTGTCCTTACACTGGGTACGGGTCATGATACGTTTTTAGTGGTGGCCCATACAGGTCCAATCGCAACTAGTACGATTTCGTAGTGGTACTCGAACTAAAGTATCACTACAGCCTGCAGTAGGATGTAAGAGATAAGTTAAGTTACTCAATCACATTAGGAAAACTCTTACCTAATTCTAACTGTTAATTGTCTTCTTTTGAAAACAAACTATCCTCCTTTGATGATTTCATTTCTTTCTCAGTAATTAATTCTTTGTTTGATCTGTCTTCATGATGGTGGAGACACGATCGCAGCACTCTGGTCTTAGGGATACCGCTGAGAGGTCTGCCACTTCTTGCCCGACTCAGCAGGACCCAGGGACCATAGTGTCTCTTGTTCAAGATCAGGTAGGCCCGTCTGCAACTTTTGGGGGTGCTCCTCCACCGATTCCGGGGATTGCCCCAGGAGTTCAGGGGATGCTACCACCACTGCCCCAGGGGATACTTGATGTGGCACAGTTCTTCGCCTTCATGTAGCAGATGTTGGAGACTCAGCGACGCCAGGCAGAGGATATGAGGCAGGGCATTGACAATGCCCATCAGTTAGCGATGGTGGCAGTAGAGAGGGTGGCTGTCCAACCACAGGAAGGGTAGATCCAACCATACCAGCCGAGGACTCCAGGTATTCAGGACTTTCAGAAGATGCGGCCGCGAGACTTCTGTGATGACCATAGTTTGTTTTACGTATTTTGAGATACGTGTACGTATCTGACTTGTATTGTATGTCTCCCGGCTTGGTTCGGCTTGTTTGGGTTGGCTTGGTTCGGCTTGGGTTGCTTATTGGTTCATCATGAACCAAGGGAAGATTACCTACCACCACCATCCCCATTTATTAACCCAACACTCTCTCTCCTTATTCACTCTTCTTCTTCCTCACCATTACTCTCCACCTACACCCAAGAGCCCTAGGCAAGTGCAACTTGCTTCATGATGGATTTCAAGTTTTATTGTTCCATTCTCTTCTTTACATGATTATAAGCCTTTTTAGAACTTGGAGTTTTTAATTTTTATGGATAGATTCTGCTAGATCTACGTTGTAACTTGGGGTTTCATGAGTTCATAGAGTTTTTCTTGGTTTTGATCTACTAAAACTTGTTATTTTCGAAAACTAATAGTTCCATGAGCAAGAGCACGAAATTTTGTATGAATTTGGTTTTTGATTCACCTCATTTCGAGCTAAAATGAAGTTTTTATGGCCAAAACAATTTTTCTGAATTTTTCATGTCGGCTGAGTGAAATTTTACGCAGGGAACCCTGAAATTACGTATTTTACGCTGGATGGCATCCAGAATGTAAGATTTTACGCAGGGAACCCTGAAATTGCGTATTATATGCTGGATGGCATCCAGAATGTAAGATTTTCGCAGGGAACCCTGATATTGCGTATTTTACGCTGGATGGCATCCAGAATATAAAATTTTACGCAGGAAACCCTGAAATTGCGTATTTTACGCTGGATGGTACCCAGAATGTGAAATTTTACGCTGGAACCCTCCCCTTTTGCGTATTTTATGCAGAATTAAATTTTTGGCGTAAAAAGTGCAAAGAATGACTATTTTTGCCTAGTTTAGCAATTTTCTAGCCAGAATTTCAAAAAACTTAAAACATGAAAGTTTTAGATCTTTGTCTTGTCTTTCTGAATATCTTTGGAGCACCTTATTTGGGGTTCGTATGTGGAAGTTATGCCCTGTCTCCCCTGAGCTGCATGATTCTTCTACAACTCTTGCACCCTGTTTATATTTAGTTATTGCATATACGCTTATACCAGGTTAAATATTAATTTTAAATATGTTCTATGACATAATGGTGACCAGTTGTGGTGCACTTTTGACAAATGACATGAAATAATAGTGGCCCGTCGTGGCGCACTCTTGACAGTGAATTTGACATAATATATATCTCGAATGCTGTTGCGACGGCTAGCATATCATGACAGAATTGAATGACCTGGACACTGTAGGCGATTGCGTTTGTACAAATAAAACCAGTACTGTCTTGCATCATGTCTAGGATAGGGATCCCTGAGTACCACGGTCAGGGGTACCTACAGTAATTGACTAAGACTAATAAACTAGAATAATTCAGTGGACATGAAGAGATTCCCAGCTACAAACAATCCCGTTATCTGGGCGCATTAAGTGGACTTGTAGCCTACCGACGAGTAGGGCACATTTCCAGCACACAGTCACGTGTTGCATTCTTCATAAACGGACATTCGACCTGGATAACCGGATGGTCTGCAGGGCTTATGGCTGTTGGGATAATCTCATTGCATCTTGCTAATAACTAGGCCTGTGATAACCCTAGTTAGTTAAAAGTATCAAGCCGTACTCTTGATTGGCCGTGATTGATTGGATGGAGTTTATTCCAGCTTAGTCTTATCCTGATCCTGTGCAAGATTGTGACATGATATGCTTATTGATGCTTGCCTTAACAATAACGATAGGGGGTCCAGTTCTGTTTAGGCGAAGGGTTGCAACCTCGGTCCTTATTTGGTTTAAGGGTTGTAACCTGGCTCCCGGAGCAGTTCTATGTCCTTTCTTCGTTTATTGTCTTATTGCAACCCCATGCCATGTTCGTCATGTTTTACCTAACCTTAATACTATGATTATTTATACTGGCCTTAGCGATAACGATCGAGGGTCCAGTTCTGTTTAGGCGAAGGGTTATAACCCCGGTCCTTGTTTGGTTTAAGGGTTGTAACCTGGCTCCCGGAGCAGTTATGTGTCCCCTCTTCGTTTATTGTCTCCACTGTACCAATAGTATTTGAGACGGGTTTCTATTTAGGTGAAGGGCTACAACCCAGTCCTTGTTTGGTTTAAGGGTTGTGACCTGGCTACTTGAATGGTTTTCTCGTACTCAGTTTACTGTTGTTATCTCTATTATTATCAGTTCTTTATTTATTACCTTTAATATTCTATTGTGATATGCTGGTTTTAGTTCCTAAGCGAAGCCTCCTTTGTGGCACTTGCTCTTTCTGGGGTCTGACCCAGCTGGTTTTGTTTGGCCAGATATCGGAGCAGCACCAGAGGATCCACCTGTCTTCCAGCCAGATGGTGACCACCAGGCATAACCCTGGCAACGAGTGGGTTTCTTTTTGCCCTCACATTTTATTGTAAAAATGATTCTTTTGAGGCGTTTAGCCGGCGAGCACGTGTTAGCCCGTATTACACCTTTATTTACTGTCCGCCTACGGGCTGTATCATGATTGACAGATCCTAGGGTTGATCATGTATGACTGAACTCTTGCTAGTCTTGACATTTTGTACGACTAGCTTCATGATCATCCAATATGTAATACATGGGACGCCTTGCTATTATATATTTGGTGCTCTGACATCTTGTAACTATTATTGATTGCTTGAGATTGAGACATTAGGCTGGTTCATGACCATATGAGACTGTTGGCTTATAGTTAAACCCTCATGTATCTAGACAGCCGTAACCGTATAGCGAGGTGGGTTGCACTTCAATATGTGTAGCTGGCCATGTACGCCCCCGCTCTCCAGTATTCTGGTTCTTGAGCGTTACATGGTTTAAGTGGTGGCCCATGTAGGTCTTATAAATCAAGATATGTGAGGGTTTACCGAATAGAAGTCTCAATCAGCACTCACCCTTGATCTCTGCTTATATCTTCTGAATCCCTGTAATCTTGACCTGATCACATGCTTGTATCGTTGATCTGTCCTGGTCCTTCCTTATTATTCTCTATGTCATCTTCTTCAGCGGCATTATTCTTGGACCTGCCGATCATCAAGGCGGAGCACCTCCCGTGGACCAGCAGCAACCCGGAGATCAAGCCCAACATTCAGGAGTAGCCACCAGAGTCATGCCTACTGGAGGAGAGCCACCAGTTCAGCCCGTCCAGCCTGCAGAGCCTGATGATGGCACTTTGGTGGGTCTCATCAGGTCACTATTAGCCTCCCAGGATCGTCGAGGAGATGCCTTACACCAGACGGTGGCAGACGCTTTGACCAGAGGAGGTCATCAGGGTAATAGCGCAGCCAACAGCATCAAGCGCTTGAACCCTCCCTTCCTCGACGGCAGTGAAGATGCGATCACTGCAGATGCATGGCTTCAGGATACAGAGGTGATTCTAGAAGCAGCCAGGACTCCAGAGAACGAGAAGGTGGCCGTGGTACGCCTACAGCTATTGAATCTTGCCCGTAGCTGGTGGGCGACGCAGGCCGTTGGATTAGTGGCCCCTATTGCCTGGGCAGTATTCAGGGAGAGATTCTAGACCAAGTATTTTGATGCTGTAGCTCGGTATGATCTACACGCGAGGTTCACCAATCTGAAGTAGATGGGCAGGACGGTCGATGGATATGCGGCCGAGTTCTCCAGGCTTAGTCGGTTTGCTCCCACCTTGGTGGCGACCGAGTTCGATAGAGCCCAACGGTTCTAACAGGGGCTCCACCTAGAGATTTTGTTGGCAGTGGAGCAGTTTGAGCATCAGACCTTTGATGCAGAACTGAGGGCAGCCCGGAGGCATGAATATACCTCCCAGAGGATCGTGGATAGGACCGGAGGTCGGAAGCGATCCCATAGCCAGATGAACCAGTCATCAGCCCCAGCCCCGGCAGCCAGGGCTTTGACCATTGGAGCTCCGAGGCGGGCGGCCTCAGTGACGTCGATTCAGCATTCCACCCCGACGCACCCTCAGCAGCAGAAGCAGAAGCAGTCTTCTGCAGTGGGATGTTCACACTGTGGGAAGCCAAGGCATGTGGTATCAGAGTGTCGCAGAGCACAGGGTTTGTGCTTGGTTTGTTGTGCCCCGGACCACAGGATTGGGAACTGCCCAAACAGGGGGAGTTCATCGACCTTCTCTAGTCCTTCAGTTAGAGGACTAGCACCAGTCCAGCAGCAGCAGCAGCTGCAGCTGCAGTACCCGTTCTCGAGGCCATTGTCGACGCAGGCCCAGGCATTCTAGCAGGAGAGACCGCAGCAGTATGCCCAAGCCCAAGCCCTAATCCAGAGCAGGCAGAGGAATTTTCAGCAGAGGGGATCCATACCCAGAGGGCATAGTCAAGTGCTGGCCTTGACCATGGGAAAGGAAAAAATAGCACCCGGTGATGTAGTGGCAGGTTCTATTCTCGTCAATACCTTTACAGCTTCAGTATTATTTGATTTTGGTGCCTCGCATTCATTTATGTCTGCACGATTCGTGACACGGATAGGACTGGAGCCCGAGTCATTATCAGTAAGGCTTAATATACTTACTGATAACGGTCTTGTGGGAGTAGATAGAGTATTTTCCTCGTGTTGGATCGTAGTTAGCGGTAGAGAGTTTTCCGCTAGGTTGATAAATTCCTGATGGTCGATTATGATGTGGTCTTAGGGATGGATTGGTTGAGGAACCGGTATGCCAGGATAGATTGCCATATTGGTGGGGTTGTTTTTAGCATACCAGGCGAGCCAGAGTTTTTTTTTCCTGAGGCGAAGTTGAACCTTCTCCTCCCGTATTGCGGATGGCAGTAGCAGCAGTGCAGTTACCCCGTATCGTCGAGGAGTTTCCATATGTTTTCCCAGAAGAGCTTCCAGAAATGCTGCTAGAGCGAGAGATCGAGTTCACCATAGACTTGATCCTCGGGACCGCACCTGTGTCAGAGAGAGTCTACCGGATGGCGCCGTCAGAATTGGAGATATTGTATAAAATGATTGAAGAACTCAGGACCAAGGGATTCATTCGTGCTAGTGGATCGCCTTGGGGAGCCCCGTTGCTTCTTGTAAAAAGAAGGATGGTACGTCCAGATTATGTGTTGACTATCATACCTTGAACTCAGTAACAATCAAGAACAGATATCCTCTCCCAAGGATAGATGACTTGTTTGATCAACTCAGAGGAGCAGCAGTATTCTCGAAGATAGATTTGCGGTCAGGGTACCACCAGATCAGAGTCAGAGAGCAGGACATCCCGAAGACGGCATTCAGATCTAGATATGGGCATTGGGAGTTTCTTGTTATGCCATTTGGAGCAACCAATGTGCCGGCTGTATTCATAGACCTCAGGAATCGCATCTTCATGCCTTATTTGGATCAGTTCATGATTGTGTTCATAGACGACATCCTGGTCTATAGCAAGAGTGAAGCAGAGCATGAGCAGCATCTCAGAGTTGTCCTCCAGATTCTCCGAGAGCACCAGTTGTATGCCAAGTTCAGTAAATGTGAGTTCTGGCTTGATCGCATTTCATATTTGAGTCATATCATCACCAAAGGAGGAGTAGAAGTAGATCCCCAGAAGATCGTGGCTATTGAGACGTGGCCAGTGCCTAGCACAGTTGCAGAAGTTCGCAGTTTTCTTGGATTGGCCGGCTACTATCGACGATTTGTTTCGGACTTTGCTCGAATTTCAGCACCACTGACGCAGTTAACCCGCAAGGATGTGCAGTTTGCTTGGACAGCAGAATATCAAGATTCTTTTGAGAAGTTAAAGCGAGGCTTGATGACGGCACCCATTCTCACACTTCCAGATGGGACCGGAGGATTTTCAGTGTACTGTGATGCTTCAGGCATAGGTTTAGGATGTATTTTAATACAACATAGGAAGGTAATAGCTTATGCGTTACGACAACTTCGTGACCATGAGAGGAATTACCCGACCTACGACTTGGAACTGGCAGTAGTAGTGTTTGCACTCAAGCTTTGGAGATACTACTTGTATGGAGATATGGTGGAGATTTTTACCGACCACAAGAGCTTGAAGTATGTGTTCACTCAGAAGGATCTTAACATGCGTCAGAGAAGATGGCTAGAGCTGCTTGTGGAATATGATGTCAACCTGTAGTATCATTCTGAAAAAGCCAACGTTGTTGCAGATGCATTGAGTAGGAGAGCCGGAGTCTATTTTCTGACAGCGCAACCAGAATTGTTAGCAGATCTTCAGAAGATTGGTATAGAAGTTGTCCTTCCTACCAGTGTGGCATTGATGGCCAGCATGCAAGTTTAGTCCAGTATTGTTAAGAGAATCAAGATAGCTCAGTCATCAGATTCTAAGCTTCAGTGGCTTAGGACAAAATGTGTAGTTGGGCGAAGACCAGAATTATGCATTCATAAAGACGGTACACTTCAACATGGAAAGGGTCTTTGTGTACCGAGTAGAGATATCAGACAGGAAGTCATGACCGAAGCTCACAGTTCTCAGTATTCGATTCATCCCGGTGGCACGAAGATGTACCGAGATATCCGTCAGCACTTTTGGTGGAATGGCATGAAGAGGGAGATAGCTCGGTTTTTCTTTCGGTATTTAGTTTGCCAACAAGTCAAGGCTGAACATCAGAGGCCAGCTGGACTTCTTCAGCCCTTGCCAATTCTAGAATGGAAGTGGGAGCATATAACCATGGATTTCGTGACTGGATTACCTAGGTCCCCGGCCGGTAGAGATGCTATTTGGTTTATAATTGATCGGCTCACGAAGGTGGCTCACTTTCTTCCATTCAGAGTTGGTCAGTCGACGGCTCAGTTAGCAGAGATGTACCTCAGACAGATCGTCCGACTTCATGGTATACCAGTCAGTATCACCTCGGACAGAGATTCAAGCTTCACGTCGCACTTTAGGCGTAGTCTGTAAGAGAGTTTGGAAATGCACCTCCAGTTCAGCTCAGCTTATCACCCGCAGACAGATGGTCAGTCGGAACGCACGATCCAGACTCTTGAGGATATGTTGAGATCTTTTACGCTCGACTTCGGTGGTTCATGGGAAGATCACATGCACTTGGTGGAGTTCTCGTACAACAACAGTTTCAAAGCTAGCATCCAAATGGCACCGTTCCAGGTACTATATGGTAGGAAGTGCAGATCCCCACTAGCATAGGACGATGTTGGAGAAAGGAGATGCTTGGTCTCGAGTTGATCACTTAGACAGTCGAGGTGGTCAGGAGAGTTAGAGATCATCTTCGCGTTGCACAAGATCGCCAACGCCATTGGACCGATTGTCATCGGCGTCCCCTTGAATTTTCTGTCGACGGCCATGTATTCCTTAGGATATTCCCTAACCGTGGCGTCATTCATTTTGGCGTACGGGAAAATCTTAGTCCTAGGTATATAGGGCCGTTCGATATCCTGGAGCGAGTAGGAGATGTGTCCAATCGTCTCGCTCTTTCGCCGTCTCTGAGTGAGGTGCATGGCGTGTTCCATGTATCCCAACTACGACGGTATATTCCGGACCCGAGCCATATCCGGGATCATTCGGAATTGGTTGTTGGTACCAACCTTTCGTATGAGGAAAGGCCCGTGTCCATATTGGACCGGAGAGAGAAGATACTCAAGAACAAGACTATCAAGTTAGTCCGAGTTGCTTGGGGTCATCACTCTTTGGATGAGTCAACGTGGGAGCGTGAGGATGATATCCGATCGCGATATCCAGACCTGTTTGACTCGTGAGGTATAATATCCTTCTTATGCCTCATGCCTTCGATTCCTTGCTTACATGAATAATTGCTTGATTGCTAGACTAGTATAGCTTGCCTGTGATTAGTATAGCTTCTCCTTGCATCTCTAGCCTCTTGATTAAATTCCGAGGATGGAATTCTTTTAAGGTGGGTAGAGTT
The DNA here is from genome assembly GCA_029216955.1 of Iris pallida. Classification (NCBI taxonomy): domain Eukaryota; kingdom Viridiplantae; phylum Streptophyta; class Magnoliopsida; order Asparagales; family Iridaceae; genus Iris; species Iris pallida. Next base: position 2,641,071 of record JANAVB010035820.1, on the reverse strand, counting down.
ATGATGACCATAGTTCATATTACTTATTTTAGGATACGTGTACATATCTGACTCGTATTGCATCTCTCCAGCTTGGTTCGGCTTGTTTGGGTTGGCTTGGTTCAGCTTGGGTTGCTTATTGGTTCATCAAGAACCAAGAGAAGAACCCTTACCTACCACCACCATCCCCATTTATTAACCCAACACTCTTTCTCTCTCCTCATTCACTCTTCTTCTTCCTCACCATTACTCTCCACCTACACCCGAGAGCCCTAGACAAGTACAACTTGCTTCATGATGGATCTCAAGTTTTATTGTTCCACTTTCTTCTTTACATGATTATAAGCTTCTTTAGAACTTGGAGTTTTTAATTTTTATTGATAGATTCTTCTAGATCTACGTTGTAACTTGGAGTTTCATGAGTTCATAGAGTTTTTCTTGGTTTTGATCTACTAAAATTTGTTATTTTTGAAAACTAATAGTTCCATGAGCAAGAGCACGAAATTTCGTATGAATTTGGTTTTTGATTCACCTCATTTCGAGTTAAAATGAAATTTTTATGCCCAAAACAAGTTTTCTGAATTTTTCATGTCGGCTGAGTGAAATTTAACACAGGAAACCCTGAAATTGCGTATTTTATGCTTGATGGCATCCAGAATGTAAGATTTTATGCAGAAAATCCTGAAATTGCGTATTTTATGCTGGATGGCATCCAGAATGTAAGATTTTACGCAGAAAATCCTGAAATTGCGTATTTTATGCTGGATGGCATCCAGAATGTAAGATTTTACGCAGGGAACCCTGAAATTGCGTATTTTACGCTGGATGGTACCCAGAATATGAAATTTTACGTTGGAACTCTCTCCTTTTGCGTATTTTACGCAGAATTGAATTTTTGGCATAAAAAGTGCACAGAATGACTGTTTTTGCCTAGTTTAGCTATTTTTTAGCCAGAATTTCGAAAAACTTAAAACATGAAAGTTTTAGATCTTTGTCTTGCCTTTCCGAATATCTCTGGAGCACCTCATTTTGGGTTCGTATGTGGAAGTTATGCCCCGTCTCCCCTGAGCCGCATGATTCCTCTACAACTCTTGCACAATGTTTATATTTAGTTATTGCATACACGCTTATACCAGGTTAAATATTATTTTTAAATATGTTCCAAGACATAATGGTGACCAGTTGTGGTGCACTTTTGACAAATGACATGACATGATAGTGGCCCGTCGTGGCACACTCTTGACAGTGAATTTGACATGATATATATCTTGAATGCTGTTGCGACGGCTAGCATGTCATGACAGAATTGAATGACCTGGACACCGTGGGCGATTGCGTTTGTACAAATGAAACCAGTACTGTCTTGCATCATGTTTAGGATAGGGATCCCTGAGTACCACGGTCATGGATACCTACAGTAATTGACTAAGGCTAATAAACTAGAATAATTCAGTAGACATGACGAGATTCCCAGCTACAGGCAATCCCGTTATCTGGGTGCATTAAGTGGACTTGTAGCCTACCGACGAGTAGGGCACATTTCCAGCACACAGTCACGTATTGTATTCTTCATAAACGGACATTCGACCTGGATAACCGGATGGTCTGCAGGGTTTGTGGCTGTTGGGATAATCTTATTGCATCTTGGTAATAACTAGGCCTGTGATAATCCTAGTTAATTAAAAGTATCAAGCCGTACTCTTGATTGGTCATGATTGATTGGATGGAGTTTATTCCAGCTTAGTCTTATCCTGATCCTGTGCAAGATTGTGACATGACATGCTCATTGATGCTTGCCTTAACAATAACGATCGGGGGTACAATTCTGTTCAGGCAAAGGGTTACAACCCCGGCCCTTGTTTGGTTTAAGGGTTGTAACCTGGCTCCTGGAGCAGTTCTGTGTCCTCTCTTCGTTTATTGTCTTATTGCAACCCCATGCCATGTTCGTCATGTTTTACCTTACCTTAATAAAATAATTATTTATACTGGCCTTAGCGATAACAATCGAGGGTCCAGTTCTGTTCAGGCGAAGGGTTACAATCCCGGTCCTATAACCTGGTTTTCAAAGCAGTTCTGTGTCCCCTCTTCGTTTATTGTCTTCATTGTACCAATAGTATTTGAGACGGGTTTCTATTCAGGTGAATGGCTGCAACTTCGGTCCTTATTTGGTTTAAGGGTTGTGACCTGGCTACTTGATTGGTTTTCTCGTACTCAGTTTACTGTTGTTATCTCTATTATTATCAGTTCTTTATTTATTACCTTTAATATTCTATTGTGATATGCTGGTTTTAGTTCCTAGGCGAAGCCTCCTTTGTGGCACTTGCCCTTTCTGGGGTCGGACCCAGCTGGTTTTGTGTGGCCAGATATCGGAGCAGTACTAGAGGATCCACCTGTCTTCCAGCCAGATGGTGACCACCAGGCGTAACCCTGGGAACGAGTGGGTTTCTTTTTGTCCTTCCACTTTATTGTAAAAATTATTCTTTTGAGGCATTTAGCTGGCGAGCACGTGTTAGCCCGTATTGCACCTTTATTTACTGTCCGCCTACGGACTGTATCATGATTGACAGATCTTAGGATTGATCATGTATGACTGAACTCTTGTTAGTCTTGACATTTTGTACGACTAGCTTCATGATCATCCAATATGTAATGTATGGGACGCCTTGCTATTATATATTTGGTGCTCTGACATCTTGTAACTATTATTGATTGCTTGAGATTGAGACAATAGGCTGGTTCATGACCATTGGAGACTGTTGGCTTGTAGTTAAACCCTTATATATCTAGACAGCCGTGACCGTATAGCGATGTGGGTTGCACTTCAATATGCGTAGCTGGCTATGTACGCCCCCGCCATCCAGTATTTTGGTTCTGGGGTGTTACAACTTCAAGGGTACCGAGGGTATCCTATATGCCGACGACTGGATCGAGCATATAGAGGAGATCTTCCGTCTCGCGGAGATACCGGCTAGACTCCAGGTAGAAGCCACGGGCAGTCAGATGCAGGACCTTGCCCGCACTTAGTACTAGACCGACCCCAGGGTTGGTACTACGGGTCAAACTTTGGAGGCTTTCAAGAAGCTTTTTAAGGAGAAGTTCTTCCCCGACATAGCACTTGGCGCTTTGGAGACGCAATTCGGGAACCTGGTTTAAGGGAACCAGACTGTAGAGGAGTACGCCGGAGAGTTCTGCCATCTGGGCAGATTTCTGGAGGGCCTTAGCGAGACAGCGAAGACTAGAAGGTTCAGGAAGGGCTTGGTTAAGAAAGTCAAGTTCTTGACCAAGAGCAACATGAATGCTACATTTGAGGAGATTTTGATGGAACCTATGACAGCGGAGGATGATCTGGAACAGAAGACGAAGAGAGGTCGAGATTTACATGGAGCCAGTGGCAGTGGGGGCCCAGCCAAGGGGCCTCATTATTAGTAGCATAAGCAGAAGCCATTTCAGCATAAGCAGTTTCAGCAGGCACCGAGACAGCAGCCAACCATCAGTTGCACTTTCTACAAGAAGCCAGGGCATAGATGGAATGAGTGCCAAAAAGGCTCGGTAAGTGCCTACTTTATGGTGCAGCAGAGCATCAGTTGAGGGATTGTCCCTGGCTGCATGACGTACATCTCAGGGAGCAGGAGCAAAGGCTCCGGTGGTGCAGCAGAAAGGAGCACTGTCGACCCAGCAGCAGAAGTTCATTCAGCACCAGCAGCAGGCCAGAGGAGGTCAACAGAGGCGAGCTTTCGCCATAGCAGCTAAGGAATCCCAGCCAGTAGGAGATCTTATAGCAGGTTCTGTTCTTACCTATTCTGTCCTTACCGACTCTTTTTCTACATTCATGTTATTAGATTCGGGTGCTTCCCATAGCTTTGTGTCTGTGTCATTTGCCATTAGACACTAGCTTTCTTCTGAACCATTGCCTAGGACTTGCAGATCACGACTGGGGGTGGTATTATCCTCGTCTGTGATGTTTGCAAGCATCAGAGAGTAGTTCTGGGAGGCCGAGAAGTGGATGTGAGTCTGCTCGTAATTTTATTACCGAACTACCATATTGTACTCGATATGGATTGGTTGAGCAGGCACCATGCCAGTATAGATTGATGTGGTGGTAGAGTTCTTTTTAGAGTGCCAGGAGAGCCAGAGTTCGAGTTCACCAGGCGGGAGGAAGAGCAGAGCTGCGGAGTTTTCTGCGGAGTTTCAGCAGAGCAGCAAAGCGTGCCACATCCATTGATAGCTGAGTTTATGAATGTATTTTCGGAGGAGTTGCCAGGGTTACCTCCGGAAAGAGATGTGGAGTTCTCTATAGACTTGGTGTCCGGCGCAGAGTCGATATCTCAGCACGTCTATAGAGTGAACAACAGTGAGCTTGTAGAGTTGAAGAAGTAGGTGGATGAGTTGGAGGACAAGGGCTTCATCCGATCGAGTTCTTCACCGTGGGGTGTGCCAGTAATCTTTGTACCGAAGAAAGATGGGTCGGTACGGATGTGTATCGACTACAGGACACTCAACAACCTCACGATCAAGAATAAGTACCCGCTGCCGAGGATCGATGATCTGTTAGATCAGTTGAGCGGAGCGAAGGTATTCTCCAAAATTGATCTGAGGTCAGGTTATCATCAGGTGAATGTGAAGAAGGAGGATATTCCGAAGACAGCTTTCAGGACACGGTATGGCCAGCTTGAGTTCATGGTGATGCCGTTTGGGTTAACTAACTCCCCGACGGTGTTCATAAACTTGATGAAGTTCATGAACAAGGTGTCCCACCATTACTTAGACAAGTTCGTGGTGGTGTTCATCGACGACATCTTGGCGTATTCGAAGACCCCAGAGGAGAATGAGGAGCATTTGAGAGTAGTTCTGGTGACTCTCAGGAAGGAGCAGCTTTACGTCAAGCTCTCGAAGTGTGAGTTCTTCTTGGATCGAGTTGATTTCCTAGGTCATATTGTGACTGGAGATGGGATCTCAGTCGACCCGAAGAATATCAGAGCAGTCGAGGCGTGGACAACACCGAGTTCAGTTGCAGAGATCAGGAGCTTTCTGGGATTGGCAGGCTACTACAGGAGGTTTGTTCAGAATTTCTTCCAGATTGCAGAGCCATTGACTAGGCTGACCCGAAAGGACGCAGAGTTTATCTGGTCAGAGGAGTGACAAGTTGCTTTTGATGAGTTGAAGAAGCAACTGATGACAACCCCGATTTTGACATTGCCATCAGGATCAGGCGGGTTCACTATCTACAGTGACGGCTCGGGGAAGGGTTTGGGTTGTGTCTTATAGCAGCATGGAAAGGTGATTGCCTATGCATCCAGGCAATTACGTCAGTATGAGAAGAACTAGCTTACCCATGATTTGGAGTTGGTGGCAGTTATTTTTGCTCTTAAGTTATGGAAGTACTATTTATACGGAGAGCATGTGGAGATCTTCACAGACCATAAGAGCTTGAAGTATGTGTTTACACAGAATGAGCTCAACATGAGGTAGCGCAGATGGTTGGAGTTGATGAAGGACTTCGATATTTCATTACAGTATCATCCAGAAAAGGCCAACCGTAGGAACGAAATCGTAAAGGAGAATACTCTAGAGGGGGATGAATAGAGTTGGCAGCGAAATAATGCTAATTTAAAAATGTTAGCAGCAAGATCACAGAATAATAATCACAACTAAATAATGTAAAGGCTGAGATAAGAAAGCAAACGCAAAGACAGCGATGTATACTGGTTTCCCTCTATTGAGGACTAATCCAGTCGGTAGTACTCTTGCTACCAGTTGAATCCATTATTGGTAAAATCGCAAGTTTTCTTACGAAGTCCTTGCAACTTCTACAACGCGAGCTTTGATACGAAGAACTCGTCCAACTTCAATTTTGAAGAGTTGAATCTTCTATCAAGCCTCTGATTACAATCACTCTGAAACTTCTAGACTGCACCGCACTGGCAAGTCGACTAGAGGATTGTAATTGGCATGGGATCTAAAATTTGAAGCTCGAAAAAAAATCTTTGGAAGACTGAAAGCTTTTTAGAAGAGAGAAGATTGAAAGTGAATGAGTGAGTTAAAATGATCGAAATCCTTCTCTATTTATAGGAATTCCAAAGACAGAATTCGGGCAAAATTCGGTGAGAAAATCTCGGTCAAATCCGCAACTGCAGGAGGACCAAGTTCCAAGGAATTCAAAAACAAAACGGTCGCTAACCGAACTCTGGCCGAGTTCTGTCAGGGTTAGGTTATGGTTTTAAAATAAGTTTTTGGGGAATTTTGAAAACATTTTTGAAAACATTTTTGAAGCTTTTGTAAATACGAATGTTTTATAAAACTAAGGACATTTTAAAAGCAGTTTGAAATTATTTTGGAATAGCCTATTTTCCAGTACGACTCGGTGTACAAAGTATTCCTAGACTCAAATAAAATGAAAAATATATTGTTCAAAGAAATACAGACTCAAACAGGCAAACAATGCTTCGGTCTTGAACTGTGTAGATAGCTGCTCTTGATCATGTCCAAGAGTCCGAGATGTCCTGACTAGCTTCATATATCGAGACAGAGTTTGATCAATTATTAAAATCAGTTTGACCATATGACCAATGGGCCAACAATCTCCTCCATTTTGATAATTAACAAACTATGAATGATATAACATCTAAGCTTGGAATCAAATAAAAAAATAGTAAAGTAAAAAATTGTTCATATCCTGCATGCATTTTCTCAAAAGATGTTAGATCCTTTATTTCTTCCCCGTTGTCACTTAACAAAATAATTGCAAAAGAAAAAGCTATCCCGCAATCAATGTATAAGTAAAAAACAGTGAAGAAATACAAAAAAAAATCATGACAGATAGTAGAGACAGAAAAAATAACATCACAGGCATGTATTTGTCTCAGGCAGTTTATAATAAAACAGAGAATTAATATAACAGTGAGAATAATAGAGAATTATGTCACAGGCAGTTTATAATAAAGAAGCAGATAAAGATGCTATAAATAAATAAACTGATGTGAAAGATAAACTACGAAATCCATAAAGATAAAATGATGTGCAAGAAACATCAGTAAAACATCCAGTACAAGTCTGATAAAAAAAAGAAACTTGGAATGTCGGAGCATTTCCAAGTATACAGTAGATAATGTCTAAGTCTCGAAAATCAACTAATATATCACATCTCCTTATCATCATTATCATCATCATCAGCATGACCGGCATGTCCAGAGGGACCAGCTGCAGAAATACCAGCTCGAGAAGGGTGAGGAGGAGCGCCAGTGTAAAACTCACCGACATAGTCTCGAGGAGCACGGTCAGAACGGTACCAATCATATGCGTTACCGGGCTGAAAGTAGGCATGAACAGCCTCATCCTCACAGCGGTAACCAGAGAAGGCTGGATCTCTAGGAATAGAACCGGCAGAATGTCCAGTCTGAGCGACTCGGAGATCAGCGAGAGAATTTGCTATCGCCTGATAACGAGTGACATCGCGGAACTCACGCTCGCGAGCCTTATCCGTCATCGAGACGTGCAAATCAGAAAGATGCTGGTGTATGCCCTCAAAAGTCATGAAATACTGCTGAGTAGGTGGAGGAGGTGGAGCAGTAGGAGGAACAGTATCAGTGATACTACGACGAGATAACTTCAGAAACTTGGGCTCAGGGTCTTGAGCTGTGAAACCCATTATTTTATTATTAATTATTTAATAGTGTTTTATTAGTATTTCGAAAATTATTATTATATTAAATAATTTTGGGTGAAAAAGAATTTCGAAAATATTAATAAACTTGGACTTTTGATTTTCGGACCCAGACCCGAGTCGGAACCCAGACCCAGGCCCGAGCTCAATCTTTTTCCTATTTCCTTCCTAATCTGGTTTTGACTGTTTTGCTATTAATAAAAGAATAATAATAATAATAATAATAATAATAATAATAATAATAATATAATAAATACCAGCTGGTCCCATAGGACCAACAACTTCAACCCATGAATTGGTAAAAGCCACTATCTATTCACTCTCCCTACACACGTAACCGACCTCACCCTTTAATTACTCTCCATCACTCCCCTTTCCCTCCTGTCCATTTGTATTCCCAAACGTTCAACTCCACTCTCCCTTTAATTCTCCTACTCCTCCCACTTCCTTCACAAACCCACAGAGAATAATTCCCACAACATTACTCTCAACTCTTCTATATCTCTTCTCCCTGGATTTACAGAACTCTCAACTATCACTCTCTCTCTCAGAATCATTTTTTCCCCTAACCCATTTTTCCTTGGAGCAAAACCCTACCCGAGCCCTAACCCCCGGCGAACTCCGCGGCCGAGCTTCCCTCCGGCGCGCGATTCTCCGCCACCCCCGAGCTCGGCGGAGCCCGCCGTCCGCGCCTCTCCCGCGCCTCCGCGCGTGGCGTCTCTCCCGCGCGGTTTTCACCTCCGGCAGCGCAGCCCGGCCTCCTCCCTCGCCGGCCTCTCCCCGGTGGCGCCACCCTCCGGCCACGCCCCGTCCGGCGAAGCCCTCTCCGGCGCCCGCCGTCCAGATCCACGGCGAGGACCTCCCCGCCATCCGCGAGCTCCCGAGCTCCGGCGGTCAACCCCAGATCCGCCCGCGCCCTTCTGTCCTCGCCGGCCGAACCCTGAGCACCGCTTCCAGCGGGCCAGATCTGCTCATGAGCCCCCTCTCCCGCGGACCCTCTCGCTGTCCAGCGCTCTGTGAAGTTTCTGCTGTCCGGATCCGCGGAGCTTCTGCTGTCCGAACGTTGTTTCGGTCTTTCCCAAGTTTTTCCCGCGGCTCCCCGCCAACGGAATTTAGTAAATTCTTGTTAATCACAGTAGTTCGTCCCTCCCCGTAGAGTCGATGATGAAATCGGTCCCCGGATTCCCTTCGGGAAATTCGATTAGCTGCGTTATATTTTCGATTAGCTGCGTTAGATTATTTTTTCTGTGTCTTACTTGCCGGTTTGGTGTGAATTGGTTGATTATGGGAATCCCGGACATTTCGGGAAGTTCTGTGGATTGGGAGTTATTTCTGGTGGTGTTGGAAATTATTTCGGTGGATATATTTTGGGATTATTATTGGTTGGAACAATTGCAGGTTTCTGTGGCGCATTTCCCAGTTTTGGGTTTGTCCCAAATAGAGGAAGTGCTGCCCAAATTTTTACAAAACTATATTTAATTTGATTTCAAAATCGGTTTTCGGAAATGAATTTTAAAACTGATTTTTTCGGGCGACGACCGTACCGGTCTGTGGGCCCTGGCGAAATGCAAACGCACCGGTCCGACCGGGCGTTGTGGTATTAGCTGGATTTTGATGATGGACCGAGTCTGAGACTCTTAACATTTATTTTAAATTATTTTATTCAATATTTAGGCTATTTATTATAGTTATTTATTTTACTGCATTTTATTTAGTAATTAAATCATTTCCTCTTATTTGATGTAAAAATAATTGTATAGGGCATAAGCCCACTCTAGGATATTTAGCTGTGCCCTTGTATGGTGAAGCGTAGATTTTTATTTTATTTTCTGGGTGGATATGATCTTGGGTGGTTCTGATTTTGACGTGTAATCGTAACTAGATCGTAATCTATCTGGGTAGGACGTATACTCTGAGAGATCACCCTTACAGAAATGATATCAGTAGTCGGATCGAATGTTGGAGAAGATATTATCACAGTATACGTCCTCTCCTCCACGATGGCTCTGGACCCATCTGCTCGTCCCTGCTTCCATTCTTCTTATTTGACTCTCTCAGCCACACATGATATCCAGCTCAAGTGTAGAGTAGGCGGAAAAGAAGGGGACAGGAATAGGAGGGGGAAGCAGCACAGCCGGCGGCATGACCCGGAGGAAGTACAGAGGTTTTCTTCAACATACGTAGGAGGACTATAAGGATTTATCTTTTCACAATATGTCATCTTGTCAAAGACCCTTAATGTGACAACCATGTTACCGCGGTGTCGGAAGACTAACATGTCATAATTTTCTAAGCCGTGTGTTTTGACATAATCATCCCAACTCTTTCCTCCTGTGTCATAATCTCGCATTATTACATAGAACTGAAATCCGGTTGGGAGGATTATGTCAAAACACACGGCTTATAAAATTATGACATGTTAGTCTTCCGACACCGCGGTAACATGGTTGTCACATTTAGGGTCTTTGACAAGATGATATGTTGTGTTTACATATATCCTTATAGTTCTCCTACGTATGTTGAAGAAAACCTCTGTACTTCCTCCGGGTCATGCCGCCGGCTGTGCTGCTTCCCCCTCCTATTCCTGCCTCCTTCTTTTTCGCCTACTCTACACTTGAGCTGGATATCATGTGTGGCTGAGAGAGTCAAACAAGAAGAATGGAAGCAGGGACGAGCAGATGGGTCTAGAGCCATCGTGGAGGAGAGGACGTATACTGTGATAATATCTTCTCCAACATTCGATCCCACTACTGATATCATTTCTGTAAGGATGATCTCTCAGAGTATACGTCCTACTCAGATGTATCTCTTGGAGTATCCTCTCCGGTTGGGTTGTCTTCTGAGCCATCCGTTCTCACACTTAAAATACAGGGATTGGATTCTGTGTTTCGTATTTTCGGCGAACCCAGGGATTGGATTCTGTATTTTATTTTTTGGTTTCTGTATTTTGTTTCCAGCTCCATTTGCATTAATCTACGGTACGACATGGTGATCAGGACATATATAGTCCCTGCAGCCATTCGACTGGCGAGGCAGAAACTATGTAGCCGTAGATAAGTTGACTGTCCTCCGACCCTCATCCCTCGGCAATGATGATACGATAACCAACCGGAGAGGATACTTCGAGAGATCCATCTGGGTAGGACGTATACTCTGAGAGATCATCCTTACAGAAATGATATCAGTAGTGGTATCGAATGTTGGAGAAGATATTATCACAGTATACGTCCTCTCCTCCACGATGGCTCTAGACCCATCTGCTCGTCCCTGCTTCCATTCTTCTTATTTGACTCTCTCAGCTACACATGATATCCAGCTCAAATGTAGAGTAGGCGAAAAAGAAGGGGACAGGAATAGGAGGGGGAAGCAGCACACCGGCGGCATGACTCGGAGGAAGTACAGAGGTTTTCTTCAACATACGTAGGAGAACTATAAGGATATATCTTTTCACAATATGTCATCTTGTCAAAGACCCTTAATGTGACAACCATGTTACCGCGGTGTCGAAAGACTAACATGTCATAATTTTCTAAGCCGTGTGTTTTGACATAATCATCCCAACTCTTTCCTCCTGTGTCGTAATCTCGCATTATTACATAGAACTGAAATCCGGTTGGGAGAATTATGTCAAAACACACAGCTTATAAAATTATGACATGTTAGTCTTCCGACACCGCGGTAACATGGTTGTCACATTTAGGGTCTTTGACAAGGTGATATGTTGTGTTTACATATATCCTTATAGTTCTCCTACGTATGTTGAAGAAAACCTCTGTACTTCCTCCGGGTCATGCCGCCGGTGTGCTGCTTCCCCCTCCTATTCCTGTCCCCTTCTTTTCCGCCTACTCTACACTTGAGCTGGATATCATGTATGGCTGAGAGAGTCAAACAAGAAAAATGGAAGCAGGGACGAGCAGATGGGTCTAGAGCCATCGTGGAGGAGAGGACGTATACTGTGATAATATCTTCTCCAACATTCGATACCACTACTGATATCATTTCTGTAAGGGTGATCTCTCAGAGTATACGTCCTACTCAGATGTATCTCTTGGAGTATCCTCTCCGGTTTGGTTGTCTTCTGAGCCATCCGTTCTCACACTTAAAATACAGGGATTGGATTCTGTATTTTGTATTTTCGGCGAACCCAGGGATTGGATTCTGTATTTTGTTTTTTGGTTTCTGTATTTTGTTTCCAGCTCCATTTGCATTAATCTACGGTACGACATGGTGATCAGGACATATATAGTCCCTGCAGCCATTCGACTGGCGAGGCAGAAACTATGTAGCCGTAGATAAGTTGACTGTCCTCCGACCCTCATCCCTCGGCAATGATGATACGACAACCTATCACTATATCTTATATAGTAGTAGATGATGTCTTAGTATTACATTATGTGAGTTCATCTTGATTCTGTTACGTTCTTCAAATACTATATACGATAAGATCATATACTACACCATATGTACAGAACATAGATGATTCACACTAATGTATGCTAGAATGAATTTTGGGTTGTGTATTCTGAGCCATCCGTTCTCACACTTGAAGATAAATTTTCAGTATAACGACGGATATTAGGTTACTCTTCAGTATAATTGATGTCTTTTCTTGGATAATTGGTGTGCATTAAATTCGTATGTGCATATTTCGTCTATGTAATTTTTGGATATATACCTACGCTGGGTTATAAGCGATGATATGATATACAAAGGAGGTACTGCCGAAATTTTTGTAGACATTTGGATACATTATATGTTCGGATATTTTTTTTATGTTTGGATAATTTAATGTTGGATATTGGATATATTGTGTTGGTAATATTTTGTTGGATATTGGATACGTTGGATATTGGTGTCGGATATGGATATTTTGCATATGGATATATGGTGTTGGATATTGGATACGTTGGATATTCGTGTTGGATATGGATATATGGTGTTGTATATGGATATTTTGCATGTTTGATATTGTGTTGGATGTGTTGTACAAACAGGAAAGAGTCTGTTTGCAGTATTTTTTTTTCAAAAATTAGAAGTTAGCGACGGACTGGCGATCACGCAGCGACGGATAGTCCGTCGCTAACTGGAGAAACTGAGTTTAGCGACGGAGTGGCGACGGAAAAACCGTCACTACCTGGAGCATTTCAATAAAGCGACGGATTGGCGACGGACCATCCGTCGCTATCTGTAGGAGTTTAATGTATCGACGGATTGGCGACGTAATATCCGTCGCTACCTGGAGAATTTTACATTGAGCGACGGTTTAGCGATGGAACGTCCGTCGACCTAGTTCTGTTTGATGTCCATAAATTTTGCTGTTAGCGACGGATGTTTTGTCGCTAATACGCTTTTACCGACAAATTTACGACGGATTAGCGACGGATATTGCGTATCAGAAAATCACTGATACGGTTTTGCCGACTCTTTAGCGACGGAGTATTCCGTCGCTAAACCTATATCTTGATACATGTTTTGACGAAAGCTAGTCGGTAATCCGTCGCTATATATATTTAAATGAGCCGACGGTATTCCGTCGCTAAGTCGTCGCTGAGCGACGGAGTAGCGACGGATATGTTTTAGCGACGAGGTTATTCCCGACGGCTGTTTTACCAAAATATCCGTCGGTAATCCGTCGGTATTTATTTTTGGCGACGGAATACCGACGGATAAGGCCGTCGGTAAATTCATGTATTTTGGTAGTGTCAAGGTTCTAAGTCGAGTTCTCAACTGTAGGAACTCAAAGTTACAACTGACGTTCCTCTTCGGTAACGACTCGTCTATCCAGTCATTCTAAAACAAAGGCAAGTGCAGTTATGTCTATTTGATAATTTATCTAGTAATTGTTTTATTACAATTTTAAACCACATTGCTACACGGAACTCTCTCCTAGAGTTCGAATATTGACTCATTGATTGAATCTGATTGACTCGGGATATTGGGGGAGTAGTGTAGCGTCTATGACCAATACCCCTATATTGCATCATTGATTGTGCGAGCTGATTCCTCCTATACACGAGGATAGGCCGGACCGTATCATTAGGATATAATTGAATCATCCTAAGCCGGTCATAGTTCGTTACCTACTCAAATCACATTGTTTTCAATTGTAGAATTGTTGGAAAATATTGTTAAAGTATTTCAAATTGTTTAACATTGCAAATTTCAAATTATTATTTGAATTATTGGATATTCGTAATTGTACTTTGCTCCCTCCTGACTGGAGACCCAACATTTTAGGTGTCACTGATGAGGCTTTGTTACGCGATCCCAAGACGAGGAATTCGAGATTGCTGAGCTGTTTGCCTAGAGTTTTCTTTTATTCATGATGTATGTAAAAAAATGGTTTAAGTTGTATCTTTTATTTCATGTAAAAGTTTAATAAAGTTTTAAATTTCCGAATGTTGAGTTGTGACAAATATAGTGTTGTTGTATGGTTACCTGCTACTGAACAGCTTACTGTCGCCGTCTCAACAACGGTGCAGGCTGGGCATGATCCGATTCGACCCAAGCAATTGGGATCGGGTCGTGACATGTTTTTAGTGGTGGCCCATGCAGGTCTGAACAACAACTTAGGAAAACATATTTAGAAACAATTAGAACACTAGAACATCAATTTGTCACAACATAGGACAGAAATATATTATAAATAAATATTTTTGTTTGATTATAGACTGGTAGGCTACCTTGCTTGTGTGCGTCCTAAACCTTCCAGAGAATGACGGTTGACCAAATCCTGCTGGCGATGAGGTGTCATCTCCGGATCATATCCCATCTCCTCAACCAAGTCCAGGGTCTTTTCCCTCGCGGCTGTTTGACCGTCCTCATAGTGCATCCAGTGAAGTTTTTCCTACACTGGCGATTCCTATCTCATCTCAAACTGAATTGCATTCCTTGGTGGAGTATTCATTTTTGTTGCTCCACTAGTACCAGCAATCATCTTCCAAATGGTTGTCCTATTTCAAGAAATCCTGGAGTTCCAGAAAGCTCAAGATGAAGCCCAGCAGGAACAGATGAATATCACGAGAGAAGACATGAAGAACGTCATGATGTAGCCTTAGTTATCTCCAACCAAGTTAGAGCAGAACTTTTGTCCTAGGAAGGATACCCCTGAAGATATTTGGGTCCCATCAAGTACTCTACTTTTCGGCAGCCTTGTCGTAAGAAGCTATGGGCTTGTAACTATTGCAATAGGCCTGGTCATCAGGCTGTTAGTTGCCGCAAAAGATTGGGACAATGTTTGGCATGTGGATCTGCTGAACATCGGGTAAAGGACTGTCCTTATCTTTCCATCAAACCAGAGCTCATATCCCAGTAACACCTGTTAGGCCACAACCTAGGGACTCTCTTTCTATCCAGCAGACCCTGCCTCATACAATAAGGCATGATGCATACTCGAGGTTCGTAGAAGATGAAGGACCAGATCAATGAAGGCTCTAGGATTTATCCAAGATATAACTTCACCTTAGGGAACACCTATCTTGTTTGTGCCCAAGAAGGATGGAACAACTGATGTGCATCGATTACCAGACACTAAAGAACAAGTACTTTCTGTCTGGATCGAGGATCTGTTTGATCTGGTTGTGTGGAGTTAGGGTGTTTCGAAGTTTGACTTAAGATTTGACTTCCATCAAATCAAAGTCAGGAAAGAGAACATTTCCAAGACGGCGTTCAAACACCAAGTATGGGTAGTTTTCTTTGGTCAGGACGTTAGACTGACAAATGCTTCTGCTGTGTTTATGAATCTCATGAACAGAGATTTTCAGGAGTATTTGAATCAGTTTTGTTGTCATCTTCATTGGTGACATACTGATATATTCGAAGACTAAAGAAGAGCATGAAGAACATCTGAGGAAGTTTTGGAAACTTTGAGAAAAAAGAGGTTTTATGGTAAGTTATTTGAACGTGGATTTTGACAAGGTGGACTTTTGGCCATGTGGTCAAGAGAAGAAATTTCGATGGAAGATAGCTGTTGTTGAAGAGTGGTATATCCCAAGTTCAATTCGGAAGATTCTTGAACTTGGCCGGCTACTATCAGAAGTTCATGAAGGATTTCGCCAAGATTGACTGAGCCAATGACGAAGCTCACTTGAAAGAATGAAGAGTTCATCTGAACGAAAGTTTGTCAGGCGGCATTGAGGAGCTGAAGAAGAGACTTACCACTACACCAATCCTTGCGCTACCCGCAGGAACCGGTGGGTTCTCAATTTACAGTAATGCCTCTGGAAAAGGACTGGGCTGCGTTCTTCGACAACATGGGAAAGTAATTGCTTACACGTGTAGGCAACTACAGACTCATGAGAAGAATCATCCCACGCCTAATTTGAATTTATTACAATTATCTTAGAAGCTATGGAAGCATGATTTTTATGGAAAGGGAGTGAAAATATGTACGGACTACAAAAGTCTAAAATATGTCTTCACTCAGAAAGGACTGAATGTTAGACTGAGAAGATGGCTGAAGCAGATGAAGGATTTCGACATCAACCTGCAGTACCATTCAGGTAAGGCTAATGTGGTCGCTGATGCACTTGGTCGATACCGATGGCGAAGCTCTTAACCAAGGACTAGCACCTGTTAGAAGACATCGAGAAGTTTGGACTGGAGGTTATACTACCTGGAGATAGAAGGACGGAGCTGGATGCTAATTCAGTATTGATGAAGTTCGAGGCTGAGGGACAAAAAATCAAGAGAACGTAGTTTCAAAACGAGGCACTTTGTAAGTTTAGAGATCAAGTGTTGGCAGGAACACTTGAGGGTTTCTAAATTGATCAGCAGTGGAACTCTGAAGAATGGTACGAGACTTTACGTATCGGCTGACAAACGGAGGAACGAGTTGATGAAAGAAATGCACCAGTTGCAGTATTCCATACATTCAGGAGCTAATAAGATGTATCAGAATATGCCTCTATTGATTGGTGCTATAGAATGAAGAAGGACAATTCCAGGTGTAGGAATAGATATGAATTTGTCAACATGAGGAATTTAGCAAGAGAACAACAAGTTTGATGCAGCCGCTGGACAATTCGGAGTGGAAGTGGAAGCATATAACAATGAACTTTGAGTAAGGATTGCCTTGTTCCCAAGGAGGGAAGGGCACCAATTGGATTATAGTAAACCGACTGACTAAGTCAGCACACTTTTTTCCTTCAAAGTTGGTTATCCACTAAGATGTGGGCAGCATTGTACGAGAGGCACATTTACCGGATTCATGGAGTACAGTGGGACGAGCAATCAGAGAGGTCAATCCAGACGCTTGAGGATGTATTGAGATTTTACGTCTTGGAATTTGGTAGGTCTTGGGAAGACCAAATTACTTTTGGTGAAGTTTTCTCCTACCAGAGGAACAATCAGTTTTGACGGAGCTGGAAAGTGAGGCCAGGTACATCAGGCCATTTGAAGTTTAAGACGAGTTGGAAGTAGCATACTAGTTAGCTTTACCAGCTAATCTTGAGAGTGTGCAACGTCTTCTACGTCACAGCTCAGACGCTACATTTCGGGTCTGAGTCACATTTTGGATAATTCAGAGCTGAAGGTTGGAATCAACCTTTTCAGTGCCAGAGAAACCAGTTGTAAGCCTAGTCAGAGATGAGAAGAAAATCAGTTTTTGAGCTATCATTTAAACTCCTATTCCTTATCTTTTCTTTTCCCCGTTCTAAATTTGACTAATGCTGCTAAGTTAGCCTAGTTTTGCAAGCTATCTCTTTAAATCAAGCTTGATCATGACGATATTTATTGGGTGCACCAACTAATATATTGTCTAATCAGGACCGGTGCATGATGGTCTGATCAACCTCGTGTATTTTGGTTCACTTTTGTATTTTTCTACATGGATGATATCATAAATGAAACTTGTCCCTAAACCGTCTCATCCACGACTGCCTTGGAAATTCTTATTGTTGGACCTGGGTTACGGGCGCAATACCTGTACCTATTTGATTCTCCTACCCTGCCTTTAAATTTCGAGGACGAAATTTTCTAAGGAGGGAAGATTGTGAAACCCATTATTTTATTATTAATTATTTAATAGTGTTTTATTAGTATTTCGAAAATTATTATTATATTAAATAATTTTGGGTGAAAAAGAATTTCGAAAATATTAATAAACTTGGACTTTTGATTTTCGGACCCAGACCTGAGTCCGAACCCAGACCCAGGCCCGAGCTCAATCTTTTTCCTATTTCCTTCCTAATCTGGTTTTGACTGTTTTGCTATTAATAAAAGAAGAATAATAATAATAATATAATAAATACCAGCTGGTCCCGTAGGACCAGCAACTTTAACCCATGAATTGGTAAAAGCCACTATCTATTCACTCTCCCTACACACGTAACCGACCTCACCCTTTAATTACTCTCCATCACTCCCCTTTCCCTCCTGTCCATTTGTATTCCCAAACGTTCAACTCCACTCTCCCTTTAATTCTCCTACTCCTCCCACTTCCTTCACAAACCCACAGAGAATAATTCCCACAACATTACTCTCAACTCTTCTATATCTCTTCTCCCTGGATTTACAGAACTCTCAACTATCCCTCTCTCTCTCTCAGAATCATTTTTTCCCCTAACCCATTTTTCCCTGGAGTAAAACCCTACCCGAGCCCTAACCCCCGGCGAACTCCGCGGCCGAGCTTCCCTCCGGCGCGCGATTCTCCGCCACCCCCGAGCTCGGCGGAGCCCGCCGTCCGCGTGCGGCGTCTCCCCCGTGCGATTTTCACCTCCGGCAGCGCGGCCCGGCCTCCTCCCTCGCCGGCCTCTCCCCGGTGGCGCCACCCTCCGGCCACGCCCCGTCCGGCGAAGCCCTCTCCGGCGCCCGCCGTCCAGATCCACGACGAGGACCTCCCCGCCATCCGCGAGCTCCCGAGCTCCGGCGGTCAACCTCAGATCCGCCCGCGCCCTTCTGTCCTCGCCGGCCGAACCTTGAGCGCCGCTTCCAGCGGGCCAGATCTGCTCGCGAGCCCCCTCTCCCGCGGACCCTCTCGCTGTCCAGCGCTCTGTGAAGTTTCTGCTGTCCGGATCCGCGGAGCTTCTGCTGTCCGAACGTCGTTTCGGTCTTTCCTAAGTTTTTCCCGCGGCTCCCCGCCAACGGAATTTGGTAAATTCTTGTTAATCACAGTAGTTCGTCCCTCCCCGTAGAGTCGATGATGAAATCGGTCCACGGATTCCCTTCGGAAAATTCGATTAGCTGCGTTATATTTTCGATTAGCTGCGTTAGATTATTTTTCCTGTGTTTTACCTGCCGGTTTGGTGTGAATTGGTTGATTATGGGAATCCCGGACATTTCGGGAAGTTCTGTGGATTGGGAGTTATTTCTGGTGGTGTTGGAAATTATTTCGGTGGATATATTTTGGGATTATTATTGGTTGGAACAATTGCAGGTTTCTGTGGCACATTTTTCAGTTTTGGGTTTGTCCCGAAATAGAGGAAGTGCTGCCCAAATTTTTACAAAACTATATTTAATTTGATTTCAAAATCGGTTTTCGGAAATGAATTTTAAAACTGATTTTTTCGGGCGACGACCGTACCGGTCTGTGGGCCCTGGCGAAATGTAAACGCACCGGTCCGACCGGGCGTTGTGGTATTAGCTGGATTTTGATGATGGACCGAGTCTGAGACTCTTAACATTTATTTTAAATTATTTTATTCAATATTTAGGCTATTTATTATAGTTATTTATTTTACTACATTTTATTTAGTAATTAAATCATTTCCTCTTATTTGATGTAAAAATAATTGTACAGGGCATAAGCCCACTCTAGGATGTTTAGCTGTGCCCTTGTATGGTGTAGCGTAGATTTTTATTTTATTTTCTGGGTGGATGTGATCTTGGATGGTTCTGATTTTGACGTGTAATCGTAACTAGATCGTAATCTATTCTCGTTTATGATTAATTAATAATTAATTAAAATGGATAAAATATTAGTAAATAACTAGTTCACGATTTATCACCAAAAAAAAACTGTATTTTTATAGATATATTACAAAAACACAAAGTTTTCCAAAGTTAATTGATTCTCGTTGTTATTTCCAAATAACCAAATTAATCGGTTTAATCAACGCACGTAGTTTGCGACGTAAACGTTAGCTGTAGCTTAATAACAACTTAAAACCTGACTAGGATTTACTACTAGAGATTGCAACTAGCACACTTAGTCTGGTTATTCAAGGTTCTAAGTCGAGTTCTCAACTGTAGGAACTCGAAGTTACAACTGACGTTCCTCCTCGGTAACGACTCGTCTATCCAGTCATTCTAAAACAAAGGCAAGTGCAGTTATGTCTATTTGGTAATTTATCTAGTAATTGTTTTATTGCAATTTTAAACCACATTGCTACACGGAACTCTCTCCTAGAGTTCGAATATTGACTCATTGATTGAATCTGATTGACTCGGGATATTGGGGAAGTAGTGTAGCGTCTATGACCAATACCCCTATATTGCATCATTGATTATGCGAGCTGATTCCTCCTATACACGAGGATAGGCCGGACCGTATCATTAGGATATAATTGAATCATCCCAAGCCGGTCATAGTTCGTTACCTACTCAAATCACATTGTTTTCAATTGTAGAATTGTTGGAAAATATTGTTAAAGTATTTCAAATTGTTTAACATTGCAAATTTCAAATTATTATTTGAATTATTGGATATTCGTAATTGTACTTTGCTTCCTCCTGACTGGAGATCCAACATTTTAGGTGTCACTGATGAGGCTTTGTTACGCGATCCCAAGACGAGGAATTCGAGATTGCTGAGCTGTTTGCCTAGAGTTTTCTTTTATTCATGATGTATGTAAAAAAATGGTTTAAGTTGTATCTTTTATTTCATGTAAAAGTTTAATAAAGTTTTAAATTTCTGAATGTTGAGTTATGACAAATATAGTGTTGTTGTATGGTTACCTGCTACTGAACAGCTTACTGCCGCCGTCTCAACAACGGTGCAGGCTGGACATGATCCGATTCGACCCAAGCAATTGGGATCGGGTTGTGACATGAGCACAAGTTGAAAAATCAATATCAAAATGCTGGAAGATGCATGGGAGAATCATCGCAAAAGAGAGATTTCTATCTCTTGTACGACAACGTCCCATCATCTGGATAATGGTCTTAGGGCAGAAAATGGAATCCCCTTAAGAATGTGATACATAGCAGATAATTCAAAAAATGTCACATCATCCTTTGAAGTAGACTTCGGAAGGAGAGGGGAGTAGATGATGCGGTGCAATTCATAATTAAACAAGTTCAAGTTGTTTGCCTTGAACTTTCCAGAGCGAACTCGATCAGGTGCACAGAGTTCAGCTTTGAAACTAGCAAGTATCGTGCCGTCGGAGAAATCAAATTCAGTGATATCAACAAGCGGTGCACCTTCGTTAGATAGACCAAGGATTTTCGCTAAGAGGACATCATTGAACTCGATGTCTAGTCCGCCAACACGAGTACTTACGTCAAACGTGTTTAATATGATATTGCAGTAGAACAGTCTAATGGCATTAGTTGCTACCAGGAAATAAAGTTTAACAATGTGTTGTAACCCTAATGCCTCAAAATATTGGCGGTGTTCTGGAAACACAGTCCATTTGATAGGAGCGCCTGTGCATATGGATCGCATAGAAAAGTCTCCATACCACAGAAGGGCTTGATCTAGGGTTTGAAAGTAAAATCCATCGAACGCTCCATCGCTCGATTGGACTGGCGAAAAGAGTAAATCCGTGGGTGGATTCGAAGATGATCCTTCCTCACTAGGATTGGTCTTCTTCTTCCTCTTAAAGGGGTTAAATCCCTTAGGTGCCATTGTGCAATAAAAGTAAATATGTACGAAATTGAAAGGAAGAGAAATATAAAGTTATACCTCCCGAGATTCGAGTATGTTGTAGAGAACAACGAACTACGCACGAATCCAAAATTTGGATGGATTTTACCACGTAGATAGGAAGAAACGGAGTGGTGAAGAACTAGGGTTAGGGGGCTCTCGCGCGGCTGCTGTTGCTGTGATGATGGTGTTTAGAAGTAATGAAGAAGAAAGGCTCTTGGGTTCTGGTTATATAGCCAGATACCTTCAACCGAACTCGGGCCGAATTCGGTCCGAAGTCTGGCCGAATTCGCCTGGGGTTGGTTTGGAACACTTTTTTTTCATTTGCTCATTTCAAAGATTTAATTCAAAGATTAGTAATTTCAACATTCAATTAATATAATTAATATTATTTTATAGATTAAATATCGTTGCACTGTAACTGTCTCAGATTAGCTGTAGGAGTACTGTCCCAGCTGGCGGAGGTTCACCGGAGAACTCTTAAATACCGCTTCGCTTCAACTGTAGTTGTGGTGACAGACAGACTCTTTATTGGCTTGTCTCTAACACAGTTTTTGCGTATTGACATAAAATCATAAAATAAAATTAATTAACATTATTGACGTCCAAAATTCCTAATTCTTGACATAAATAATTGAAACGATCTTCTGCTAGAGGTTTTGTGAAAATATCAGCTAATTGATTCTCAGTATCTATGTACACAAGGTCAATATTTCCATTTTGATGATGATCTCTAAGAAAATGATATCGGATCTCGATATGCTTAGTACGAGAATGACATACTGGATTCTAAGTTAAATTAATAGTGCTCGTGTTATCACATAAAATGGGAATGTGTGTGTAAAATAAATCATAATCTTCTAAGGCTTGTTTCATCCACAAAATCTGAGCACAACAACGTCCTGCGGCGATATACTCAGCCTCTGTTGTTGATAGGGCTATAGAATTTTGCTTTTTACTAAACCATGAGACTAAAGCCTTGCCTAAGAAATGACATGTGCCACTGGTACTTTTTCTATCAACTTTGCATCCAGCAAAATCAGCATCCGAGTAACCAATAGGGTCAAAGGACTTAGTTTTGGGATACCATAAGCCAACAGAAGAAGTGCCCTTAAGGTATCGAAAGATACGCTTAACTGCGCACAGATGTGATTCTTTTGGATTAGCTTGAAAACGTGCACACAGGCAAACACTAAACAGAATATCTGGACGACTAGCAGTTAAATAAAATAAACTACCGATCATACCTTGATACTTACGTGTGTCGACCGGCTTGCCTTGTTCATCAATATCAAGCTTTATTGAAGTTGCCATCGGAGTGCCAATAGGTTTGACATTATCCAGGTCAAACTTCTTTAGCAAATCTTTTGTGTACTTGGCTTGATTTATGAATGTCCCATTGTCAGTTTGTTTGATTTGCAGTCCGAGAAAGAATTTCAGCTCTCCCATCATGCTCATCTCAAACTCATTCTGCATACACTTAGAGAATTCTTGACACAGAGATTCATCAGTAGATCCAAATATAATATCATCAACATAGACTTGTATTAAAAGAAGCTTGCCATTAAAAGACTCAATAAAAAGTGTAGTGTCAACCTTGTCTTTTGAAAAACCGTTGTCAAGTAGAAAAGAGCATAGACGATCATTCCAAGCACGAGGGGCTTGTTTTAAACCGTACAAAGCTTTCTTCAACTTGAAAACATGATCAGGGTTTTTAAAATCTGTGAAACCTGGAGGTTGTGCTACAAAAACTTCTTCTTTTATAAAACCATTTAAAAAAGAACTCTTGACATCCATTTGAAATAATTTAAAATTATGAAAATATGCAAATGCACATAACATGCGAATGGATTCTAATCTCGCAACTGGGGCATAAGTCTCATCGTAGTCGATACCTTCTTCCTGATTATATTCTTGAGCTACGAGTCGAGCCTTATTACGAGTCACTAAACCATTCTCGTTAAGTTTATTTCGGAATACCCAACGGGTGCCAATGACCGGATAATCAATAGGCTTGGGAACAAGTTCCTAAACTTGATTCCGTTCAAATTGGTTTAATTCCTCTTGCATAGCATCTATCCAATAACTATCACTACATGCTTCATCAATAGTTTTGGGTTCTAGCTGTGAAATGAATACAACACTAGAAACAATGTCTCTACTGGATGTATGAGTACTTACACCTTTGGTAATATCACCAATTACCAAATCCTTTGGATGATCAGCCATAAATTTCAATCTTTTCGGCAGACTCTGAAGGTAGCTGGTTCCTGGATCTTCTCTAGGAGGATCAGCTAGTACCGAGCTTGGTTGAGAATCTGCTGTTGTTGAGCTTGGTACAGTTAGATCTTCGTCATTGTCATCGATAGTCATTTGATTCAGTTCATCAAAAGTGACGTTGATTGACTCTTCGATGATCATGGTTCGTTTGTTGAAGACTCTGTATCCTTTGCTCTTGGCCGCATAACCTAAAAATATACCTTCATCGGCCTTTTCGTCAAACTTTCCCAAATTGTCTTTTGTATTAAGAATAAAACAATTACAACCAAATATTCTAAAATATGAAACTGATGGAATTCTATCAAACCATAACTCAAATGGAGTCTTCTTCGATTTGGGTCGAATTAGAATTCTATTGAGAACAAAACAAGCTGTATTGACAGCTTCAGCCCAGAAATATTTGGGTAGACTAAACTGGTTTAACATTACTCTGGCCATTTCGGATAGAGTTCTGTTCTTACGTTCCATAACTCCATTTTTTTTGGAGTCCTAGGGCAGGAGAACTCGTGTACAAAACCGTGTGTATCACAAAATTGCTCAAACTCTGCATTCTCGAATTCGCCACCATGATCGCTTCTAATACGAGTGATCATGTAACCTTTTTTATTCTGTACTTTCTTACAAAAGGCGACAAATTCGGATAATACATCATTCTTGCGTGTCAAGAAGTATACCCACGTGTATCTAGAGTAATCATCTACAATTACAAAAGCATAAAGCTTACCTCCGAGGCTAACAACTCTGCTAGGACCAAATAAGTCCATATGTAGCAATTGTAGAGGTCTAGTAGTACATACTGCGTTTACTGACTTGAATGTGGATCTGGTAGCTTTGTTCTTTTCACATTGGCTGCATACCGAATCCTTCTTGAATGTTATGTCCGGTAAACCGCTTACTAGCTTCTTCGTGGATAATCTTGAGATTGTGTCCATATTTGCATGACCGAGTCTCATATGCCACAGATGACTCTCATCACTTTTAGCCATTAAGCATCTACCTGAAATGTTAGTTTCTTCCAACAAATAGAAAACATATATGTTGTCTTTCCTGATACCTTCAAAGATAGTACTACCAGTTGAGCTATCAACTATAGTACATTTGTCTTTGCCAAAGTTGATACCATAACCATGATTAGCTAGATGACTTACGCTGAGTAGATTTTGTTTCAACTCGGTAACCAGACAGACATCCTTAATCACAGGATAGGGAGACTTACCAATATCACCGATACCAATGATATACACTTTCAAGTTATTACCGAAGGAGACATAGCCTTCCTTCTTCTTCTTCGATAGTGTTACAAATAATGTAGCGTCACCTGTCATATGCCGTGAACAACCGCTGTCGAGGATCCATTTGCTTTTAGCATGTAAAAGGAATTCCACCTACAAAACAGTTTGCAGATGAAACTTTTGATACCCATTTCTTGTAGGGTCCTGAAATATTAGCTTTTGGTATCCATGCATAAATATTTAAATCAACAAGCTTTCTGATTCTACATGCAGAAGAAATATGACCAATGTGGCTACAATAATGACACTGTGCATGTTTAGTGTTGAAAGCTGAGTGATGTGCACGGTTGGAAGGTTTAGGTTTTCTAGTATAGTAGAAAGCATACCTATAATCCTGTTTGGGCTTAACCTTTTGGGGTAAAGGTTTGATAGGGTTAGGTCTGACAGTGTTTGGTTTGGGAATGTTCTGATTATTCGGTAAGTGACACATGTTAGGGTAGAAAGCAGCAGTTTCAGGCTGTTTTCCTAACCTAATTTCCAATCTTTTGGAAGTGTCATACAACTTAGTATAGTCAGAAGTGAGTGCTTCCATTCTGACTTGTGCACTTTGAAGACTTTTCTTCTCTTTAGAAAGTTCTTCCTTCAGTTGGTCAATAACCTTGTCTTTCTCTTCAGATGACTTGCTAGTCTCGTGTAATAAGAGCTTAATAGAGAAAAGCTCACCAGACTCACTAACATTATTTCTAACCTCAGCTAGTAGGTCGGTAAGTCTTCCTATTTCACCTTTGTACTCTTTGAGTACCTTCTTAGAGGTCTGATATTTGCTACGCAGTTTCCTGTAATCACTTATCAGTTTACTGAAGGCATCTCCTAATTGCTCAAAGGAGAAGTCATCATATGTATCAACTATAGGTTCAAAGAGTACCTGATCGGATGCCATAAAGCATATATTTGCAGCATCTTCTGATTGTTCATCTTCTGAGTCGCTGGCTTCACTCTCATGCCATATGCTGGTGTTGGCATATCTTCGAGATGTTGATCTCTTCAGGTTCCCTTTCTCATACCTGTTGCTCTTCTTGCTTGATGATGAGTTTGTAAGATAATTCTTCTTCATGTGTCCCTTCTTCTTGCAGCCGTAGCAGACAGCATCATCTTGATACCAGTTGTTGCTGCTATTATTTTTTTTGGCTTTCTTCTCATATCTCATGAATCTTTTGAATTTCCTTGCTAGGAGTGCTTGATCTTCAGCATCAGATTTACTGCCGTCTGAATCACCTTCAGCAGCTTTTCTGTGCTGAGCCTTGAAAGCGATTGTCTTCTCCTTTGGTGCAGGCTCTTCAAAATCTTGTAGCTCCAGTTCATGAGTGAGTAGCTTACCCATGAGTACTTCGAGGGATAGTTGTGAGGTCGTTCCCTTCAATGATCGCAGTAGCCTTTGGAATCCAGTTCTTGGTAAGTGCTCGCAGGAGTTTGCGAATCTTTTCATGGTTACTGTAATATTTGCCTAGGGAGGACAAAGGATTTACAATATCCAAGAATCTTTCGAACATCTGAGTAACTGTTTCGTTGGGCTTCATCTTGAACACCTCATACTCTTGAGTAAGTCTGCTGACCTTTGATTCTTTGACTTGAGTCGTGCCTTCATGTGTGACTTCAAAGAGCTTCCACACTTCATTAGCAGTTGTACAGATAGACACCCTGTCAAATTCAGTTCTGTCTAAAGCACAAAATAAAGCGTTAACAGCACGTGCGTCAAGACTGGCCTTTTTTTTTTCTTCCTCTGTATGTCTGTTGTGGGGTTTTTCAACTAAAACTCCATCAACATTTATACGAGGTGGCTTTTGATAGCCATCAATAACAATAGACCATAAATCAAAGTCAAGTGATTTCAAGAAGAAACTCATCCGTGTTTTCCAATAGGTATAGTTCGTACCATCAAACGGTGGAGGTTTGTTTAAGGCCTGGCCTTCACTTGTGAATTTCACAGTTGCCATGTGTTGTGCTGTGATCTACATAACAATTAATTAAAAGAATAAATAATTGCAATGTTACCTTGCTTTACCTGTAACACCCGCTCTGATACCAATTATAGGAACGAAATCGTAAAGCAGAATACTCTAGAGGGGGGTGAATAAAGTTGGCAGCGGAATAATGCTAATTTAAAAATGTTAGCAGCAAGATCACAGAATAATAATCACAACTAAATAATGTAAAGGCAGAGATAAGAAAGCAAACGCAAAGACAGCGATGTATACTGGTTTTTCTCTGTTGAGGACTAATCCAGTCGGTAGAACTCTTGCTACCAGTTGAATCTACTATTGGTAAAACTGCAAGTTTTCTTACGAAGTCCTTGCAACTTCTACAATGCGAGCTTTTATATGAAGAACTCGTCCAATTTTAATTTTGAAGAGTTGAATCTTCTATCAAGCCTCTGATTACAATCACTCTGAAACTTCTAGACCGTACCGCACTGGCAAATCGACTAGAGGATTGTAACTGGCTTGGGATCTGAAATTTGAAGCTCGAGAAAAACTCTTTGGAAGACTGAAAGCTTTTTAGAAAAGAGAAGATTGAAAGTGAATGAGTGAGTTAAAGTGATCGAAAGCCTTCTCTATTTATAATAATTCCAAAGACAGAATTCGGGCAGAATTCGGTGAGAAAATCTCGGTCAAATCCGCAACTGCAGGAGGACCAAGTTCCAAGGAATTCAAAAATAAAACGGCCACTAATCGAACTCTGGCCGAACTCTGGCCGAGTTCTGTCAGGGTTAGGTTATGGTTTTAAATTAAGTTTTTGGGGAATTTTGAAAACCTTTTTGAAGCTTTTGTAAATACGAATGTTTTATAAAACTAAGGACATTTTAAAAGCAGTTTGAAATCATTTTGGAACAGCCTATTTGCCAGTACGACTCGGTGTACAAAGTATTCCTAGACTCAAATAAAATAAAAAATACATTGCTCAAAGAAATACAAACTCGAACAGGTAAACAGCGCTTCAGTCTTGAACTGTGTAGATAGCTGTTCTTGATCATGTCCAAGAGTCCGAGATGTCCTGACTACCTTCATATATCGAGACAGAGTTTGATCAATTATTAAAATCAGTTTGACCATATGACCAATGGGCCAACACCAACGTGGTTGTCGATGCCTTGAGTAGGTATCTGGTAGCTATGTGTTTGACGATGGATTGTCACTTGTTCGCAGATTTGGAGAGCTTGGGGATCGAGGTGATCGTGCCAGGAGTTCTGATACAGATGTGGGGCCTTCAGATTCAGTCAGACTTGATGGAGAGGATCCAGTCAGCTCAGTTCGACGATGTTACTCTGCGGTGCATCAGAGAGCAGGTTCGAGCAGGATTGGTGGATGAGGAGTTTGTCATTACAGAGAATGGCACATTGAGACACGGTTCCAGACTGTGTGTGCCTAGCGGAGAGCTTCGAGAGCAGGTCATGCAGGAGGCCCATCGCTCTCAGTACTCTATGCATCCAGGTGCCAACAAGATGTATCGAGATTTTAACGAGCATGTATGGTGGTATAGGATGAAGCGGAAAGCAGCACGCTTCGTAGCCCGATGTTTAGTCTGTCAGCAGGTTAAAGCAGAGAGGCAGAGGCCAGGAGGACTGTTGCAGCCATTGTCCATTCCAGAGTGGAAGTAGGAGCACATCCTGATAAATTTTTTTCTGGATTGTCGCATACACCAGAAGAAAAAGACGTGATTTGGGTCATCGTAGATAGGTTGACCAAATCGGCCCACTTTTTGCCATTTAAAGTGGGTACGTCTACTGAGAAGCTAGCAGAGATGTATATACGGCATATTGTCAGGATACAAGGGATTTCGGTGAGCATTGTCTCGGATCGGGATAGTCGCTTTACTTCCCATTTCTGGCGGAGTCTGCAGACTAGTTTGGGCACTCAGCTCAAATTCAGTACTACATACCACTCTCAGACGGACGGACAGTTAGAGAGGACTATTCAGACCCTCGAGGACATGCTGTGGACTTCTGTTCTAGATTTTGGAGGATCTTGGGAGGATCACCTGCACTTGGTGGAGTTTGCATACAATAACAGTTTTCAGGCCAGCATTGGGATGTCACCATTCGAGGCACTGTACGGGCATAAATGTCGTACACCCTTGTCTTGGGATGACGTTAGAGAGCGAGCTTTATTGCTGAGATGGTTGTTGACATAGCCGAGTAGGTGAAGCTCATCAGAGATCGACTTCGCGTGGCACAGGACAGACAGCGGCATAGGGCCGATAGCCACCGGAGACCTTTGCAGTTTGAGGTACAGCTTAGATTTAGGATTAGAATCTTGTTTGTTTTATGATTTTGTTTATTCATGTGATTGTTATAGTTAAGTTGAGACCATGTTTGTACTAGGTTGGAGATATGGTGTTCTTGAGGATATCTCCGACGCGTGGTACTATTCGCTTTAGTGGAGGTGGAAAGCTTAGTCTGCGTTTCATCAGACCTTTCGTTATCAGCGGAAGGGTCGGTGACGTGTCATACAGACTGGACTTGCCCCTACATTAGAGGAAGTCCACAACGTATTTCTCGTGTCACAATTGAGACAGTATGTGGCAGATTCCAGCCATATACTGGATCATTCCGAGTTCGAGGTGGGCCCTACTCTCAGTTATCCAGAGCAGACTGTGGAGATTCTGGATCGACGAGAGAAGGTGCTAAGGAACCAGGCGATATCCTTAGTTCGCGTAGCATGGAGGCATCACTCTCCAGGTGAGTCACCCTGGGAGAGGGAGGATGAGATGCGCGAGCAATACCCTTATCTTTTCCAGTCTTGATGTATGACTTTCTATCCTTCTTGTCTATTCAGTTTTGTCTTTAATTTCGAAGACAAAATTTTTTAAAGAGGGTAGATTTGTCACACCCACCTTTCATTTCAAGAGTATTTTGGTCATTTTTTAATTTTATATTATTTTATTAATTTATTGAATTCATGTGATGATATGTGGTTTTGTTTGATGTTTGAGTAGTCTTGATGGGCTTAACTTGGCCAACCATGACTAGAAACCTAATGCCATAATTAGAATTAATTTTTCATCAATTAGATTTTAATTTAGAAATTATTAGTTATTCTTAAATTATTTAAATAAAATTTTAAGTCATTTTCTAGTAGCCTTTTTAAAGCCATTTTGGACTAGGGCTTTATTAGTGACTTTGGGAGCCTAGGCCCATGTGCTAACCTAACCCTAACCCCCTATAGCTGGCTGGCCATAGGCAGCCCCCCATCCTTGCGTAGAAAACTTTAGCCTCCAAGAGAGAAAACCCTAGCCTTCACTTTCTAAAAATTTAAACTTTTGCATTCGGAGTCTGTTTCTCCCCAAACAAAGTCTGTTGTGTAATGCCCCGTTCCGCAAAGTCAATCGGAGGAATCGAAATGCCGACGGCATTCAGATTTAGCCTTGCAATGGCTGCTCGAAGGCTCGCTCGGTCGAGGCGACTCCTCGCTCAGGTGGGGTAGTTTCGGTAAACTTGCCTCATCTTAGCCTTCACATAATAAATCGTATGTTTTCAACTTGCACAAGTAGGCTAATATAAAAGCTACGAACACACATAGCTAAGGGAATAATCCCGACGGGTCAAAATATGCTAGAACCTGGAAAAGGTCACACGGCCGTGTTAAAAGTGTGTTCAGCGTGCTTTCAAAGTGACACTCGAATCCTTCGTTCCCGTGGCTTGGGAGAAGGAAAGTTGGACTAACTTGCCAAGAAGTTATGAACATGACCTAAGTCATAGGCGTCGCCCGCTTGAATGCTTGATAAAGCATGCACGGTCCCGTCGTTTTGTTCCAACGCTCGAATTAGCCTAAGTCATAGGCATCGCCCGCGTGAATGCTTGATAAAGCATGCACGGTCCTGTCATCTAACGCTTGGCATAGCCTTCGCATGTCCCATGGGTTAAGTCGTCTTGTACGGCTTTTGGCTTAAGTCTAGGCACCCGAGAACTTGGTTGTTCCAGTCGAACGTGTGAACGGCACGTTCCCTCGATGTGAAGCTTGGCGTAGCCTTTGCTCGTCAAGTCGTTTGTGCAAATAAGTTAGGCAAAGTTATGCCAGTCGATCTAAGCTATTTCTAGCACTGTTCCGCTCTATATGCGGTTGTCAAGTCGTATAGTCCCTCGAGAGCAAGGCTCATCGTATAAAGTATATGACTTGAGCGATAGCATCGCCTAGAGAACAAGGTCTGTCTAAGGCACGAGCCATGGTTGGTTTAGTGATAAGTATGCCACGGAAAAAGGAAGTCCACACGACTAGTTATGGTCGAGATTGGTCCCTCTACTTGGGAGTCTCGCTAAGTCACGATAAGTCTGGTTAATTAAGAATGCGAGATCGGTCCCGCTACTTAGGAGTCTCGGTAGAAAGATGGAAAGCATGGTCATGGTTATGGAAGGACTTGATAGATCAAGTTGAGTCTGCTTGGTCATTGGACAACTTGTCGATAAGGTGTAGTCTTCTCGAATGATCGCCGGGGCGTCGGGATCATGTCGGCCCGGGGAAAGCGAGATGGCTCAAAGTAGGATGCTGGATAACCGCATGGGAAATTCGGTGCTTCTGTGTCTAGCTACCCGCTGAGGGACGGACCGATATCCCCGAACCGGGTCCAAGATCGCTTGACATTGCTAGTGACCACTCATATAGATGGGTCGACAGAATAGCGGTAAACCGCGTGTACGCCTTTGAATTGAGTCTAGAACTTGAATGCATGTCCAATCGGTAACACAATGTTTGGGCCTAAGATTGGGCAACAGCATAGGCACTGTGCTCGGCACGATACTTGCCGTCGGAACGTTCATGAAATCGACACTATCTTTCACAAGTCTTGTCTAAGTTGGTTTATGAGTCTAGCAGAAAGGCCACAAGGCGATAGCATGGATAAATCTTGATAAGTTAGCGAGGCAAGGCCTCAATCTTGGAGCACGAACAAGTCTAAGCAAAGTCTAGAGGCACGACCTGCACAAGTTGTCTCCTTGACGTCATTGGAAACTAGAATAGACAAGTAGATGTCATGGTACGATCCTGTCGTCCCGAGTTGAAGTTCGGTCAAGTACATAAGCGATGATGTACTGCCTCGATCGAAATATACGTAGGCATTAAAGCACGACCATGTCGTAGCACATCAGTTTGGTCAGGTATCGTAGTTTTAAAAATTGATCATAAAGCAAGACTAGAAAGACAATCGTAAAGGGACTTGTATTGCACAAAAGTAAATAAACGCATCAGTTTTGTATGGGCGGGCGAGGAGCTCATTCTACCAGTACAGTTGAGTACTGACACCCATACAGTTTCTATTTGTAGGTACAGGTAGGAGCTCGTGGCGCGGAGCTCGCTTGGATGCGTCGAGGCGCGGAGTTCCTTGGCGATTAGAAGCGTGCGGCCGCATGAAGTCAAGACTTATACGGGACATAATGTATGGACATTGCCTTCCGAAGCTTCCGCTGACTCAAGCATTGTATCGAGAGATGAGAGAGAGCAGAGTGACTTGTAAAATGAGAGAAAAGTGAGCTTGAGAGACTTGCAATCATGGCCTTGTGCCCCATTTTAATCTGATTGTACAATATCAATAAAATGCATCTTTTGAATAACTTATGTTTTACCTCTAAATTTTTGTTGCATGTTCAATGTTTCTATTTGGGACTTCTGTACGACGATCCCGTCGCAGCCGATGTAATCGGCCGTTATGAAACTGCCTTGCACGAGCGCAATCTAGGTTCGTACGGCATCACACCTTAGCGAGGACGATCGCTCCTACGGGAGCGGGACATGACACGTTGTGCTCGTAGAAAGGAGAGGATCTTGCTGGAGCATTGCTAGCAAGGTTGTTGAGGCGTTTGCTTGAGGGTACTCGATCGTTGGAGCTCTCGGGAAGTTCTTTACATTGAGATTTTGAGTCTCAAAAGGTAAATCCTATTCTAGCATTGTTCTTCCTAAATTTTCTTCATGGTAGTGTGCATCTAGGTACCCCTGACCTGTAGGTTCAATTTCGTTCAGTTTTGTACTCATTTGGTGTCCGTATCGGACATGTGTCGGGTTATATTTGTAAGTGTTTGATGAAATATTGCAATAATTTTAATTCTAATTTTTGCTGGATCTTTTTATATATTTTGGTAGCCCTATACAAGAGGATCACAACCCCATGAGTTTGGACACGAATCTGACTCGTGTCCGTGTCCAAACAGGACACGAACGCGATGCACGCCAGGCCGCGCGCGTGCCCTGCTGCTCTGGGTTGATTTTTTGATGCACAGGCCACGTGGTCGCATGAAAATTGACGTGTAGGTGGGGGCCGTGACAGAGAACACGCTCCCAAAGTTTCATGAAGTTTCGTCGAAAAACGAGGGAGAAATCACGATCGCACTGATCGGCCACACGCGCGCACGGGACAGCCGCCGTTGAAACTGCGTTTGTGTGGACACGACACATGGACACGATTCAGGGTATCCAACGTATAGCCCTATACCTACCCTAGCCTAGGAAACGAATATGAGACACGAGGTGGGACACACGAGTCCCTAGACTCGTTGACACGCGTGGACAACGCTATGCACGGGACTGTGCACACGCGTATACCCGCACACGGATACGCCCCGCTTGCGTGTCAGACACGGCACATGGCCACACGCTAACTCGGCCAGTAGGTCGGAGATGTGTACGCCCAGGTGTACGTGAAGTTTTACATGAATTGGATCAAAAACGAGCGAGAAATCGGATTCGCTTCGATTCGGTTCACGCGCGTATCAGGTTCCCCGATACTCGTTCGCTGGACATGATACAGACACGGTTTCGACCCCGAAAATACCCGAGCACGTCCCACGTGTCGAGACCGACGTATTTGCCAAGTTTTGTGAGTTGTTTTGGAGTATTTTGCGTTTTGGGTCTTAACGTGGATTTCGAGTTTTCCTTCAATTCAATATTTTGATCGAATTTGTGATATTTCGATCTCTTGAGCTTTAACTGATATTTCCTGAGTTTATATCAAAAATATGGTATTCTGGACATGTGGGAATTGATCGTTGGTCTTATTTCCTAATATTCTACAATTTGTGAATATATATAGCTTTTTGCTTTATGTATAATACATATATATATAAATATATATTTAATTCAACCTATAAACTATATGAATATAAATATATGTTGATGAGTTTTGTAAGAGTTAAACTTATTCTCAGATTTCATTCCTTTTCCTCTTCAAAATTATTTTTCCTTTTACCTATTGAGTTATTATGTATATTATGCATATGTCTACATATATATAGTTTCCCTTAAATAGATATATGTGTATATGTATTTATATATGTGATATATCCCATAGTTGAGAAGTTGGTTTTAATCTCAGAATTGAGTCTTTACACGGCAGTCCTTATCGTATTTTTCCTTCAAGTCTCATATTATATAATTGTATGAGTATGTATATATATATATATATATATATATATATATATATATATATATATATATATATATATATATATAGTTTCCCTTAAATAGATATATGTGTATATGTATTTATATATGTGATATATCCCATAGTTGAGAAGTTGGTTTTAATCTCAGAATTGAGTCTTTACACGGCAGTCCTTATCGTATTTTTCCTTCAAGTCTCATATTATATAATTGTATGAGTATGTATATATATATATATATATATATATATATATATATATATATATTTTATATAAAAAAAAATATATATTATATATATATATATATATATATATATATATATATATATATATATATATATATATATTGCCTTAATGAATGTGAATATACCTATAGGTATGTGGATTGATTATGAATGTAACCATAGTATATATATATATATATATATATATATATATATATATATATATATATATATATATATATATATATATATATATATATATATATATTATATATTATATATTATATATATATAATATAAAAAAAAATATTATATATATATATATATATATATATATATATAAATATATATATATATATATATATATATATATATATATATATATATATATATATAAATATATATATATATATATATATAATATTTTTATATATTGCCTTAATGAATGTGAATATACTTATAGGTATGTGGATTGATTATGAATGTAACCATAGGGTATTGGGACAAATTAGGATCGTCATAAGGAGCCTAGTTCGATCGAATTGGCTGACAAGTTGACCAAGTTGACAAAAGTCAACTTTGGGTCAAACTTGATCCAAATCGACTCAAACGAACTCCGAATGACTTGAAAACTTGAGATTGACCTAAAAATTAGTAAACGGACTAGTTGACCCTAAGCTGACCAGGTTTGACCGGAGTTGACCAAGGGTTGACTTAGACCTAGAAGGACCTATAGAATCATGTAGAATTGTATTGTAGGCATTTCTTATGATATGTTAGACCTTATTGTGACTTGTGGTTGTTTTAAATAGGTTTGCATCACTCCAGTTCAGTTACACATCCTCATCAGCAGCTTAGATTGTCAGGCGAGTACATTCTCTCACCGTTTCATTCTTGCTTGGACATATTTACTTGTTATAAACTAGTTTACTTGTTGCTGACACGATGTTATCACGGATTAGTACTATATGGATCTCTTCATACGATGTTATCCCCTCAGATATATCGGATATATTATGCTCATGTACTTTATCATGTGCATCGTCTACTCATTGTATTTATACTTATTCATATATACTCATGTGATATTCATGTACACTCATGATCATGTGAGCCTTCATGTATAACCCAGTGTGCATGTGGAGTAGTTATCCATGTGACACACTACTTTCATGTGCAATAATATAACCTGGACAGATCCTTGTGTACTGATTGGGGCAGGGAGAGTATTTATTAGGTTATATGATCTACACCCTTTTCATGTGCAACTCCAAACTAGTTTAAGTCATGTATAACCTAAGCCAGTTTACATAACCAGATTGTGCTCTACATCACGTAGTTAGTTCAGGTCTCTTATTATATCATGTATATCTATTTTCTTATATCATGCTCTCTTTTACAGTCTAATTTCTTTATCAGCAGTTCATGTATATTATTCTATAGCTTGTTTCATATTTCCTTTCAAGTTATGAACTGTGTGAGAGATATGTATTCGTTCCTATCCTGACTGGACCTGTTGAAATATTACAGATGATGAGGATTGTTGCGACACTTACTATGGAGTAGGCCTATTTGACACAGGTGACCTGGACCTTTAGCAGGATCTAGTAGTCGCTGAGGACTTGCCATGAGTTAGATTAGACTTTTATTATTATCTAGTTATGAGACTTTGTGATTGTATTGAGATTTATTATGGTGTGGTTTACACCGGGACTTATATTCATATTGTGACTCCTTGTTATATTATCTTTCTTCTATTCCATCTTAGTTATTGTGATTGAATTGTACCATATATATCATTCTTCAATTGGAGCATATTCTAGATTGTGTTAGATGTTGGACCTAGGACAGCGTTCTACTGCCTATACTGTGGCATAGGCTGGACGTACCCACGTCTCGTGCCTTACACTGGGTACGGGTCATGACAGATTCTGCTAGGAAATCCTCAATAGCATTCACTATAAGCAGCCTGTAAATGCTATTATTCCTTCTCCACTTGGCCTGAAGTTTAGTAGCCGCTGTGATTGCGGCTGCAGACCCAACATCTGGAACAGTAGGTTCCTCTTCAAGAAGCACGTGATCAACGTCTCTGAGTTGAAGAGTGAGATAAACCTTCCTTTTCTAGACTTGATAATGCTCTCCATCAAACATTTCTAACTTACAAAGTCAGTATTGAGGAGTGAAGCATTAAAGTTTTCCATCGTAGCGATATAGTTTTGAGATTGTTATTTCCGGGGCATAATTTTTCGATAGAAAACTGAGAAGATGAAACAGTTGTAAAAACAACATTTCAACGCAACACTTCAAGGAAGGTTGCGCAAGTTTAACGAATATCTAAAAAGATCTCGTTACAGCAGTATACAATATTACGAGAATCTAAAAAGATTTCGTAATTATTGCGAAAATCTAAAAAGATTTCGTAATCCACAGTAGCGAAGAACATGACAGGCGATTGATGGATGAATATCCTGCTGGGGTGAATGATCACCGTTTCTCAAAGCTATATTCGCCTCCACACGAATAGCTTCCAGGAACCAGCAAGTTCGTCGGAGAACTTTGGAACACTCCTGCTCTTCTGACTCCTCGGATTGTACATGAATTCCCGTACAAAAGCAACGCTGGTGCAAAGCTTCTCTTCTTTCTCACAGCTTCTGCTTACTTGTGTTCAGAAACACTTGTAAACTTTCATAACTCTCTATATATGCCTGTGTATTTGCTTGTCAGAGAGAAGAGACATTTTATAGGCGCGAGTAGCAACTGCCCGGTTAGCACAACATTCGGGACGTGGTAAAAACTGCTCCAAATGTGCAGTAACCGCTCAGATCATGCACAGGCACGATCCAAAGCAAATTGCACACCTCGCACACCGTGTGCCAACAAAATGTCATATTACGCCTCATGCGCCCATGAGCCCGAGTCCGTGTCCGAGTCCGAGTCCGAGTCCGAGTCGCTAAGCCCCTACGGGACTTAGTTCCAATGGAAATAAATTTCCCAAGAGCAAAAAGCATGAATTCTTTCAATTGTTGATTTAGCCTTTTTTTCATTAGAAAAATAACCCCACATGGCACACCCATGTGCACCTCCACACCCCATGTGCATCTCTAAAATAGCATAGCTAATATATAGAGATACAACTCCTTTGGCCTAGCCGATGTGGGACTAAAATTTCCAATAAAAAAAGCCAAAACCCAACAGGAAAGGAAAGCAAAAATACATCAATATTCCAATAAAATCCCGTGGGTCAAGAGTGGAACCATATTTCTTTCCATTTTTTCTCTTGTCAGGAAATTGATTCCCAAGTTTGTGGCTACCAAATAAAGAAAAGAAACAACTTTCCTTTCCTGGTTTCTTAAATCTGTGAAACAAACGAGGCCTAAGAGATTCAAGTGGCAGCATTACCAATCAGCTACTGGCGGTCGGGGCCGACCAATTTCGTCGACAATCGTTGTTCTCTTTCGCACCCAGAGATGTGTGATGCACTAAGAGATTCAGGTGCATGGCAGCATTCACTTGGCTCACTAAAATGTGGGCTACGATACATGTGGGTCACTGTTGATGCATGGATCCTTTCATGGTTTATACTATTTTGGAGTACCTGCTTATATCCAGTTTAACGGCTTCGAAACAGTTTTGATCATAGACGATGAATCCCAAGCTCTTGTGAGGAGGATGGCTTCTAAGTAGGGGTGAGAATTTGATCGGTTCAGTTTTTCTTGTGAGAAGGATAACATCTAGGGGTGAGCACACTACAAAAAATCAGGATGTCTTACAATGGTCAAAAATTATTGCAAAAGTAATATAATCCGTTGCAAAATTAATTCGCAGTAGTTATTGGAATCATTGTAAATTCGAACATTGCAGATTCCTGTTGCAACGATTATTGGGGGTTTTTGCAACATTTCTATAAATAGTTACAAATAATGTATTATGCAACGGAACTCACGTTAATGCGTAACGGTTATATTGTGGTGTCAATAGTATATTTGGCAACGATTAATAAACCATTGTATATATTAAGTAATTCACGATGGTTAATAACCGTTGCCTAAATGTTTCATGCAATAGTTAAAAATTATTGCGGATAATAGGCAACTGTCAATATCGAGTACTTTTTTCTATCACAATGGGGCTCGAACTCCCAACCTCCTCGATCACATGCCTTTCTCTACCACTAGGCTAGAGGTTCATTTGCATGTAAATACTTATATCAAGGATCAAAGTATCGGCCGATAACGATACGTTTCGGCCGTATCGGATCCGATTTGACCCAGTCCGATCCGATACCGACCAAAAATAGCGGGATCGACCGATCCAAGAGAAAAATTTATGGTATCGGCCGATACGTAACCGATACAGTCCGATATAAGCCGATACCATAAAAAAGAATAGAATCTGCAGTCAATACCAAAAAATCCAGCAAATTTCAGTATAAAGAGAGGTCAAATCCAGCAAAAAGTAAAAAAAAAAGAAAAAGAATTTAATCTGCAGTGAAATTTTTTCAATAATGCATAGAAAATAAGTCTATAAATAAGATCAAAAATATATAAAAAATTACCTATGTTAGATATTCTACAAAATTTCTTCAAATTTAATTTGTCCGACTTTCGCATCAAGTCGCCGCCATGAATGTTTCTATGCCGACTGCGGCAGCCGCGGTCGTCCCTTCTCACGTCGCCCTCTGCATAAGGGAGAAGAGGAGAGGAGAAGGAGAATCGAGCTTTCATCTCCCTCCTCTTTTCTCTGTCTGTCAACAAAAATTTGACGAAAAAAAAGGAAGAGGAGAAATGAGAATGGAGGAGGAGGGGGCGGCTGTGATACTGCTGGCATTGCCTTTCTCTCTCTCTCTCCTTCCGTTTAAAACTTATGGTTGGACTTTGGACCGGACCTTTGGTTGGGTGTAGCTTCCCTTCCCGAATTTTTTAAAATATTTTTATATTATTTATTTGATTTAAATGGTGATTTTAGGATTTTATAAATAATTATCAGTTAATTATTACGGTAGACGAATTTAGCCATGGTTGAGTTTTGAAGTACCAGACGACTAGGAATCATGGCATGGATAGTGCAGTGGCGTACCTTGACTAGTATATTAGCCATGCTAAGGGAGACCCAGCCATAAGTGTGTCATAACTAGAAAAACCAGGCCAAGTTGTGGCTTAACCTCTAAAGACATTTTAAATTATTTATTAATTATATTATCACTACCAAAATAAGTCATATCACCGACGTAATTAGCGACGTTTTAAGAAAACGTCGCAGAAAAAAACAATTTAGCGACGTTTTTTTTATAACGTCGCAAGACGTCATTATTAGCGACTGACAGTGATGTTCTGCGACGTATTTAAACTACGTTTGTGTTTTAAAGAGCTCATGTCGCGTATAAGTCGGTAAACGTCGCTAATATTAGTGATATTAGCGACGTTTACCGACGTATTTATTACTTCATCGCTAATATCACTGATATTAGCGACGTTTACCGACGTTCTAATATGACGTCGCTAAATTGAAAATATAGGTCAGGTTCGAATTTTCATACCCCTATTATTTTTGCCCCTAAATTTCTTTCATCCTTCCCCCGTCGACCCCGATCCAGCGACCCCCACCCCCCTCGGCCCCCGACCGACCGCCCTCGGCGACCCCCACCGACCTCGGCGACCCCCACCCCCCTTGGCGACCCCCACCCCCCTTGGCGACCCCTCTCCTCTCCCCAACCCAAACCATTCCCTCTCATCTTTCCAACCCTCCCCCTCCCCCCCATCAGCTCTCCGACCCCCTCCTTTGGTGACCGCCGCTCCCCGACCCCCTCCTCCGAAGACCGTCGATCCCCTCCTCCCCCTCGCCATCGCCGCACCTGATCCCTCGTTCGAGCGTCCCTCCCGTTCGCCAGAGCCAGCTCCAGCCACCTCTACCGCCGCTCCCCCTCGCCATCGCCGCTCTCCCTCGCCGTCATCCCTCCCCTCCTGCCACGGTTGATCAGGTAAACCCAAACCCTAACCGGCTCATATACACACGGATACGACACATTGACACATGACACAACACTTTGACACACACACACACGGTTTGACACATGACACAACACTGACACGCACACACTATGACACCTATGTGCTCAAATTTTGGCTAAATTAGGGTATTCTAGATATAAGATAAATAATATGCTAAATTACTACCCAAACTTTATTCTCATATTGATACATAATATTCATAAATACCCTAGTTACAGACATTACTATTGGTGTTATTGGATTTCTAGCATAGCTTAGCCCATTAAGCCCTAACCCATATCTTATACTTAGTATATGATTATGCAGAGTAAGTCCTCTAATATGACTCATGCAGAGTCACAGTCTTTTTACTGAAGCTAACTCATACAAATATCCATCTTCTTTCACAGTTTAGTTAGTCTACATCTAACACCAACTGTTTGGCCCTCCACATACTAATATGGTTGTCTGAAATAAATCTAACTACCTAATGTTGATTCACCACTTCATAAACCATTCCAAACATCATTCCTACTGTTAACATTAGTGCAACCTGTCTAGGTGAGTACTCAATTGGAAACATTAAATGCTTACTCTCAGCAAAGGTTAACATCATTAATTTGAAATGAAGAAGGATTCAGTTATGATACTTGACCATAGTGTCAGAGTCTTAATTGTAATGGATCACTTGCTCGAACCTACCTCTATCCACTTCAATATCTGCAACCTAACATTTTAAACCAACTGATTTGCCAACATCTGATTCATTATGCCTAGGACTATAAGTCCAAAAGTTCTTTTAGTAATACTCTATACTTGACTTATAAAGTTATGTTAGTATAAAGTTGACTCGGTTTAGCTTAGATACAATATAGCTAGATACATAATATATAGACTAATATCCTAAAACTTAACTTATACAACTTAGAAATGGCTAGTTTGACCAAGTTGGACTAGTTTAGCTTAGAGTTGACTCGGTTGGACTATACATAATATATAGACTAATATCCTAAAACTTGACTTATACAACTCAGCCTTCGAGTGATATGCCGCCGCGATCGCTGCACCGATGAAGGAGGGGGTCACTGAGGGGGAAGGGGGTCGCCAAGGGGGAGGAGCTCGTCGAAGGGAAAGGAGGCAGGAGAACGAAAATTTTGGGTGAAAAAATGAAATCGAACGAGCAGCCAACCCTATATAAAATATTGTAGCGACGTCCTTATGTAGACACGGGTGATATGCTGCCGCGATAATCTTTGACCACCGCACGCACAAACACGCAAAACAAAAGTTAGCAATACGAAAAGAAGATGACCGATAATCTCTGACCATTTAACGTAAAATGTCATGTGTACATATACTGCGGAAAGTGTAGATCGCGTGAACTGACAAACGAGAATTTGGGGATCAAAGTTGTAACAAGTAAAGTTCTGTTTTGGTTATGTTCTATTCTTGTTAAGCTCTTTGTGCACAAAGCAAGATATAACGAATGCAGAACATCTCTCGAGTTTACGACTCTTGTATGCTCTATACTTGAGTTACGAACTCGATATTTGTTCTGTATTCTCTATTTATAGCTTGCTTTGTGAACAAAGAGCTTGCAAGAGTTCTTTTTCCAAAGCACAACTTGACTTGTTCCAGCTTTGAGACCCTCATTTTCGTGCGTCATCAGTTCATGTCGGTTTTCACTTTCCCTAGTAACTTCCTCCAATTAACTCTATCCCTCGGTTGAGCTACTATTTCAAAGCTTTGACACTTGCATATCATTCACTACCTTGATGTATCTATCTTACAAAATTATGGAGCTGAATTACTATCTGCGGAATCGTACTTGGATGTACAACCCTCATCCTGATGACATGTGCGGTGTGCGGGATGAATTCAAAGAGGGTGTACACCAGTTCCTGCAGTTTGCCAAGGCGTTTCCTCAGTACATAGATGGTACCAAAATTAAGTATCCGTGTGTGAGATATCTCTACTTGAAATATAATCCAGAAGTGGATGTCACGTATCATTTATACTCGAAGGGTTTTACGCCGAATTACTATCAGTGGAGCGAGCACGGAGAACTTGTGTCTTTAGCATCGGATTACGAGCCTTATGTGGATGTCCACAACAACGCTTCTTACGACGATGGGTTGGTGAACATGGTTTTTGATGCGGCCGGACCTAGTTTCGATCCGGATGATCATGATACACATGAGGAGGTACCGAACCCCGATGCTGCACAGTTCATGGAGTTGCTGGAGAATGCAAGCACTCTATTATATCCTGGTTGTGAGGATCATTCACCGTTGGAGGTAGTTACAAGATTGTTGAGCATCAAGTCCGATTTTAACATATCGCAAGATTG
The DNA here is from genome assembly GCA_029216955.1 of Iris pallida. Classification (NCBI taxonomy): domain Eukaryota; kingdom Viridiplantae; phylum Streptophyta; class Magnoliopsida; order Asparagales; family Iridaceae; genus Iris; species Iris pallida. The sequence goes on along the minus strand of JANAVB010035820.1, from coordinate 2,598,134 downwards.
CTACAACCGTCTTATGGAGTTGCTTATAGAAATATTGCCTAAGGGTGCGAAGTTGCCTAAAGACTTCTACCGGTCTAAGAGGATGGTTAGATCGCTCTAGATGGGATACGAAAAAATTAATACCTGTCACAACGGGTGCATGTTGTACTACAAAGACGACAAGGATGAAGACGCCTGCAGATTTTGTGGTGTCGATCGCTACAAGGTATGTGGTAAAGGAAAGTCTGTCGGTGCCAGGAAGCCTACCTCTTCGATGCACTATTTGTCGTTGATGTCGCGGTTGCAGCGGTTGTTTATGGTGAAGAAAACTGCAGAAAACATGAGTTGGCATAAGCGGGAACATACCGAAGAAGTGTTGGATCATCCATCTGATAGAGAAGCATGGAAGCACTTTGATTGAGAGTATCCAGATTTTGCTTCTGATCCGCGTAATGTCAGATTGGGTCTTTGCTCCGACGATTTTACCCCATTCGGACTTTCGGCATCCCAGTATTCGTGTTGGCCTGTGATCGTCACCCCGTACAATCTACCGCCTTGGATGTGCATGAAAACTCCGTATATGTTCCTCATCGTTATTATCCCAGGTCCGAACAATCCGAAAAGGAACATCGATGTATATTTACAGCCATTGATTGGTGAGTTGAATCATCTGTGGGAAGTAGGTTCCAACACGTACGATGTTTCAAGAAAACAAAATTTTCAGATACAGGCAGCACTTATGTGGACCATCAACGACTTTTCAATGTTATCTGGATGGAGCATGCATGGTCGTCTTTCATGTCCGTATTGCATGGACAGCACTAAGGCTTTCCGTTTGAAATACGGAGGCAAACCGTGCTTCTTCGATTGTCATCGACAATTCCTGTCGAATAATTATCCGTACCGGAGGAACAAGAATGCTTTTCGTGCTGGGGTTGTGGAGAATGCTAATCCCCCGCCAAGGTGGTCCGGATACACGATATGGGAGGAAGTAAAAGATTTACCAAGAGCTATTGAGCAGCCTGCTACGGGCTACAAGTGTGACGGATTTGGTCGCACTCATAACTGGACGAAGAGGAGTATATTCTGGGATCATCCATATTAGAGCACCAATCTGATTAAACATAACCTTGATGTCATGCATATCGAGAAGAATGTGTTTGACAACATAATTAATACTGTAATGGACGTAAAGGAGAAGACGAAAGACAATCCAAAGGCTAGATTGGACTTGGAAGAAATATGTAGACGTCCTGCATTGTATTTGATAGAGGACGGGAATAGGAAGTTGAAGCAGCCTAAGGTAATTTTCTCACTGGAGAAGGAGGATAAAGTGAGGCTTTGTTGGTAGATTCAAGGTCTGAAATTACCAGATGGGTACGTTTCGAACTTGAGAAGATACGTCGACCTCAAGGAGAACAAACTGACGGGTATGAAGAGCCTTGATTGTCACGTATTCATGGAGTGGTTAATTCCGATTGCATTTCAGAAATTCTTACCGCAGGCAGTTTGGGATCCATTGACGGAGCTTAGCATATTCTTCAATTCTTATCGCAGGAAGTTTGTTAAAATATGGCCAAGTTATTGTGTCAATGGCTTTCGGTTCAAGTCGATAAATGCTCCGATCAGAGACAGCTTCCTGGATCTTGATTCCGTGAGAAATAGTTATTTGTGTATCAAGTCTTCGAACTACAAAGACGTCGATCCAGGAAATGATTTCTTTGGCATCTTGCGAGAGATTGTGGAGTTGTCATATAATAATGGCAGAGAACCTGTAAAGATTGTGTTGTTCAAGTGTGAATGGTTCGATCCGATTGAAAATCAAGGTTGGAAAATTGACAAGCATGGTCTTGTGGATATAAACTACAAGCGTAGATATCAAGGCTACGAACCGTTTGTCCTAGCAACCCAGGCTCAGCTCGTGTACTTCACAGCTTATCCGAGACGGGGAGCAACGAAGTCTGACTGGTGGACAGTATGCAAGACTAAAGCTAGAGATACTTTTGATGTTGACGAAAAAGCTTACCAGGAGGATGAGCTACCTCTTATAACCAATATTGTCGATGTGGACTCCACGGAAGTTACGCATTACACGACACATAGTGTAGAAGATGTAGAATTATTCGAAGAGGAAGACGAAGCCGACGAAGGCGAAGATAAAAGTGAATATGAGGAGGAAGAGGAAGATGAGGTCGAGGAAGACAAACAAGATGATTATTCTGAAGATGATTGAGAGAGATATACTTATCTGAACTTAGATGTTTCTTCTAGAATATATTATCTGGACTTAGATATTTATTGTAGAATGTATCATCATATGTTGTCTTGGTTATTATCTTGTCTTTGTTGTACTTTTATATTTCTAGTCTCTATTATTTGTTGTATTATCATATACTGTTATCAGGTATGGCAGGTCATCGCAGATCGTTCCAAAAAGGGGGACGACGAGGTCATGATCCTCCGGTACTTCCTATTGGTACTGCTAGAGGACGGGATTTTCCTTCGGTACCTCCTACTGGTACCGGCTCTGGATCCTCGTCGCCGATTACTCCGATATATCGGACAGTAGCTGGGCCTGCTGGAACGAAATCACGTGGCATATCTTCTGGGACGAGTAGTTCTAGGCCTAATGAGAGTGCTTGCCCGTCTAGCGTTTCTGCTGCTGATACGACGATGGAGACGGATGAGCAGATGGCGGAGGGTGCGCCGACGGCCGAGGCGGCTGTACCGACGGCAGACCAGCATCATGCGGATGATGCGTGCGCACCTCCGGAGGAGAGGAGGACGGAGATCTGGGCCGACGGTACAAAGTAGGTGTTTTGGTTTATAATTTTTTTCTGTTTTTATCATAAATTAACTTTTTTCATTAATATAATATGTCTGTATAGATATCGTCCCCCAGAGGTACAGAGACGCCTAGGCCACATATTGAGGCATAATTATGGTGGTTCGTGGATTAACTACTATGATGCTCCAGACGAAAGGAAGAACTACTAGTTTACATGCTTCAAGGTTAAAATAGATTTGCTTTTAATATGAATCATATAATTAATTCATATTATATATAACTGATAAATATTTGGTTTGTGCTCTTCTAGGATATGTTTTTCTATCCACCGCACCGGGCCGAGCTTATCGAGGGGATATTTCTTGCCGTCGCTGACAAGCTGATCTGTGACGCTATTAATGATCAGAAGGCTCGTGATCGTGCCGAAAAGCTGATCCAAGGTTGGATCACCCCTGATCAGTGGAATACGATGAAGGCTCGATTTGACGAGCCAAGGTACAAGAAGAAGTCGGAGAAGGCCAAGGCGGCTAGGCAACAAGCCTCGAAGTGGTGTTGTGGATCGATTCTGATGACGGAACATTTCTGTCGTCTGGTATGTCTTTCTCTTTTAGAAATATTATTTAATACAAATCCGATAAATTATTACTAAGATAATATATTTAATTACAGGTAAGGAAGGTCGATAACTTCGACATGTTGATCGTCTTCCTGGCCACCCATTGGAAGGGCGATGGCCTTATTGTCGAGAGGGCCGAGCAGATCTATGTAAGTATTACAATACGTTATCTTAATTTAATACTTTGTGTCAATTTTAATATAACTTATTAAATATGATGCAAATAAATATTCATGTAGTTAGTAATAATAAGTACATTAATTAAAAATTAGAAATTATAGAGTACTATCCATACTTTCTAGGCCGAGTATCAAAGGCTGCGAAAACGGGCGGCTGCTAGTACACCTAATGTAGGAGAGGCCGGTACTTCCTTGCAGCCCACTCAAGCTCCGTCGGCGGATGAGCTATGGATGACCGTCGCTGGTGGACTCCATAGGGATACGTACTACGGTACGGGATCCTATGTCGCCCTAGTAGCGACCCAGTCCTCTAGGGCATCTTCTGCTAGTGTGCATGGTCCACAGCCGTCCCAGGAGTCTGCCCGAGTCCACCAGATGATGGAATCTCTCCATGAAGACCTGCTACGACGGATCGAGGAGCAGTCTCAGCACCCTACAGACGATCCTGTGCTGCTAGCACGATTGGATGCGCTCGACCGCGGCATTATGGAGGTCATAGAGACGACTGAGAGGACAGAGCGCAGCATTGGAGGGTTAGAGCGCACGGTGACGGAGCTACAGACAGCACAGGTGACCATGACCGATAGGCTGAGATTGGTGACGGATTCGATGGTCCAGAGCAGTGATAGACTGTTATCTACCATGGATTCATACAACCAGCGACTTACAGCGTTGGAGCGTGCTGGTCCTCCGGGTGCGCCTTCATCGTCATCGACTCTGCCGCCTCCACCGCCTTCTTCATCGACACCGACTCCACCGACGTCACTGTCTGCTCCATCGGTATCGATTTCACTTGAGGAGTATGAGTTGTTCTTATCCCTTCGTCGCGGCGGTGCCCCTCCTGCACCAGATCCCTAGTAGTCCTAGTTAGGTCTGTTTGTTTGTGTTTGTTTGATCCTTTGTTTGTGACTTGGATATTTGTTGGTTGTGTAGACTTGGATGTTTGGATCCTATTTGTTGGATCCTATTCTATTTGTTGGTTGTGTGTAGACTTTGGTTATTTGGTTGTAGACTTTGTTATTTGGTGTAGACTTGGTTATTTGGATACTTGTTGGTTGTGCCTATTCTATTTGTTGGATCCTATTCTATTTGTTGGATCATATTCTATTTGTTGCCTGCTACATGGTATTATACTGTTGTTTATGTTATTATTCGTTTCAATTGGATGTTAATGTGCTTCTGTGGGTTATGTTTACTGGTATTGAGTGTTCCACCGAAGGGGTCGGCGAACCCAGGGAGAAAAGGATATCTGTTATACTATGTCTTTATGGTTATCTTTTTAAACTGCAGGGAGAAAAGGATATTCTGTATTTTATTTATTTTATTTTTTTGCAGATTTACCGACGTCCACCGACGTACGTTTGCGTCGATAAACGTCGGTAAATCTGCAAAATTTTTCAGGGTACCGACGTTTACCGAAGTCGTTATACGTCGGAGACCGTCGGTAAAAGTCGGTGAACGTCGATAATAATCCCAGGAATTACCGACATTTAGTGACATAATAGTCGTCGCCAATCCACCGACGTAACGACGGTAAACGTCAGCAAATTCCCAGTATTTTACCGACGTTTTGCGACATTTTCAACGACGTTAATTCACCGACTAAACGATGGTAAACGTCGGTATGTTCCTAGGATTTTACCGACGTGTAGCGACTTTCACCACGTCGCTAATCCACCGACGAAACGACGGTAGACGTCGGTAATATCCCAGGATGTACCGACGTAATCATACGTCGGTAGTTGCGACGTTCGGCGACGTTTTAAAGATCAGCGACTTACGTTTCCGCGACAAGGCCAAAACGTCGGTAATTGCGTCGGTAAATATTTTTAGAGACGTAATTTATCGTTTTAGCGACGTCTTTAGGCGTCGCTAAAATGACTTATTCTGGTAGTGTATTAACTTGTAGTAGACCCAGTTTGTGTCGATTTAGCAAGGACTAGACCTGAACCGAATCCAAGCCTTGGTAGGTATGTAGTGAGACCAAAGACGGCCATGTAGGCATATTTTATGTGTGTACAAATATCTCCTAAATTATTTTAGTTATTGATATACATTTTTAACTATTTGAATATTTGTACAATTTTCTGGACCCGGATAAAGGTGAATAGTATGGATTCACCAAACCATCATTTAATTATTGTATTATTATTTTATTATTTTGTGGTGATTAAATAAATATATTTATTACTATTAGATATTACTAATATTGATTATATTTAAAATATTGTATTGTCTGTATGGAATTTGTGGTATATAAATATATATTATATATATGAATAAATACCCGGATATATATATATATATATATATATATATATATATATATATATATATATATATATGCCCTTATATATATATATATATATATATATATATATATATATATATATATATATATATATATATATATAAGGGCATATATATATATATATATATATATATATATATATATATATATATATATATATATATATATATATATATATATATATATATAAGGGCATATAAATATATTTATAATTTAATAATATATATACATATATATATATATTATACATAAATATATATTATATATATGAATAAATACCCGGATATATATATATATATATATATATATATATATATATATATATATATATATATATATATATATATATATATATATATATATATAAATATATATATATATATATATATATATATATATATTTCGATGCCGCATGAGTTGAACCCAGCCGCATGTGCACAGCCTTGACGAGCCGCATAAACCAGACCCACTCATATATATATATATATATATATATATATATATATATATATATATATATATATATATATATATATATATATATATATATATATTTTTTTTTTTTTTTTTAATATATATATATATATATATATATATATATATATATATATGTGTGTGTGTGTGTGTGTGTGTGTGTATGTATATGTATATATAAATATATATATTGTATATGTGTAAATGTGTATTTATATATAGATATATGTTATAAATATATGTATATGTGTGTATATATGTATATATATACATAGGTATTTATGTGTGTATATATGTATATATGTATATATATACTAATAGATAAATAAGAGAGCAGCTGCAACCTCTCAGCCCGGCTCAGCCCATCTCTGCCAGGCCCGCACAGTGCCAAACCAATCAAAGTCCCCACAGGCCTGAGCCAACCCCAGCTCCCCACATAGCAAACCCGAGCAGCAAACCCAGCCAGTTCGACTAATCCCAAGCCCAGAATCGGCCCAGCCCAAAGGCCGGCCTACAGTACGCTTCCTTCCCCCGAACTCTGTTTTAACAGTGTATATATATGGTATTCACCGAGAGAGCGGAGAGGAATTCAATAAAAACCCTAATGCAAACAACCGACGCCACCACATCGAGTGCGCGCGCCCCCAGCCACCCTAGACGAGCGTCGTCGCCGCCACAACCGCCGGTCGGCGAGGCCGTCGGCCACAGAGCGTCAACGGAGGGATTAGCAGCACCACCAGCAGTAACCGACCCCCCTCACTTTGCTGGTGAAGTTCTCTTCCCATACTTATTCGTTTTACGATCTGTAAAGTATTTTAGAAAGCCTATATAACCCTCTAGGATTCCCGGCAATTAGGTTCGAGTTTCATCGAGGTTTCAAGTCGGGAAATCGATGGAAAAATCTCGAAAAAAACTGTTCGGATTCGAAACAGAGAACCAGTCCAATCACCCATATTGGAAGCCAGTTTTCAAACTATATATTAGGGTTTTCAAAAGTTTAATTTGACATAGTTAAAGATAACCTAAACGAGATTAAAACAAACTGGTAGTTCTTATTTTCAATTGGTATACATGAAGTTATTCAATGTTAAAGTGGGAGAAAAATCTGTCTTTAAAACTGTAGAAATTTAGAAAAACCCTTCAATACGACGTGCGTCCCGCCAAATCGGGCGACGTGGTCGTGCACCGTAAGCATCGAAAGGTGCGTACGGATATTGCAGACGTGTGGGTTTTGACAGAATTCAAATTGTTCGTGTGTGCGCGACGAAATTGATGTGTATCCGTCGAAATTCACCGTATCGACCACTTTGCACAAACTCCAATTACTTTGTGCACGTTTGTCAGATCGAGACGAAACTTACGCTAATAGGGCCGTATCATTTTTCTGATCTTGTATGCCAAGTTTGGTCCAATTCTGAGACAGTTGATCGCATCGCCGTTTTGCGGGCCCTACGATCCGATTCAACGGGCGATTTTGTGCACGGTCCACCGGAATCCACAATTGGACATACCGTTGGGTTCGTATCATCAAAACAAATTCGTAGATATGCAGTTTGATGAATTTAGAGACCATTAACCCTGACACGTTTTTCGGTGCAAAGTGGGTCCAACGGCGGACATCGTTTTTATCCGAAATTATTGTTTTGCTTCTGTGTCCAGAATTGGACTTAAGGACAGGCAATCCGAGCTAATTTGACTATTCTGAGAATGTCGGCAATGTATGTTTCATCTTTCGGAGACAGTTGTGATGATTTGGACTTTATGGCTCAGCAGTTGACTATATTCTGTTGGATTTGTGCGCAAACTCCAGACAAGATACCTTGCCTCCCCCTACAGTTTAATTTCATATTTATAGTTTTCATGTTATTAGAGTATTATCATAGATACTATATTTTTTATAGATTTTAAATGATTCATTAGCTTTTTTGTCTACTTGCTTTATCTAGTTCCTACAAACCGTGTTCACTAGTTTATGGTCATGCTTGACTTGACAGTGTAGTTATACTGGACTTGACTGTGTCTTGACTGAGTTGTACCTTGTCTCACCAGTACCTTGCTTGAGTCGTGACATAGAACGAGTACGTGTAATTGAACTGCTAAATCCTTGTTATTGTTTCCTTGGCACCAGAGAGTCCACTCGGGACGAGGGTGTTTTGCCTTGATCTGTTTACATCCGTGAGTCCATACTCGGGACGAGGATGTCGATTATTTTCACCAGAGAGTCCACACTCGGGACGAGGGTGTTGACTTGACTTGCACCAGAGAGTCCACACTCGGGACGAAGGTGTTTACATCAGAGAGTCCACACTCGGGACAATGATGTTATACTTACACCAGAGAGTCCACACTCGGAACGAGGGTTAGTACTAACCAGAGAGTCCACACTCGGAACGAGGGTTAGTACTAACCAGAGAGTCCACACTCGGGACGAGGGTTAGTGATTGGTTCAAACCTGCGAGTCCACTCGGGACGAGGGTTTGGTATTTCAATTGATCTCGTGTTCGCTTGATCATTCAGCAGTTCAGTTACGTGTAGTTGTTCTTGTATTCTAGTTCATAGTCACCTGTCAGTAGCCACTTATCGTTAGTCACTTGTTAGCAGTTTGGTCGTAGTCTCTTGCCATGTTAAGTGTCGTTCCTTGTTATATTCTGTTTATATATTATCATGCATGATTAAACTGCTAGATAGGCATGTTTATAAGTATCTTGCTATGTCCTCTGAGGACCTGATGATCTCTTCAAGTTTAGCGATTGTATGGAGTTAGTGGCAGAGCGGGATGGTAGATGATTGTGATGCATGTTTTAGGTATTTGTTAGTGATATTACATTGTTATCTTTCGTGCTTTACATTCCTTATCATGAGATATCCTTCTTATTGATTCACTTTAGAGACTCTTGTTATATTCTTTGAGTCTTATCGGACATGTATGCTAGTGGGCTACAGACCACAACCCATAGTGTTCATTCATGTTTCGCACATGTATTGTGGATTTGAGATATAGATTTGTTTTGCCATGACTTGGCAGTATACTATTGCCTTGACAGCGTTTACGTATTCGAGAGGGGCTGGAGTCCGCTCGATACGTAGCTGGCTTGCTCACGTACTCACGTCCGAAAAGCAGGTACGGGTCGTGACATTGGGTGTTTGGGCCTTTTAAAAAATTGAAGCCCAAGAAAAAAATGCATTCAATTTATTATATTGTACATATTTATACATAAACATAACTTATATACTATTGTATCTAACAATATTTATTATTTGTACATATACAAATAATGTATCTAACTATTTATTATTGTATATATATATACTATCTATTATCGTTATCTATGTATTGCAACATTTTTTGTTGTATGCATATACTATCTAACAATATTTATTATTGTACAAAATATAACGCTTTTTGTTATTGCATGTAACATTTTTTCTAAGTATAATATTATTGCATGTAACGTTTTCTATTATTGTATATAACGTCTTTTACATTATTTTTAGGATTATAGCTAAAAAATATAACATTTTTTATTATTGTATATAACATTTTTTATATTCATTTAGTACAAACATAATGGCATAGTTGGAATGTAACCAAAAAACATGTAAACAAAAAACTTATATATCGCAGGTAAACCAGTCGGCAAAGATGACTATTGTTTTATTCAATTATAAAAAAATATAGAAAATACTTAAATAATGCATAAATATGTAAATTATTTTTTTCTAAATTTTTTCTAATTTATTAATAATTATTTAATATTGTCGATACAGCCGATACCAAAAAATTCGATACTCCGATCCGATACCGCCGATACTGCCGATACCGATCTCGATACCGATACTTTTGTCACGCCTCAGAACCAGAATACTGGAGAGCGGAGGACAGACAATGCCAGCTACGTATATAGAAGTGTAATCCACTTCGGAATACGGTCACGGTTGTCTAAATGCATGAGGGTTTAACTATAAGCCATCAGTTTCTTATGGTCAAGAACAAGCCTAGTGTCTCAATCTCAAGCAAGTAAGTACATGTAACAAGATGGTAGATCATCAGACATACAAAGTAAGGCATTCCATATATCACATATTCAGATGATCATGAAGCTAGTCATACAAAATATGAGGACTAGCAAGAGTTTTAGTCATACATGATCAACCCTAGTATTTGTCAATCATGTTACAGCCCTTAGGCAGACAGGAATGTAAATTCAAAATGATCTAACACTTGCTCGGCGGCTAATCGCCTCAAAAGAATAATTTACAATAGAGTGAGAGAGAAAAATAAAAACCCACTCGTTGCCATGGTTGCGCCTAGTGTTCACAATCTAGCTGGAAGGCTGGGAGATCCTCGGGAGCTACTACGAAATCTGGTCATACAAAACCAGCTGGGTCAGACCCCAGAAAGAGCAACTGCCACAAAGGAGGCTTCACTTAAGAACTAAAACTAGCATGTTAGATCACAAGGCATAAAAATAACAAAAAGAACTTGGAGTTAAGAGATAAGGGGATAAACGATAAGATAACTAAGGAACTAACCAAGTTTTAACCCTTAAATCAAATAAGGACCGGGGTTGTAATCCTTCACCCGAACAAAACTTAGTCTCTGACAAAGTATCGATAAAGTAAAGCATAAACAAGCATGTCCTGAGATAGCCATGTACTGGATCTAGACAAGATAGGACCCAACCAACATTCACGGCCAAGCAAAGAGTACGGCTTGATACTTTAACTAACTAGGGTTATCACAAGCCTAATTACTAACAAGATGTAACGAGATGTTCCAGCAGTCACAAGCCCTGCAGCTATCCAGATTATCCAGACGAGGTTCATGTAAGAGTTATCAAGAATTATTAGGTGACTTGGAGTGCAACACATGACAGTGTGTATAGTACTTGTTTCAAGAAGTGCCCTACATAACAATGGACTAGAAATGTGCCCGACTCGTCGGCAGGCTACAAGTCCATCAGGTGTGGCCGGGATAACAGGATCGCCTATAACTGGGAATATCTCTCTATATGAACTATTTCGATCAATCTAGTTATTAACCTAGTAAGATTCATTATGAATCCCTGACCGTGGTAACCAGGAATGCAAGTCCTAGACATGATACGAGACGAGACTGGTAGCTTATACGAACACATTCAAGAACGATCACCCATGGTATCAAGATAAGAGTTACTTAGCAAGTCAAGATAGTCGTCGCAACAGCATATCAAGATTATCATGTTAGGTTACTTATCAAGATTGCTTATCTTGTCAAGAGTGTGTCACGATGGACTACTATCAATAATTATCATGTCAAGTTGCTTATCAAGAGTGCACCATAACGGGTCACTATCTCAGATTATCATATCATGCTAGGTCTTATTGCCATGCCACGTTCATGTAAAGAGTACTTGTATGCTAAGAATCTACTTGACCAAGAGTGTACCACGACGGGCCACTGAAGGAGTTCTCATGGAGTGTACATGTCATGCTGAGATCGTGTTCAAGCTCAAAGAACGCACGTGGCACAGATAATAATAATATTGTACAAGGCTATCATCGGGGTATGCCCATCAAGCTCAAAGGGGCAAATGGGGTGTCAAGGATAACATGCGCCTAAGGCCAACATGGTCTATGAAGAGCATGTGCCAAAGGATAGCACACATTAGGAGTGGCATGCGCCCAAGACTAGGTGTCTAGGGCCATATGCCAAAAGTCATGCGCCCACGGCTATGCGCCTGAGGCTATGCGTCTAGGGCATGTCGCATCATGGAGAGTCAAAGGGTTTGGAAAGGCATGTGCCAAAAGCTATGCTCCCATGGCTATGAGCCCACATGCATGCGCCTATATGCATGCGCCCACAGGGTGAAGTCAGGGTATACTTGGAAGAAATCGAACGAATAACTTCCAAGGAAAAGTGGGCGCATAAGGAAAGCTATGCGCCCAAGCAAAGGAGACATGGTGCACTTGGCCGCATATCCAGAGCTATGCGCATAGGCAGGGGAGTCCTTGGGCGCATATATAGGACTGCCCAAGCAGAGAGCATGGGAGACTTGGGCGCATATAGATGGCTATGCGCCCAAGGAAGAAGTGAAGTGGGCGCATAACAAGCTATGCGCCCAGCACTGTTCTTCTTCCCCAAATCCGAGAACATGTGTTCATGAACCCATGAACTTTCTAAGTCCACAAATCACTCAAAACAAATCAAAAATCGGGTTTTGAAAGGTCTAACTTGAGTAAAACCAAATTCTCTACAACATGGAACAATCAAAACTTGAAAATAATAATGTTTGAAAGATCAAAATCCAAGAAAATCAAGATTTGCATAAACTTAGATCTACAAGAAATCATTCTCCAAAACCAAAAATGCTAAGTACTAAATAGTCTTAGAATCTTGTAGGGAAGACAATGGAACAACAAAAATGGAGTTCCTCTCTGAAGCAAGTTGTACTTGCCTAAGCTCTCTAGATTGGTGGGAGACTAATGGAGGAGGAAGAAGAAGTAATGAATGAAGATAGGGAAATAAGGGGTGGTTGGGCTTTAAAAGGGGAGGGTTTCTCATAATGAACCAAGCCCAATCAAACCAAGCCAAGTCATGACCAACCAAGACTAGGCTAGCAAGTCAAGTCCAACTACGGGTCACCTGACAAACGTCAGAGATCTCGTATACGTATACGAAAATACGTATAACAGAAAACGGGAGTGACAACTTTGAACCTTGACATATATATATACATATAATGTATATATATATTTTTTTATATACATATATATATATAATATACATACAATATATATATATATATATATATATATATATATATAAATAGAGGATGAGAGCCTCTGCTCTCTGGGCTCAGCGGGATCCCCGCGCGTGGGGTCCCTTCCCCGGCGATCCCCGCCGCGCCGCCGGCGGTCGCCCCTGTCCCTGTGCAGCCTGGTTGCCATGGCCGTCCTGGCCTCCTTGGCCGAGCTCCCCTCCGTGGCTCGCCTCCCCTACGCTCGGCCCCGCCGGCGCTGGCGCCCCCGTCGCCCCTGGCGTCGTCGCCGGCGCCCTCCTCGGCATCCTTCTCCATCTCCCCCCGCTGTCAGCCTCCTTCCCTCCCTGCTGGGTCCTCCCCCCTTCCCCCTCCCCGCCCCCCCACTCGTTCCTCCCTCCCCTCCGCCTCCCACGGCTCCCCCGGCACCCGTCCACCCCCAGCTCGCTTTCCCCAGCGTCGGACCAGCTCCCCACCCTCCGGCTCTTTTTTCCCCGGCCGACCCTCCCCCCGTGCCGCCCTCTCCCTTGGCTACGGTCTCCCCTCCCGTCGCCCCCATCATTGCGCAACCCCCTGCCTCGACCGCGGCCTTCCTCACGGCGCCCCCCTTCCTTCGCCCCTCTCGCCGAGTCCCCCCCGCCTCGGCATCATCCTTCCTCCCAGCACCCCCTCCTCTGCCGTGGGTTTGGACCCCCCCCGGCGGTGCCCTACTGGCAGCCACCAGCCCACAGCGGCGCTGGCTCCCCCACCTTTTCCTCGTGGTGCGCCCCCTCGGCGGCGACCACCTGGCCCCCTCCCCTCCGTTTCGTCCCAGCCGTCGCTTCGGGGCCTTCGGCTGACGTCTTCGCCGTCCTCCCCCATTTGGGCCCGGCGCCCTCGTCGGGCCTCCCCCCCCGGCCGTGGCTACCCCGGCCGTGGCCCCCCCGGGGCTAACCCCCCTCCCTTCCCCCTCTCTCGGGCCGTGGGGTGCTCTCCCCACCGCCGTCGTCCGCCTTTCTCGCCGTGTCCCTTAGCTCTTCGGTCGCCGCGGCTCTCCCCTCTGGCCGCCTCCGGTCTTTGCGGCTCCTTCCAGGCTCTCGGCGGATCGGCTCCCCACCCTCGTCGGATCAGCTCCCCCTCCCGGCTTTCGGCGGATCAGCTCCTCCACGTCGGTCCGCTCTGCACCTCCTGGCTCTCGGAGGATCTGCCCATCCTCGACGGTCCGCCCGCTCCTCGCCGGTCCTCCCCTCCGGTGCTGTGGCTCCCCTCCGCCGTCCCCGCCTCCCCCCTCCTTCTCGTCGGCTCGTCGACCTCGTCGGTCCGCCCTGCCCTGCTGCTCTCCCGTGGCACCCTCCCTCCGATCTCCTCCTTCCTGTTCTCCGCGCCGGGCTCTTCCTCTCCCCCCGGCTGCCGTAGCTTCCCGGCGATGCCTTCTTTCCCCCCTCTTCTGCTGGCGTGCGCGTGGCAGCCAGGCTCGTCGCTTCCCATCCCAGCCTTCAGCTCCTCCGCCGGGGGGCCCTTCGGCTCCCCCCCGGTGGACGAGTTTCCCACCGCCGCGGTTCGCCCCCTTATCCGCCGTGGCGGTGGCCGGCGTGGCCACCGGCGGAGTCTCCCCCCCACTCTCTCTTTCCCGCTGGACCACGCTCAGCAGACCCGAGGGGCCCTCTCGGGCTTCGCCCCCTCTCGGGCCCCGCGTCCCATTAGGACCCGCGCGCCCCTTGGGCCACGCGTCTCCGCCAGGCCACGTGGGCTCCTCCCGCCCATTTGTGGGTGTTCGTTGTTTTGCGTTTCATTTTGAATTTTGAACTCGGGTCATCCGTTTGTGAGACCCGATTGTAGTCCTCTTCCTGTTTTCAATAAATATGGCTTTTCAAAAAAACATATATATATATATATATATATATATATATATATATATATATATGTATATATATATATATATGTATATATATATATATATATATATATATACAAATGTCATTTTTATCAATTGAAGTTTTTTGATTGATGTTAAATATTAATTATCTTGTATTTTTTGTTTGCAAACAAGGAACCAATTAATACGAGTAATTCTAATGCTCAAATTCCTATTGTGTATAAACAAAATTCAAATTGGACATTGAATTTTCAATGGTTATAAACAAACTGTTGTGAGATCAATATTTTCTAATAGTTGTTTATACTTTTGACAATGGTTATCATAAATGTTGTTATTCAACAAAAAAAATTGCAACTAGTAACATAAATCGTTGCACAGTCATTACAAATAATAAGCCCACTCACAACATGTTGCAAAAATTGTTGCACAACTGTTGCTAACAATGAGCCTTTTTATAAGGCTTTATGTAATCGTTGCAAAATATCAATAAATTTGTAACAAATACGTAAATTCCTTGCATAACCGTTGCCCATTTAACACACTTTGACAACACTTTCATAAAACTGTTGCTTGACCGTTGTAAAAAAAATATTTAGCAAGCGTTTATGAACCGTTGTAAAATGTGTATCAGTCAATGGTTAATTACTAACCATTGCAAATATATTTAATTTATAAATGGTTATTTCAACCGTTACGTAGCCGTTGCGAATTATAATTTCAGCAATATCCATATAAGCGTTGCACTAAAACCGTTGCAAAATAAGAATATTTTTTGTAGTGGCATTTGATCTATTAGGTCCAACTCGAACCGATTTTGATAAAACCGAACAGAACCAAAGCTATTTAAAGATCGATCGAACCGAACTGACTTTTCACACAAATCACGTAGAGCCAAGCCGTATTAATTTTTGATTTGGTTAGATTATTTTCGTTGGGCTAGACAATTTTTTTTGATTAAGTGGACTTTTATGAAACATATTTTTAAAATCATCTAGAAAATTTTAAAAGGTATTTACCAAAAAGTACTAATCAAAGCAACAACATGTCCGTATATATTACCCCAAAAAAATTCAAAACAAGCCTATATTACCAAATTACAAAGACTCACATAATCATGTTGATAACAATAATTTAAAAACCCAGAAGTAATAGATAGAGACAATATCAAAATTTTAGAATTATTAACATACAACTTACAAAGACACTCACTATCACACAGTTACAAACATAATAGTGACAATTACAAAGACTATGAAATTACAAATTCTCTTATAGCAATTTTTCTGATGCAGCAAGTGAACTGCAATATAGAGTATTGAGCATTCCACTGAAGCTTTCTTGCAAGTTACAACATGCAATATACAAAATCATTGAAGAAAAAGAGAAAGAAAAGATTTATAAGGCTCAAATGATTTTTTATGCATCAATAAAGATAAGTGTAGTATATATGTTCCTATTTCTAAAACATAATCATCACCGTCATTTCTTATGGCAAAATGTTAGTAAGATTCTCAATTTATTAATTAAAATCAAAACCCTCGCAATGATCAGAATATTTTCTTATCAGCAAATCAAATCCAATGATCAAAATAGAAGCTAAGTGCAGGTTTTATTCTTATCAGTATCGATATCTAACTATCAGTGTTAAACCCAATGATTAGAGATTCATAATATGAGTAACTTTCTTCTTCCTCGATCTTATCAATCACTAAGTTGGAGCCCCCCAATCAAAGGATGACACAGCACGCCACATGTCACCACCTCCCAGGCCCCCACTGCTGCCTTCCGCCGCCCCCCTCCAATCAAAGGATGACACGTGGCCCGCAGACCAGGACTGTGGTCCTGATCTGCGAATAACGTAGCATCATCCTAAAGATTATGTGTACGCTTTCAGGTGCTACAATAAATTAATGTTCAAGTTTTACCTCTTCACGCTAAAAAAGGAAAATCTTGTTTCAAACGTGGCTTTCCTGAAAGGCTCTTTACAACGTATAAGTGCTTCAATTTCTCATAAAGCCCAGCTACCTATCTCCATCTGTGATGTTGAAGATCACAATATTCTTTGTGTGATCTGATACTACTTGTTGAGAATAAATGTGGATACTATTCCCAAAGAATAAAGATACCAAAAATGCTATTTAGCTTCCAAAAAATTTGGGTGATACCACCTCCCATTATGTGGCATATGATATGGTTGACGGCATGACAGTTGACATGGCAAAATTAAACATTAAAATTTAATATTAATATTAACATGAACATTAATATTAAAGTTAACATGAACATTAATATTAACTTTAACATTAACATTAAAATTAGTCTTAACATTAAATTAAAATTAGCATTAACACTAACATTAACATTATAATTAATATTAGAATTAAAATTAATAACAAATTAACATGAATATTAATATTAATATTATTGTTAACATTAATTAACATTAACAGTCAAATTAATATTAATATTAAATTAAAATTAGTATTAGTATTAACATTAACAATAAAAAATTTGGGTAACTAATTTTTTGGGTTAAAACATGACATGTCCACTGTCATGTCAGATGCTACATAATGGAAGATATTATCGAAATTTTTTGGAAGCCAAATAGCATAATTGATAAAGATACGCGAGGATGTCTTTGACACCAATGATGAACTAGTGACTTTTTCTGACAAAAACACAAATCAAAAGAATAAGACATGCACGGTACACAAAAATTACGTCAAATCTTAAAACTAATTAAAGAAAAAAACTGCGAATAGTAAGATCACTTTTATACAAGTTTTTAGAAGACTGTTAGATTATATTTGTAGCTAATATAAATATGGCCCATAATTCCAATAGTGTAGACAGTATATATATTATAAACAGCCCCCATCAATGATAATAAGGTATTATTATTTCCTACAAGGTATCAGAGCCTCCAGACAAACCTAGCCAAAATATTCCCTATCTTCCCCATCCTCTCTGCGACCGATCCGCCGCCCGACCACCGTCCGCGCCCGCTCCAGCGCCAGACCGCGGCAGCTCCGCCGTCGACCCCGTTCATCAGCGGCCGATTCGCCGCTGACCCCTACGCGCCAGATCCGGCGACCCGACCGCGGCAGGTTCACCGCCGACCCCTACGCGCCAGATCCGGCGCCCCGACCGTGGCAGGTTCGCCGCCGACCCTGTCCAACAGCGACAGATCCGCCGCCGACCCCTACGCGCCAGATCCGGTGCCCCAACTGCTGCAGGTTCACCGCCGACCCCGTCCAGCAGTGGCCGATTCGCCGCCGACCCCTTCGCGTCCGATCCGACGCCCGACCGCGGTAGATCCGTCGTCGACCCCGTCCATCAGCGGCCGATTCGTCACCCGTTCGGCCAATCCGTCGTACGTCTGGCTGATCTGCCTCCGATCTGCCCATTTTTTCCACCGATCCGGCTGTTCTCTCGTCCGATCCGACTTCGGCAATGGCTGATGATGTTGCGTCCAGCTACTCCATCGCGACAGGCGGTGGCGGTGCATACAATCCAAATTATCCGAATCCAAAGGATCCGTATTTTTTGAGTTCTGTTGATCAACCAGGAAATATCATTACTCCTATTATTTTCCGTAGACCGAACTATGCTGAGTGGTCTCGGTCGATTCGTCTCTCCCTGATCTCTAGGCGAAAGATCACTTTTCTAAATGGTACTGAAATCAAACCTGTTAATGATGCTAGTAAATTGCTTGATTGGAGGTGTGTGCAAGCGTTATTGGTTCAATGGGTTCTTAATACCATTGATCCGCTTCTGAAGAAATCTTTACCGTACTTTGAGGAGGTTTATCCATTGTAGAACTTGTTGGAGAAAAGATTTGTTGTTAGCAATGGCACTCGGAAGCAACAAATTAAGGTGGCTTTGGCTGAGTGTAAACAAACGGTTTCGATGTCTGTGGAAACCTACTTTGGAAATTTGCAGTCTTTGTGGGATGAACAAGCTGCTTATTTCCCGTTGCCTACTTGTACCTGTGGTGAACTTGCTGCAAAGCTACGGGCTATGAGGGATGAAGACCACTTTCAGGACTTTATGTATGGGTTGAATGCTGAGTTGTATGGTCATACCCGATCTAATCTTATGGCTCAGGATCCAAAGCCAAGTTTAGATCGGACATACCAGGCAGTCCGTGAGGAGGAGGATATGCAAAAATCTCAGGTCCAATCTGCTGCTGAGGAGGTGTTGGCGCTGGCTATCAAGACTTCACCTCGACTTTTTACTACTTCTAATAGTAGAACCTCAGATTCCAGGAATAAATCAGGTATGATCTGTACTCATTGCAAGAAAACAGGTTATGATATTGCAACTTATTTTACAAAGATTGGCTATCCAGAGTGGTGGGAGACTCTTCCTCGGCGTGAGGGCGGACGTGGTACTGGTGGTGGCAGAGGCCCGGCACCACAACAGAGACGTAAAGTGGACGCGGTACTGGTGGCACAGGGGTTATTCATCATGTCGTCGCTGCTGGTCATGGTGTCACTGCTGGTCTTGCAGCTGGAAGTTCCACGGATATGATGCATAGAGGGTATCCTTCACCACTTTCAGGTGAACAATGGCAGAAACTGATGAGCTTGCTGGGTAACGACAATCCTTCCAACTCTGGTTCTTCAAACTCTGATATTCTGATGGGTAAGAATTCTTCTGTCTCTTGGATATTCGATACTGGGGCTACTCTTCATGCGACGGGTTCTCGTGACTGTTTAGTTAATTGCTTTGAGGGCCCTGTCTGTCATGTGATTTTGCCTGATGGAAGCACTATTGAGGCTGTTCTGAGAGACAAAGTATTTTTGACTGATTCATTGGTATTGACAGATGTTCTTTATGTTTCGACATTGACTTATAATTTGATCTCTGTCTCTCTGTCATGACCTGCACCCTAGAGTAAGTGCACGAGACGTAGGTACGTCCAGCCTACGCCGTAGTGTCGGCGGTAGAATGCTGTCCTAGGTCACAACATCTAACAGTTGAAGGTAAAAATAGTTATACTCCCCGAATGGGGGTGACATAACAGAATATAACTCAATCACAACTAAGGTAGAACATGAAAGGAAGATAGATAGATAATAAAAGATGCAAGATCCAAATCCACAGAAAATACAGTAGAGAGAAGCTTGGTATCTATGATAAACTCCACAACATCCAGACATAATACAGATCCCAAATGTATATACAACTCAACTCCAAAACTATGAACTAAGATAAGCTAACTATGGGGCAACTGTCTCTACCGCTGAGGGATCCGACTGGAAGTCCGGATCGCAAGTGTCCTCTGTCACGACCCGCACCCACCGTGAGGGTACGAGTACGTAACAGTGCCCAGCCTACGCCGTAGTGTCGACGGTAGAACGCTGTTCTAGGTCATGAACTATAACTACATAATATGAATACTCTCCATAAGGAGGCCAACACAGAGGTACAACTCAATCACAATCTAAGGTAGAATGTAGCATGATGGAAATAGATAAGAAATCCTCAACTGAGGTACAACAGAAAGAAATAACAAAGTCTCAACATCTCTAAAATATACAACTCTAAAAATAAGACAACAGCTAAACATGAAAAGAAAGGACAGTCTAAGTTATCTACACTATACAAGGTATCATCCTGAGCAGCTGTCTGAACCTCCCCAGGGGTCCAGGTCGCGAGTGTCAACTAGGCAAACTCCAAGTAAGGGTGCAGGGTTCCTTATCATCCTCTGTAAAATTTTCAACAGGTCCAGTCAGGATGGGTGCGAGCACAAAACATCTCACACAGTTCATATCATGTTAGGAAATATAAAGCATGCAATAGAGTAAGGTACATGAAACGCTGAAAGAAGAATGTATATAAAAACAGCAGAGATTTGATAATGGGAAATATCTATATATGATAAGTAAGAACTGTAAGTAACATGTGATTTAGAGCACAATATGGTTATGTAAACGGGTTAGGTTATACAATAAAATGGGACTCCTTTGTACGTGGGTGTACAATGGACATATACAATTTCTTATACAATAGGATTGATCACATAACCATTTTTACTCTTTCTCCCCAATCAATACACAAGGATCCAATTCAGTTACGTTACCTTATACAATAGCTTGTACAATGGCTTGTACAATGGCTCAATGTGATAATGAGAGTACAATATGCACAATGAGAGTACAATGATAAGGGTATTCAATAAATACAATATATAAGTGAAACGCACATCACAATATGTATTTAGTGAATACAAGAAGATAATATCTCAGAAGAAGATCCGTATAGTACCAATCCGTGATAACAACGTGTCAGCATCAAGTACTGTAATCTAGAGCAAGAATGTAAATCCAGACAAGTATGAAACGGTCAGAGAATGTACTCGCCTCGTATCTGAATGTCTGAAGTAAATGTACTGTCCGAGATGAGATACCTGACTCCTAGTTAGAGCAACACAAGTTAAGAAGTATACAGGGGATGATAATAGTAATCTATAATGCATCTGCATGCTGTCTAGGTCAAACTAGACTAAAGTCAATACTTGGTCAACTCTAGTCAACCACACTAGTCAATTAGGTCAAGTCCTAGCCCAAACAAGTCTATTAAGTCTCACTAGGCCTAACCAAGCCTAGGCTAGTAGTCACACACCAATCACAAGGCTATACAAGCCAACACAAGTCACACATCAAGATACATCACTATCATGCATATTCGATATTTTATATATATATATATATATAAAAAAATATATATATATATATATATATAAGAGAAAGGAACTAACATGTAAAGCTATGTGTGTGTGTGAACATGGAGGTGTACATGAAAAGAGAAATCAACACTAGTTATGAGTTTACACTACACATGGCACAAAGCTAACCCATCTACTTTACACATGTATTATACTTAACATGCATGTCTACAAGTATACATCTATATATATTAGAGTAGAGACTATTTAAGTTATAACTAACATGCATCTATACTTTACATAAATCTATATATATTATAGCAATCATTTAGAGAAGGGTTACATGGCATGGTGGTTGATATAGAGTGGGGTGTCCTTGTGCAGAGGGTGAAGTTCATTCTCAGTTTAGTTCCACATTTACATATAAACTAAAGTGAGCTATCCCATAAACTGGTGTACCTAACCACATAAAATGAATCATGTTATCTGAAATCTGCCATTAAGCTAACATCCCATATGCATACAGCTCATGCATTGTCTAATACTGAAATTAACTAACATTTCGAATTAAGGGGTTGAAGGTTAACATTACATTCATAGACATTCCACTATATTGAAAACTAAAATTGGCTTGGCAATAGGAAAAGGAAGGTATATATGCTTACATGGACAGTTCAGTGTTCGAACAACCTAAAATGAACTAACATTCAATCTAAATATCAGCTATGCATTGGTTCAATGTCTACATATAAAATCTGATATTGCATTTACAATATTTATACATTATGCATTCATATCTATCATTACATATATACCTTGCATTTATATCTAGCATTTATTATATACTTTCATGCATGCATTGTATATCATTCTTTCATTTATGCATTGCTTACATATATTATATTAATTGCATTCCTACATGCTTGCATTCAACCATATATATACATTAATGTAAAGAGGATATATCATATATATATCATTTTATTCATCTAACATATCATGCATTACATACTCTATATTCATTTAATATCCATACTACATAGGCTCATAAGTTACACAAAATGCATATATCGTATAGTCACTCTTTTACTTAAAATCAATACTGTACCAATTGGGCATTCACTAAATTCAAGGATTAAAGTATGTTGTAGTACTTCATGTTAGCTTTCCGAAACTTCAAACGGATCGCATTTTCGTGTCCGGAAGCTCCCGGAATCGCAAAAATACCGAAACGCGTTCGTCTTTCGTACAGCTGACTCTCAAATAATTCTACAGAAAGTTACAGAAAGAATTTGGCTTATTAAAATATATATTTGGAAAGCTAACTTCGATACGGTTCTTTTAAAAAAACGGGAGATAAATCGGAGTTTTAAGCTAAAAGTTATGACATTTCTAATTTGCTATTGCTACTAAAAACGTGGATAAAAATTATGACGAATTTGGGTAGTTTGAGACAAAAGAACACAAGTATATAACATAATATATCAAGAACTCACTCTCTACACTAATATATATATATATATATATATATATATATATATATATATATATATATATATATGAGACACAATAGAACACATCTCCAATACAAAAATATGAGATTAAACATGTAATAATTCATTCATACATAACAACAACACATAGTGTGTCCAAATTTGGGGTTTTCCCACATGGACACAACCACAACACAAAGGACACTCCTATGACCTCCAAATGGACACGAAATGGACACAAATGGAGATACAACCATGGGGGTCATTCCTATGGGTTCAAAATAGACCTATATGCATGAGAAAATGAAAAGGAGAAGGGATTTATACCTCCCGGTAGATCGAATCGAAGAAAAGCCTTCCCGGAGCGACACCGACACCGATACGTAAAGATTCCAAAAGGACACAAACGAGCTCCGAATCCTCCCAAACTTGGGTAGCTTCCTCCTTGGCTAGAATGGAAAAGGAAATAAGAAGATTTGGTGGCGAAATTGAAGGATTTGGTGGAGAAATTGCTAGAGATTGCTCTCTAGAAATTTGGGGAAGAACAAGAGAGAGAGTGTGGATGAGAATAATGAAATGAACTTGAGCCTATCCTCTCCCAAAGTGGCTGGCCATATGGGGCTATTTATCCTATTATGGTAAGGTCCAAAATGCCCCCACTAACATATTCTATTAGTATTAGGAAAGGGCTAATTGGTTGGGGCTAAATTAGTCATTCTAAAGTCTCTAATCACACTAACCTTATCCATAATAATTAGTCTAACCTCTAACTAAAATATTTCTATCATGTGGGCCATGGCTAACTAATGTGTGGGTCCACTAAAGTCAACACTAACCCCGGGTCCCCGTTTCAAGTCGATTGCGATGAAATTCGAACCCGACTCAAATAATCCCAAAATAATATCATAAATAATAAAATAAATTTCAAAAATATTTCAAAAATACAAAATGACAAAAATACCCCTGTTCCTGAAAACTGGGGGTGACAAATTCTTCGAAATTAAAACCAAACAATAGTAAAATGTCAAAATCACAAGTCATAATTTTAAATAGTTTAAAAATGATTAAAAATCACCAAAAATCATAATATGAAATAATTATCAATAAATAATAATTATAATTACAAAATTTTAAAATTACCCTCATCTGGAAAATTGGGTGTTACAATCCGACCCACCTTATAAAAATTTTGTCCTCGAAATTAAGATGATCGCACCCCCTTCTAGGTCAAACATAGTCAAGGGTCAGTCACTAGTCAATTTCTCAACATCCAAGTACTTGGTCATCAACTGGTCAACTTCTTAGGGTTTTACCTATGCTAGCTATCTAGGTGTTGCCAACTAGAATTTAGCAAAAGAGAAACTCTATAATAGACTAGCTCTTAACTTCCCAATCCTATCAAGTCACCTATAACTAAATACCTACAAGCTAAGCACATGAATACCAAATACCACATATATATATATATATATATGCTCAAGAACAACAACCCATCACATATATCCTAAGTATATCATCTATATATACATGACTGATCAACCAAGGGTTAAGGCAGACTAAACTTATAAGGGTCTAAAACAATGCTTAGAACTAGGCCAAGGATGAATGGTCTGAATCAAAGGGACATGGTATCTAGTGAAGGGTCTGTACACTGCCTATAAAGGTGATCAACACAAAGGAACTCAACACGAAGAAAACTTAACTAAAATGGAAAACTGAACCAAGTAAAAGCTAAACAACATGTTTATAACCCTATACAACAATGGCCTATAGATACCAACTAACCTATATCCCATATGCCAATATCATCTGTAATCTATCTATGCAAATAGACCTCTCGGTCTTAGGTGAAACTACAACTATACTCAAAGACAGGCTCTGGTCATGGGTGCCTCACTAGAAAAGGTAAGGGAAAGTAGTAATAATCATCAAGGATGTAAGGCATACTAACATCCTATGTGTAACTGGTTGGTATTATAGATAACAGGAGAATTATCTGCAATGGGTTACTATTTTAACACCAATGCTAACTATCACCTCTAGGGTACAGACACTCTACAAGTCATCATACCATTACACTATGAAGGAACTACCTATGCATAAGCTCTACAAAACTAAATATCCCTACTCCTAAGTCCTTTATAACAATCAAAAGGGTATGATGTTTAAACCTTCTCAAGATACAATCTGTTAATCATATGCGTCTGTCCAAAATTATGTTGTCCAGATTCTTCATCATGCTAGTGAGCAAGGCTACGATAATGACAGAGTCCTTGACTAAGGTACGTACCTCTAGGTTCATGGTATTTAAAATTTTCGTACTGCCGCATGCGACGGCAAAAATCTTAAATTCCCATACCCGAGAATATATCCAAAATCTGACTACATGTCCTCACTATGCCAACTAACACAACTATCGAGGATTCTAGATCCCATGATTTAGGCGACCTAGCCCATATGATTTTCTCAGAAGAAAAAAACAAACACAACAAAAGAGTAACATGACAAAAATAAATCAATCAACAAGGAACAGATGGAATCGAATTTCAAGGTAATTATAAAAGACAATTGCGGGAATGGAATTGAGAAGAACGAAACTTGTAGCAAGATCTCCAACGGTCTGTGTATCCTCGATTGTCCTGACGATAGCTCGCCCTGCTGGTTTCCCCTGGTCTGCTACTGATGCTGTATGAATCACCGCTGCTGAGAGAATCAAAAATGATGGGAGAAAATCTCTGTACAGATAGAGGTGCACCTCCAATGTAGCAGAAATGCCAACCTGAGTCGGTACAACAGGAGCTGCGGTCTCGAGGCCCTGATGAACAGGACGAGAGGTGGCCAGCCTCTCGATAGTATCCCCCGAACCGAAGCGATGAGATCGTGCCTTCATAACCATCATGAAGACAGATCAAAACAAGAAGCAATTACTGAGAATGAAGCGAAAAATCAAGGGAGGACAGTTTATATTCAAGGGAAATCAATAAGCAGCAATTGGATAAAAGGAATCTGATTAAGAGTTTTTCCTAATGTGATTGAGTACCCCAAAAATATCCTAATCCTACTGCAGGCTATAGTGATACTCTAGTTCGAATACCACTACACAAACTCGACCTGCATGGGCCACCACTAAAAACGTGTCACGACCCGCACCCACCGTGAGGGTACGAGTACGTAACAGCGCCCAGCCTACGCCGCAGTGTCGGTGGTAGAACGCTGTTCTAGGTCATGAACTATAACTACATAATATGAATACTCTCCATAAGGAGGCCAACACAGAGGTACAACTCAATCACAATCTAAAGTAGAATGTAGCATGATATAAATAGATAAGAAATCCTCAACTGAGGTACAGCAGAAAGAAATAACAAAGTCTCAACATCTCTAAAATATACAACTTGAAAAATAAGACAACAGCTAAACATAAAAAAAAGGACAGTCTAAGCTATCTACACTATACAAGGTATCATCCTGAGCAGCTGCCTGAACCTCCCCAGGGGTCCAGGTCGCGAGTGTCAACTAGGCAAACTCCAAGTAAGGGTGCAGGGTTCCTCATCATCCTCTGTAAAATTTTCAACAGGTCCAGTCAGGACGGGAGCGAGCACAAAATATCTCACGCAGTTCATATCATGTTAGAAAATATAAAGCATGCAATAGAGTAAGGTACATGAAACGCTGAAAGAAGAATGTATATGAAAACATCAGAGATTTGATAATGAGAAATATCTATATATGATAAGTAAGAACTGTAAGCAACATGTGATTTAGAGCACAATATGGTTATGTAAACGGGTTAGGTTATACAATAAAATGGGACTCCTTTGTACGTGGGTGTACAATGGACATACAATTTCTTATACAATAGGATTGATTACATAACCATTTTTACTCTCTCTCCCCAATCAATACACAAGAATCCAATTCAGTTACGTTACCTTATACAATAGCTTGTACAATAGCTTGTACAATGGCTCAATGTGATAATAAGAGTACAATATGCACAATGAGTGTACAATGATAAAGGAATTCAATAAATATAATATGTAAGTAAAACGTACATCATAATATGTATTTAGTGAATACAAGGAGATAACATCTCAGAAGAAGATCCGTATAGTACCAATTCATGATAACAACGTGTCAGCATCAAGTACAGTAATCTAGAGCAAGAATGTAAATCCAGACAAGTATGAAACGGTCAGAGAATGTACTCGCCTCGTATCTGAATGTCTGAAGTAAATGTACTGTCCGAGATGAGGTACCTGACTCCTAGTTAGAGCAACACAAGTCAAGATGTATACAGGGGATGATAATAGTAATCTATAATGCATCTGCATGCTGTCTAGGTCAAACTAGACTAAAGTCAACACTTGGTCAACTCTAGTCAACCACACTAGTCAACTAGGTCAAGTCCTAGCCCAAACAAGTCTATTAAGTCTCACTAGACCTAACCAAGCCTAGGCTAGCAGTCACACACCAATCACAAGGCTATACAAGCCAACACAAGTCACACATCAAGATACATCACTATCATGCATATTCGATATTATATATATATATATATATATATATATATATATATATATATATATATATATATATAAGAGAAAGGAACTAACATGTAAAGCTATGTGTGTGTGTGTGAACATGGAGGTGTACATGAAAAGAGAAATCAACACTAGTTATGAGTTTACACTACACATGGCACAAAGCTAACCCATCTACATTACACATGTATTATACTTAACATGCATGGCTACAAGTATACATCTATATACATTAGAGTAGAGACTATTTAAGTTATAACTAACATGCATCTATACTTTACATAAATCTATATATATTATAGCAATTATTTAGAGAAGGGTTACATGGCATGGTGGTTGATATAGAGTGGGGTGTCCTTGTGCAGAGGGTGAAGTTCATTCTCAGTTTAGTTCCACATTTACAAATAAACTAAAGTGAGCTATCCCATAAACTGGTGTAACTAACCACATAAAATGAACCATGTTATCTGAAATCTGCCATTAAGCTAACATCCCATATGCATACAGCTCATGCATTGTCTAATACTGAAATTAACTAACATTTCGAATTAAGGGGTTGAAGGTTAACATTACATTCATAGACATTCCACTATATTGAAAACTAAAATTGGCTTGGCAATAGGAAAAGGAAGGTATATATGCTTACATGGACAGTTCAGTGTTCGAACAACCTAAAATGAACTAACATTCAATCTAAATATCAGCTATACATTGGTTCAATGTCTACATATGAAATCTGATATTGCATTTACAATATTTATACATTATGCATTCATATCTATCATTACATATATACCTTGCATTTATAACTATCATTATATTATTCCTATGGGTTCAAAATAGACCTATATGCATGAGAAAATGAAAAGGAGAAGGGATTTATACCTCCCGTTAGATCGAATCGAAGAAAAACCTTCCCGGAGCGACACCGACACGTAGAGATTCCAAAATGACACAAACGAGCTCCGAATCCTCCCAAACTTGGGTAGCTTCCTCCTTGGCTAGAATGGAAAAAGAAAGAAGAAGATTTGGTGGCGAAATGGAAGGATTTGGTGGAGAAATTGCTAGGGATTGCCCTCTAGAAATTTGGGGAAGAACAAGAGAGAGAGTGTGGATAAGAATAATGAAATAAACTTGAGCCTATCCTCTCCCAAAGTGGCTGGCCATATGGGGCTATTTGTCCTATTATGGTAAGGTCCAAAATGCTCCCACTAACCTATTCTATTAGTATTAGGAAAGGGCTAATTGGTTGGGGCTAAATTAGTCATTCTAAAGTCTCTAATCACACTAATCTTATCCATAATAATTAGTCTAACCTCTAACTAAAATATTTCTATTATGTGGGCCATGGCTAACTAATGTGTGGGTCCACTAAAGTCAACACTACCCCCGGGTCCCCGTTTCAAGTCAATTGAGCTGAAATTCGAACCCGACACAAATAACCCCAAAACAATATCATAAATAATAAAATAAATTTCAAAAAAATGTCAAAAATACAAACTGACAAAAATACCCCTGTTCCTGAAAACTGGGGGTGACAAATTCTTCGAAATTAAAATCAAACAATAGTAAAATGTCAAAATCACAAGTCATAATTTTAAATAGTTTATAAATAATTAAAAATCACCAAAAATCATAATATGAAATAATTATCAATAAATATTAATTATAATTACAAAATTTCAAAATTACCCTCATCTGGAAAACTGGGTGTTACATCCTCTAAGGCTGTCCCATAATAAGTGTCTAATCAGGCCTCCTCCTCGTCCTCTGTAAAATTTTTAACAGGTCCAGTCAGGACAGGAACAAGCACATATCTCTCAAACAGTTCATAGCAGGTTAGGAGTATAAATCATATAATAGAGTAAAATACAGGAAGTGCTGAATGGAAGTACAAGTAAACAGGAGATATTTTGTAACTGAAAGTAAATACATGATAATAGAGACAGTAAGTGACTACGTGATTTAGAGTACAATATGGTTATGTAAATGGCTTAGGGGCACATGAATACAAATAAGGAGGCACATGAATACAGCTACTGGGGATAGTGTTTACATAACCAATTCTACTCACCCTGCCCCAATCAATACACAAGGATCCATTCAAGTTACGTTATAAGCACATGAATACAGCTAAGGGTACGTGAACTCATGTAATGAGTAGTACATGAGGTACGTGATAAAGCATATGAAAGCACATGAGAACATGTAATAACATGAACTAGTACGGGTACAAGGAGTACCTGATACACATGATAAAGTACATGAACATGAAATACCCGATGCACCCGTAGAGGGATAACATCTCAGGAAAGGATCCATATAGTACTAATCCGTGAAGATACGTGTCAGCATCATGTAGAGTAATCTAGAGCAAGAATATAGTCCAGACAGGTATGAAAAGATCAGAGAATGTACTCGCCTGCTAACTGAATGTCCGAGATGAAAGTACTGTTCGAGGAGTGGTGTCTGGCTCCTATTTAGAACAGTACAAGTCACAACAAGTCCAGAATAGTAATGAAATGCACTATAATGCGTTCTACATGAATCTAGGTCAATCTAGACCAAAGTCAACTCTTGGTCAACTCTGGTCAACCCTAGAAGTCAAACTAGGTCAACCAAGTCAAACCTAGGTCAAACTAGTCTAACTAGTCTATTCTAGGTCTAACAAGCCATTCTAGGTTCTAACAAGACTAATCTAGGCTTAACAGTCTATTCTAGACTCCATACTAGGTCTAACAAATACACCCATAGGCTAAGAGCCTAGGCCATAGGCTATACCATGCCTATGAACCATACCATACTCATATAATACATGTCAATATATATATAATATATATTACACATATAGATATAGCTATAATATAATATAGAACATACATTAGCTTATAGGCTACCTATATATATATCACACATACATATATATATCTAATATATATATAAAAGCACACACACTCATATATTATATAGGATACATATATATGTATCTCAATTTATATATATATACATATGTAAAGAGAGAGAGCGAGGAACACAAAATGTACAAGTGTATGTGTGTGTGTGTGACTAGAGGGTGTGGGAGTTAGTGAGATATTAGAGTGAAACACATTAGTGTGTGCAAGGAAACAAAGAAGGGAATAGAAGCATTGCATCCTCCTGTGTGTGTGTACAGGAATGAAATGTGGTGGGGTGACAGTGAAAACAGTGAGGTAAAAAAGGAAAAAACAGTGAGTATTTGTAGAAGCAGTGGCAGTATATTAGGAGACCCTGAATTCAGTGTGCAGTCCTAAAATCAGTGGATATGAGCCATCCTGAAAACAGGAACCCCAACATTGCATTAACAGTTAACAGTAAACCCTATCTCAGTTTTAAATAGGAACATCCCATACAATATTTGAGAAGGAAAGGCAATCAGTCCTAGCTACTAGTTAACAACAACCAACTACATTTCAGCATTCAAGGAGTAATCTCAGGTTATTAGAAAACTGGAAAACAGTGGAACGCAAAATAAATAGTGAATCAAAATTCAATTCACAATATTTAAACCTGTGTTCAGTGTCACAAGAGTGTGTGAATACAATAGGAAAATTTGTAATCAAACATGGGAAACAGTTCAGGACATTAGAGACTCAGTTCTAGAATAATAACTTATCAGTTCAATACATTCAAACCCCCCCCCCATTCTCAGTTTATTTGAATAAGAAAAACTCAGGTTTTTGTATTAACATGAATCACATTCAGTTAACAGTTCATAAATAGGAAAAACTGTAAATTAATCACAATATCCAATCCCATATTCAAAACAGTTAATAATGTTAAGTTAACAAATGGGAAAATCTAGAATCTTAGGTTATGGTATTCGAAAATGAAGGGGAATTAGTCCATGAAGGACTGAAACCTATCTCAGTGTCAGTTAAAAATTCAAATCAACTACCACACATGCCAAATTCTAATATCATACCACAAAAGTCCAATTCGAATGCAATATTGCATTAACACAAATCAACAACTATATGGGGATATATAATAGTGAAAAACATGAATAACAATGAATGAAATGGTTAGGGAAAAGCTGGAAGTACATGTATCAGGACAGGTTTCAGAAAATATAAAACAACCCCAATTCGAACCAATTATTCCATCAAAACTTATTCTATTATGAAAACCTAAGCTAACATAGATTATACAACACATATAGGATCTAATTAATCAATTAAAATTCAATTTAAAACTATTTAAATGAATTAATAGAGAACACAAAACACTGTGCACAGAACCGCACAGTTACAACACGTGCACACACAAATACGTGTCCGACACGACACGAGGACTCGTACAACTAGAGGAACCTCGTGTCGGTCATGGACACAACGCGTGTGTCGAATCTCGTGGGCCTAAATATTGTATGCACAGAGCAGTTCTGTCCGAGTAGCAGGGCAAGGAAATCTGTGCGCACGCGTGTGGCACAGCGTGTGCGTGTCCAAAATCCGACACGACATAACACGAAAATGTGTTCAGAACACAAGAAATGCATAAGCCAGTTCAAGATCTATTTTCCTATTCAAATATAATCCAGAAATTAGGTCGAAATGCCCTTTGAAGCATTTCGTCGAACACGTTCCTATACACGTGAATACGTGTCCGATACGGACATGTAATAGGCTCAAAATCTAGGGTTAGCCTATCCTACTGTTAGGTTAGGGCTAGGACATCCTAGTAATGAAATAAAATAGTAAATTCATGGATTAGAATAGATTATACCTATTGATGTGCAAAGCTCATAAAACTCCAAATGGCATGGTTCTCTAAGCTTCAAAAACTCCCACAAATTGTCCCTACTCTGAAAAATTCTTACACAAACAGAAAGAATAGAAGAATTAGGTCCTAATGCAATTGATTTGGAGGAAAATGGAGTTGAAATAGATTTTCTATGATTTAAGAAAGATGGAGACTCACCTCTTCCAAAATAGCAAATAATTCCTAAGGAGGCTAGCCCTAATTTCTAGGAGGGGATTAAATAGGGGGGAAAGGATCAATGGTGGCTGCCATGGACTAATTAGGGTTAGGGTTGGTTCATGGTATGGGCCTATGGGCTATTAAACCTTAAGTCACAAGTCATGACTTGTGAAATCACAAGCCATTCCTTAAACAATTCAAATCCTATTTTTCCAAAATAAATTCTAATGGGTTAATTATCACTAACTTAAGTCAACCTAAGTTTCCATATCCTAATCACATAGTCATGACCTAGGTTAGCCACTAGGTTAGTCTCCAAAGTCAACATAAGTCAAAGTCAACTAAAACACCAAAATCAATTATACTAAAAATCTCTAAAAATCACATTAATTCCAATAAATCTAAATAATACATAATAATTCCAAATAATTCTCAAAATTTCAAAACTGACCAAAATGACCAAAATACCCTCAAGCTAGAAAAGTGGTAGTGACACTCTCAATTGATTGGTGCCAGAAATTGTGATATATTATTTACTCCTGATTTGTATTTTGTTCTGGACCGAAGTACGAGGATGGTCATTGGAGCAGATGAACAAAGGGGTGGACTTTACTTCTTGGGGGAGGTTCCAGCTTCTTTAGCTTCGGTGATCCTAGCATGCAGAGAGAGTGATTTCGAGGTTTGGCATAGTAGACTGGGGCATCCTTCAGATAAAGTAATGCAGACATTACCTTTCCTCTCTGGTAGTAGTGTGTTTTCTCATAAGGCTTGCGATATTTGTCATCAAGCTAAACAGACTCGTGATACTTTTCTTGATAGTAGTAGTCGCGCTTTGAGATGCTTTGAACTTATACACTGTCATCTGTGGGGACCATATCGTGTTCTGTCATCTAATGGGGCATGATATTTTTTGACTTTGGTGGATGATTTTTCTAGAGCTGTTTGGGTTATTTTATTGAAGGATAAGTGTGTTGTTTATTCTATGTTTCTTAAATTTATTGCTATGTTGAAATGTTAGTTTGGGGCTGATATACGTCGTGTGCGGAGTGCCAATGGCACTGAATTTAATTGTTTACGAGATTATTTTTCATCTCAAGGAATATCGTTCCAAACATCCTGTGTCGGGACACCTCAACAGAATGGAAGGGTGGAAAGAAAGCATCAACACATTTTAAATGTAGCCAGGGCATTGAGATTTCAGGGTTATCTTTCTGTGGATTTTTGGAGGGAACGAGTTCTGGGTGCATGTTATTTGATAAATATGACACCTTCTAGTATCTTGTATTTTAAGTCTCCTTATGAAGTTTTATATGGTTCGGCTCCTTCGTATGATCATCTACGTATTTTTGGTTGTCTGTGCTATGCGTATGATTTGAGATCCCAACATGATAAATTTGCTAGCAGGAGTAGAAAATGTATCTTTGTTGGGTATCCACTTGATAAAAAGGGATGGAAACTGTATGATTTGGAGACAGGCAAATTTTGTGTCCCATGATGTTACTTTTTATGAAAAAGAGTTTTCTGGGTGTGGATCTGCTAGCAAGATGTCTTCTGCGACACGTCATACATCTGTTGAGGTGTCGGGAGATGATATAGAGGCTTTTGGGAAGGTACCGGCTGCGATTGCTGAGGCCGGAGTGGTTGCTGGCGGCTCGGCACCGAGTAGCTAGGATGCACAGGTAGCTGCAGAAGTATTGACATGAGAGTCCGCTGGAGGTGATGTGGATACTACTGATGATACAGGGGATATAGTATTGCTAGAGGTACCCGACGAGATAGTATTGGGAAGAGGAATGAGAAAGAAATCACAGCCAATACGATTACAGGATTTTGTGACGAATGTTGTTCGAAGTAAAAGTCCCCCCCTCACCACAGTTTATCTGCTTCCATCACTTCTTCAGGTACTTCGTATCCTCTAACATAATTTCTAAGTTATGACATATTCACTGCTGGACACAGAGATTTTCTTGCAGCTATCACTGCAGGGGTTGAGCCTACTTCATATCGCCAGGCCTCACGAGATTCAGGCTGGCACGCGGCTATGCAATCTGAAATACAGGATCTGGAAGATAATAGGACATGGAGTCTTGTCGATTTGCCTCCTGGAAAAAAAGTATTGGAAAGTAGATGGGTGTACAAAATATAGTACAACTTCGACAGCAGTTTTGAGCGCTTAAAGGAAAGGCTAGTTGTGTTCGGTAATCATCAGATTGAGGGGATCGACTATTCAGAGATATTTGCCCCGCTAGCTAAGATGCCTACAGTTCGGGCGTTCTTGGCTGTTGTAGCTGTGTAAGACTGAACTTTGCACCAGATGGATGTGCACAATGCTTTTCTTCATGGAGATCTGACAGAAGAAGTGTATATGACGTTGTCGCCAGGTTTTTTGCATAGTAAACCCAACAAAGTGTGTCGCCTGCGTAAGTCTCTATATGGATTGAAACAGGCACTACGTTGTTGGTTTGCTAAGCTTGTTGCCTCTCTGATATCCTATGGATTTATTCAATCTCATTCAGATTATTCCTTTTTCTCTCTTTTTAAAGAAAATATAGAGTTGCATGTTTTGATCTATGTGGATGATATGATTGTGTCTGGTAATGACTAAGGTACTTTAGTACTACTAAAATACAACGATTTAGCGACGACCGGATCCGTCGGAAATCCGTCGGTAATTAACATTTCTGACGGATTTTTGATGGATACGGGCTGAAAAAATCCGTCGGAAATAACCTCGTCGCTAAAACAAGCTCGTCGCTAGTCCGCCGCTCTGCGACTAATTAGCGACGAATTTCCGTTGGCAAAATAAAAACTTTTAGCGACGGCAAGCCGACGGCTTTCCGTCAACTTCGACTGTTTAAATCTTTAATATATTCATATAATTAGCGACGGATACTACGTCGCCAAACCGTTGCTAACCGCGTATCAAAGGGTTTCTGATACGCAATATCTGTCGCTAAAACGTCGCTAACCTCGACGGATTAGCGGCGGAGGAGCGACGGATAATACGTCGCCACGCTTCTGGAAATCTTTCATATTTCCAGAAAATGAGCAACGTGAAATTCGTCGCCATTCCGTCGCATAGCGATGGATAATCCGTTGCTAAGCTGTCGTTGTATTCATACAATTAGCGACGGGTTATTTCGTCGCTATGCTGTCGCGAGGACGTCGCTAAATACACGACCTCGTCGGATTAGCGGCAATTTGGCGACGGATAATCCGTCGCCACTCTTCTGAAAATCTTCCATATTTTCAGAACTTGAGCGACGGGTATTCCGTCGCCATTCAGTCGCTCATCTGTCGTTATTTTGTATTCATACATTTAGCGACGGATAGCTCGTCGCGAAGTTGTCACAAGACCGTCACTAAATACATTACGTCGTCGGATTAGCGACGATTTGGCGACGGATAATCCGTTGCCACGCTTCTAGATATCTTCCATATTTCCAGAATATGAGCGACGGGATGTCCGTCGCCAACACGTCACGAATTTTTTTCAGAAACAGGCCGACGGATAATCCGTCGGGCAACCGTCGCTATCTGCAAAAGTTAGACGGTAACCCGTCGGTAATCCGTCGCTACCTGCAAAAGTCCGTCGGCAACCCGTCGATAATCCGTCGCTAACTGAAATATTTTTGAAAAAAAAATTTGCAGGAAAGAGACTATTCCCTGTAACATAACATATTCAGCATCCACCATACACAAATATAACATATCCGACATCCAATATATCCAACAAATATCCATATTGACAACACAATATCTCCAAACATCCAATATATCACAACATGCATAAAAAATATCCAACACAATGACCAACGAACATAAACAAAATATCCAAAAATTTGGGGCAGATCCAAATATCTAAATGTCCAAAAATATAAACAAAATCACTGAGAAGGAGGAGGTAGATCGTCTCGTGCTCTCTCCTCCGCTCTGCGTATATAATCCTCCACCATATGTGGCGGCACTTAGGACAAGACGTAGTCTGGAAGCGAGCATAGCTGCTCCGACGATATCATGTTAAGGAGCGCCATGATAGTAGCATCCAGTACCAGGCGGGCCTCGGAAGAGCAGTCAAAAGAAAGCCATTCGGAACAAGAAGGACCAGGTCGATCTGAAGCACTGACAGCAGTAGATGGAGCGACAGCAGATGGACCAGGAGCATACAGATTGGAAGCAGAAGAAGGATGCAGATAGTGGCCCAGTACTATCGACCGCAAATCCGACACCGCCGTAGCGAGAGTCGCAAGCTGCATCCTCACATCGTCTGCGGGGGACGCAGGAGGAGGCGAAGGCGGTGGATATCTCGGAGTCGACGTCTGCAAAAAATCTGCCACGAAACCTAAGCCGTACATGCGCCCTTTCCTAAAGCCGTCGGCGGATTCTATGAACACGTCGTCGTAGCGAGCGGCCATAAAAGAGGACGTCTGGATGGGCGTCGTTTCGCCGTCATTCTCGGTAGGGGGCTCAATCCGACGGAGTTCCTCACGATACGCAGCCTATCCAATGAATGTGTTTATACTATAAATTTTTCTAAGTTATAATCTAAATCCTACGTTTCCCTAAGTTATAGTTTTAATCCTAAGTTTACCTAGTTAAGTTACAGTTATAATTTCCTATGTTTCCCTAAGTTATAGTTATAATCATGAACGTAAGTATTTACATCAGTCTCCTGGGCCCTCGTGTCGACGAAGCTCTCGTCCTTCTGTCTCTTGTGCGTATGCAGGAATACGTCGTGAGCGGTGACCGCCTTCGCCTCTCTCTCTCTCCGCCTTTACTGCCTGTTGGGCCTGCATACTTAGAATTTAATTAACTTCGTATATTAATAGTATCGAATTAAATAGTAGAATAAATTTGCGATATCACACCAAATCTGTACGCATCCGAGCATGGGGCCTTGATCCCCCTGTATGCAGACCCGCGGCCTGTCTATTCGCCTTGGCTTTCTCTAATTTTTTCTTGTATTGAGGATTATCAATCTTCTTCAACGTCTGCTTATAGTACTCCGTCCGAATCCAGTCCTTCTTCGTATGCGTCGTACGAAGGTCGTACACCACATCCCGTATCTTCTTTCCGGTGGCGGCTTTGTAGGTCATGCGGATCGCCTTCTCGCGATGGAGGAGTCACCAGAACGTCCACTGACACACAAATTCAAATATTACGTAATTAAAAAATTAATGAAATAAAGAATAATTAATAATTAACCAAAAGATATATACCCTCATCTCGTCTAGCCAGATGTATTGCTTGTCCTGAGGCACCTCAGAAAAATTGAGGTAGGGCCATGGTAGTTTTCCCGGATAATGCACCCTAGACTCCGGGCAACATCCCATGGGAAAAATCTATGAAAAAGCAATGACTGGATTATTGACTTGAATAAATGAAACAAATTTAATAAATTAACTTAAATTTACTTACGATTAACCCGCGGGCCATGTCTCTCGTCGGAACTCGCCCGTCGGCCTCTTTGGTGGCTTCGGAGGATCCGAGGATTCGCGCATGTACTCCCCGGTAACAGGATGAAACTGAATCCGAGGGTACTCCGGGGCCCACAATGCAGTAACTGCTGGGTCCGCTGCTGCATCTACTGATGCATCCGCTGGTGCATCCGGTGGCCGAATGGATCCGCTAGCGGATGGAGGAACGGATCCGCTAATGGATGGAGTCGTAGGCCTCGACGAAGATGACGGTGGCACCGAGATAGATTGACGGTGGGAATAGTCTGTGCCCGTGCTCTCCAGGTCCGGATCGGAGGTTATTTGCAAAAACAAAAGTTGATCTTTATTTCATAAATTTTGTAAGAAGATTACAAGAATTCTGGAAAAGTACAACTATAAGAATCCGATCTGAAGACGATCGCTTTATCCCTTGGACGATGTGAACTTTGAAGACGGTAGCCTCTGAAGAATGCAGCAGCACTTTGGCAAGAACTCCTGATCTCTGGTAATGATTCTGATCTGATATGGGATGATCTAGACCTGATAATGAAGACTTGAAACTCTATTTATAGAGTTCTGGAAATAACTAACTTTTAGTTATTCTGAATTGCGCATGATGGATTATGCAGACATTGGACTGCACAAGCAACAAACTGCGCTGGCAGTTACTCGATCGTGGACCACCTGTATGTGACGCGTGGCATTGTTTGATTGAAATGCGCTTGGTCGTGTACAGACGGTTGCCACATGGTGAGTAATTGATGGCATATAGGCCACGTGTAAATCGTCAGTTGTCTTGATGGAGTGCGCCATATGAACTGCGCTGGCTACAGATTGTGCTGGGGTTGAATTATGCTGTAGAGAGTCTGGCAGATTACGCTGGCTGTACAGTTGTCCGCGAGCGCTGTGCTGCACGATAAACGAACAGTTTCCTCGTTCTTCGGGCTGTCAGCTGTCAGAAGATCTGATTTTTTGTCAGATAATAATGACGTTGCCACGTCAGCTTGCGCACTTGGATGAGTGTGCAGTTCAGCCTGCGCAGTTGAGTTGTTGTGCAATCTATTTTCTGCGCAATGCATTTGAAGAGTGCACAATTTGATTTTTCTGAATTCTTTGATGGGAGCAACTTGATTTTTTAGGACCTACAAGACCTCCTTCAAAGTTTTCGAAGTTTGAAAATATTCAAAGCTTCAAAATACTTTGAATTTTGATTTTTAAAATCAAGTTGCACAAATGATGCCCTGTCTGCGCAATTGGAGGAATTAGTTCCTATTTCTTCGGCACAATCTGAGGCGTCTGTTTACTTTCGAAAAACTATAAATAGTTCTCATTCTTCTTTCTGTTATTCTTTACTTGTTTCCAAACGTTTGAGAGAGAAAACTTCTGAGCCAACTCCGACCCTTCTCCATCTTCTCTGTCGACACCAATGGCTCCGAAATGCTTCGCCGTCGAGAAGGGCAAAGCCCCTGCTGAGTCTTCGACTCAGGCTGTACCTCGTATTTCTCGTCATAAAATCGGTCATCCCGTACTGCAAGGTAGTAAACTCGATCAAAAACCCTTTTTAGGGTTCTTTGACATTATCGAACTTTCGAACCTTTCTCTTTTTTAGAGATTTGGTTGAATTGCGTCGCCCTGTTTAGGGTTTTCGTTGCATAAACTCAATAGTTTTTATTTTTATGAAAACTATTTTCTTGCACAATCGGTAGAAAGTGCTGGCAAATGTTCAGCACAATCTGCTAATTTGTGCAAGGCTGTCCAGCGCAAACTGATGCTTTGCGCAAATTGTTCAGCGCAATCTGATGGCTTACACAAGTTGATGAGTTGGCACAGCTAGATACTTTGCGCATGTAGACTGCATCAGTGCAATCTGACTCTTGTACAATGTGCTGATTCTTGAACAGACTCTTTTGACTTTGCATGTACTGAATTCTGTCTCTTTGTTTGATGCAGTCAACCTCAGGAAAGACCCAAATTATGAAGTCTTTGCAGGGACCTTAGCTGAGCTAGAGTTTAAGGAGGATCTGTCTTATGTAATATTTTTTCAGTATGCTCTGCCATCTTCCTGT
Organism: Iris pallida; assembly: GCA_029216955.1. Taxonomy (NCBI): domain Eukaryota; kingdom Viridiplantae; phylum Streptophyta; class Magnoliopsida; order Asparagales; family Iridaceae; genus Iris; species Iris pallida. The sequence continues at coordinate 2,558,016 of JANAVB010035820.1, read as the reverse complement.
CAAGCCATCTTAGTAGCACAAGATAACAAAACCTTGCTAAGCCTGATGAACGGGCAGCCACTGCAATCTGCTGACGCCGTTACTCATATGAAGCCTCTATTTCTGTTCGGTGAGACTCTTGATAAGAGTTCTCAGCCGAGACCTCGAGTCGAACAAAGACTCTTTTAGAGCGGCGAGAAAAGAATACTGTTACCAGACATTGCCAGATGCCTTCCTCTATCCCGCTATGCTCATGCGAGCTATCCCAGGAGGATGGACTGGGATATTACTCCTCTCCAGCAAGCCAGAACAGGAAATATTTGTGTGAAGAAATGACCGAATAGAAAGGATATGTTTTATAGTTCCTCTGAGCGTCACTGCTCCTTGCTCAGAGGATTGAAGCCCGGCTGTATTCCACCAGAGAATTCCTCCTTGGTGCTGCCAGTTAGAACACCAATCTTTGCGAATGAATTTGTAAAGGTTGAGGGAAGATATCCGGATCAGGACATCCGGTTGACAGGTCTGGTGAACCCAGATAACAAAAGATGGAACTGCATAACCAATTGGATATTGGTTCAGTTCAAAAACAAGCTCAAAGAGATTGAGCTGTACCAGGCGGTATACTCTACCATATATGGATTCTACCCCAACCCTCATCTGTTTCTCGCTTTGGCGGAGAGGTACAATTTTAGGACAGGGACTTTTATGACACCCTGTGGAGAGATTAGACTAGCTCTTCATGAGATAAAGTATATCTCGAGCTTACCAATGGGAGACTTCCCCTATGAAGAATTTGTTCCAACCAATGACAAGTTGGACCGACTTCGTCGTGAGAATGCGGATATGGTGGCCGTTTTCGAAGAACTGATATGCCACTATAAGATTTGCTCCATGTATTACAAGAGTGGTTCCTCTGGCACTTACTACTCGTCAAAGTGGTTGCCCTATCTCTTCCTCAACCATATCCTCGACAAGAAGACTAAGGATCACGATACGTGCAACCCTACCTTCTTCAAACCACTCAGCCATAGTGAGGTGATAGGATTGGTGAAGGAAAACAAGGAAATGGACATCAAGGTTGATGATGAACTTCAATATCCTCCTTTCAAGACAGGGGATATTATTGAAAGTTTTATGAGAATGGGCTATAGGCCCATGTCAAAGGAAGCCCAGCTGGCGGGTTTTCTTACATATTGTATCATATCCCTATTTTTTATAATAGGTATATGATCGTATCTGGGTTATTTTTAAATTTCGTATTATTTAAATTTTAATTATTTTTCTGGACTTGGGTTGGCCTTGATTGTTTAGACCTGGCACTTGACTTTTGCTTTTATTAAATTATCATTAATATTATTTTATTAGAGTTATGTGGTTAGCCTTATTAGGTTGTTCCTAGTGTTATTAGTGTTATTATCATTATTATTATTATTATTCTTTAACTCCTACCTACCCCCCTCCTCTCTCTCCACTCATTCATTCTTCCTCTCTCTCATTTCCTCACTTTCCCTCTCTCTCTCTCCTCTTGCTAGAGAGCTCTGGCCAGCCCCCTCTCCCCGAGCTCTGGCCAGCCCCCTCTCCCCGAAGCCTCTCTCCTCCGTCGGCGTCGCCCCCGTGGCCAGCCACCGCCGCGGCCACCACTGCTCCCACCGCCACTGCCGGCTCCACCATCTTTCCCTCGTTATTCTCCTCCCCGGCCAGCTCCGACCACCACCGCCACCGCGGCCGCCCTCGTCTCCACCGCCACAACTTCCATCTAGCCCTCTCTCGCTGTTCCCGGCGCCCGCCACCACCGCGGCCGCCCTCGTCTCGGCCACCGCAGCCACCCCCTTCACCATGGCCGTCGTCGCCACCACCAGCGCCACCATCATCGTCGCCGTCGCCGCCTCCCTCTCGGCCGGCCTCCTCCGTCGCCACCAGCACCACCACCGCTGCTGCTGCTGCCCCTCCGTCGGAGCCCGACCGACCCCGGTGAGCCCCGATCTCCCCCGCCCTTCCTTTCCTCTTCTCCCCGGTGGCCAGCACCACCGCCGTGTCGTTGCCGCGCCCGGGCCAGCACCGCCTCAAGCGGCAGGACGCCCTTGGGCCCCGCGCTGCTCGAGCAGCGAGCCAGCCTTAGGCTGCGTGCTCTTCAGGCCACGTGCCTCGGTGCACATGCTGCCTCGAGCAGTGCGCTGCTCGATCCGCGTGCGCCTCGTTCTGCATATGCTTCGGTTTGTATGCACCTTATAGGTTTTCGTACACCCTCGATTCACGTGCTGCCTTGGGCAGCGGGATACCTCGAGCCCCGTGCTGCCTCGGGCACCGTGCCTTATTGGTTTGCGTGTTGCCTCGTTTATGTGTCTTAGCCTTTGTGCCCATCTCGATTTTCGTTTTGCTCCGATTTGCCTATCCATACCGATTTGCGTGTCGCCTCGATTGCGTACCACTTTGATCTATGTGTCGTACTGGTTTGCGTACATGCATCGATTTACGTGCCGTATTAGCATGTGTGCCACTTTGGACTTTGTGCCATCTCGGTTTACGTGCACATACGAATTTACGTGCCGCCTTGGTTTGTGTATCACTTTGGACTCCGCACCGCATCGATTTGCGTGCATACATTGACTTGTATGCCGCATTGATTTGCGTGCTTTCTTGAATCTCGCTCTGTCTCGATTTGCGTACATGCCTTGATTTGCGTGTCGCGTTGATTCGTGCGCCATCCCGATATTCGAGATTTCCTCGATCCACGTACACGTCTCGATTTACGTGCACGTTATCTCCTGTTCATCTCGATTCTCGTCCGTATCTCGATATACGTGCACGTCTCGGTTTACGTGTCCGCGTCGGTCTGCGTGCCTCGGTTTTCGTACGAGATCCCTGCACTGCTTGCGGAACCCACACGGTATAGCCTTCTGCCATCTCTTGTGATTATTCTATTATTTTATTATTTAATTCTAATGATTGTTTATTGTGTGTTCTGAGGATCTTAATTGGCGTGCTAGCTTGGATCGCGACTGCCGGAGACTTGCTTACCTAGCCGAGCCCTCTAGGCAAGTATCCCTTGCTCATCGACGGCTCTTGTCCTCTCTCCTGGATTTTATGGCATTTAATTAATTTGTACTTGTAAACTGTATAACCATGATTAGTGTAGCCTAGTAGTAGAACTGCCATGATGATAACTTAGGATAGCTTGGTCCGATACCGGGATAGACCGTATCGGACAACTCGGATGGGTCATCCACACCTCCGAGGACACGAGCACGACTCACATATATGGATTGTCCCCATATGCCCCGTGTCCGACTCATGGTCGGGTAACGGCTTTGGCTAACTGTTTCTATGACTTTGTTTGTGGCTTGGATATGACTGTAGGTCTTGGTGCCTCCTACGTGGTGATTCTTGCTGCATGTGTTGGTTTGGCGCCCAGTACGCATTGTAGTGCTGTTGGAGGCCGAGACTTAGTGTTTTCGGCTAGAGTTGGTGCCCAGTACGCATCGTAGTGCTACTAGTAGCTGAGACTTAGTGTTCTCAGCCCGCGAGTCCGCGATTCTGCGATTCTGCGGCTGGTTGCACAGAGTGGTTTTAGCTCCTATTCGTAGGGTGCTCCCATCTAGATTACAAAAGAGACTCTGCCGGATTTTTTCAAAATTCCCAGTTGGGAATTTGGTTCGAAGGATTAGGCAGAACCATTCCTTTGGTTTACTGGACTGAACTCATGTATGTTCTTCTTGGTATGGCATCCCTGACCCTATTGCCTGCTAGGTAGACTCCCGACTAGATTAGTCGCCTAGCGTCTTGTCTGTCTTGTCCGTCGGATTGTGTATGGAGAGCGGTTCTACTCGGGTGAAGGTCTGCAATCCTGGTCCTTGTTTGGTTTAAGGGTTGTGGATCTGATCCAGAGTGGTTCACGCAATTCTTGCCTTTTCGACGGTATCATCCATTGGACTCTTGACCTGTGACCCTTCTTTTTAGATGGTGTTCTAGTTTAGTTGTTATCCCATTATCTGTCCTGTCCGTCGGATTGTGTAAGGAGAGCGGTTCTACTCGGGTGAAGGTCTGTAACCCTGGTCCTTGTTTGGTTTAAGGGTTGTGGATCTGATCCAGAGTGGTTCACTCAATCCTTGCCATTTTTCGACGGCGTTGATTAGTGTTGACCCATGTGTTGTGACCCATGTGTTGGGATTATGATCTTATTCGAGGATTGACTATGAGAAGATATGATATTGAGATAGTGGTTATGGTAGACTAAGTGGATTCTTAGATAGTGTTACTAGTTCTTTGGTGATGTTCTAATTTGATCAGATATGTCTTGAGGACTCTTGGATTTTGATATTGGTGCGAGTGTCTCGCGGAACGAATAAAATATCGAGGATATCAATATATGATTTTTACTCGACTTCCCAAACGCCCAAACCTAGTACCTTTGCTGTATCCCGGTAGTTGGGAGACTTAGTTGCTGATAGCCTGTGATCATTGACTCGGAGGATTCTTGTGAGCTAGAGGGCCTAGCATTGTCTACAGTGATTAGCCTAGTACCAAGTGATCGTATTTTCCTGATATGATATTTATCCCATCGAAGATTGGAAGACTATTGATAGATTGATCCGGTGGGTAGACAGACTTGATGATTGGAGCTGTAGGCTCCCATATATGCTTGAGATGTTATTATAGTAGAGGTTCTGGTCTTGTACTTGACCTGATATCCATGCCACGATATGGGCAGATGACTTCTTGTGACTGACAGAGTTGTCCTTGTCCCAGACCTGACTACATGTATCCGTGCTATAAGTCCAGCTTACCCTGTGAGGTGCTGGCCCTGACATTGTACTGCGGTGCCCTTTGTCTATTGGCACTTTGAGGTGCTACTTCCATGATTATATGGCATTGCGATGCCATCTTGATATTCTGGCTATATTATATGATTACCTGCACGGGTATCTGGTAGTTGGCCTATAGTCTTAGCGTGGTTAGGATTGCTTGCTTGCTTGTTGCATAACACTATGGATGGATCACAACTGGGACTATAGGTGCCGAGACTGATTCTTACTTAGCGTTCTCGTACTGAGGTACAACATCTAGGAGGATGAGCATGTGACCACGGCTTGTGATTCCGGATAAATGTAGGGTTAATCTAGGCAACTAAAAAATGGTAGAAGCATTGGGAGGGAACAGAATCCCGAGATCGTACATTACCGGCCGCCACAGGCTCGTCCTGGCACGTCGGGGTTGGCCGCCACGGATATGGAAGTATCCAACTACTATATGTACTCCTGCTTAGCACGGTGGCCTTCTGAGGGACCGTGCATACCTACCTACTATGTGTTATTTGGCCTCGCTAGCCTTTGCGGGATATGGCACGATCTGAGGATTCCTATATTGCATTGTTGGGGTAACCCAACCTCCACATAGATAGCCGTAGACTTTTGAGTGGCCACTTATTCACCTAAATTGTATGGCTTATTGCTTGCTAAGCTGGCTGGCACGTAACGCTGTCTCGGCGCGGTGATTCACTCCCTTGTTCTTGTTTGATATAGGGATGGGTTACCGTTCCGATGATGGACTACGAGTTCCACTTGGCGATACAAGTATTAGTGGATGTTAGGATGATTGTGATGATCGTTGGTTACTTACGTATTAGTAGTTGGATTGCTGCCTTATATTCTGTAATCGTGCGTTGGTACCGCACGATCCCTTACCTTATTTACTGTTTTTAGATGTTATTCCTGTCATATTATATCCTGTTGGTTTTCTTCGCCCGTCCTTGAGCCTTCCTTTCTGGTACTTTCTACGGTTGGCCTGACCAACCCTGGATTGTTCCCAGATTGCCTGTGACCGGCCATGTGGATCTTCCAGACTTGACTTGGAGGACGTGCTTCAGTTTCTGACCATAAGGGAACTGTGTGGGAAGGTATTCTTGTCTACATTATTTCTTATTGTAGACTCTCTGATTATCATATGAGTATTTCCTATTTTTCATATGATTATCTCTCTTATCGTTATTTTATTAATTATTGTCTGTGGATATGAGATCGAATTTAGGCCATAGACTGCTTGCATGCTAGGATACCCAGCAAGATTGACAGCCACGATCGCCGTATGATGTTTTATACCTCATACGGAGTAGCTGGCCTAGTCCGTTCCAGTATTTTGGTACTGGGTCGTGACAAGGTTTTATTGGTGGCCCATGCAGGTCTCGTTTTGAGATATTGTTGGATATCACATGATTGTTGACCTCAGTCCACTATTCCTTGGGATTCTAACTTGCTATACTTGCCCTTCGCTCCCTTGAACTTATAAATTTGTCCTCATCTCTACCTGGACCTATTTTGCTTTGCCCTGTCTCATTTGTTGTTATCTACCTCTGATCCTTGTTTGATAGATGTGATCCTATAGTTGGTCATGTCGATCATTTTATCCGATGAGATGTCATCTTATCTCCATCATGGGGTTACTTGATTATCTGTCTTGGATTCTGTACTCTCTACCGGTGTTTCACCTTGGTTGATTTCTTGTTATCCCTTTCGTGCGTTGACTTTGTGTTGACTTAGTATCATTATTGCCCTCTTCGAGCGTTGGCTGGATTGCTGCGGAATGAAGATTCCATCTGTACTCTGAGATTGGATATTTTAACATTTGTTGAGTATCCAGTGGATGTTCTTGTATGAATTCAGCTCCTTTGATTCGGGATATTTTCGGACTCATGATTATCTATTTCAGATATTGTTTTGTTTATAGATATACTTTCTATACATTATATTTTGATATGGATCCGTGGTTTGGAATATTTTTCTACGGATATGGAGTATTTTCCTAGAAAAGCTATCTTGTGATTATTATTGAAGATATTTTCGGATGTGTGATACGATTCACCTAGATTTTGGATTTTGATGGTTTTCTAGGACTCGTTATATTGTTAGAGATTTTGTGATTTTAGTGAATGGGATATTTGGGTTATGGATTTGATTCGTTTTGGGTATTTGTCGAGAGTACCGGGTGACCCTAGTATACCTTGACGGCGTGGTAACGAAAGTTGCAGCCGATCGATTATAGTGTCATGGTGAATCTTTTGCAGCCATTCCGGGTGGCGTGGCAAGGAATGACCATGACACACATTTTTCGAATATTGGGAAACTACAGTCGTCGGCTCGAGACAGATATCCTGTAATTTATGATTTTAAGCGGATTTTCATGCAGTGGGGCTTTCAGGTTTTCTGATACTGTTTTCGATATTTTGTACTTGTTTTTGATTTATGGAGTTATTTTGTGCATGTGAGATTTTGACTTTTCGGGATTACTTCACTGTTTGGATTTACCTTACGCGTTGATTTATGTAGCCACACACTGTTCTCTTTGACGTTCTCATATTGAGATTTTGTTCTTTTCTAATTTTATTACTTGATTCCTGTAAGGTGGGTAGAGTTTCCATGATATGTATATACTAGTTTTGAAAATCCTATATTACATAATTTCGAAATTTCGAGGACGAAATTTTTGTAAGGTGGGTAGGATGTCATATCCCTATTTTTGATAATAGATATATGATCGTATCTGGGTTATTTTTAAATTTTGTATTATTTAAATTTTAATTATTTTTCTGGACTTGGGTTGGCCTTGATTGTTTAGACCTGGCACTTGACTTTTGCTTTTATTAAATTGTCATTAATATTATTTTATTAGAGTTATGTGGTTAGCCTTATTAGGTTGTTCCTAGTGTTATTAGTGTTATTATCATTATTATTATTATTATTCTTTAACTCCTACCTACCCCCCTCCTCTCTCTCCACTCATTCATTCTTTCTCTCTCCCATTTCCTCACTTTCCCTCTCTCTCTCCTCTTGCTGGAGAGCTCCGGCCAGCCCCCTCTCCCTCGAGCCCCTCTCCTCTGCCGGCGTCGCCCCCGTGGCCACCCACCGCCGCGGCCACCACTGCTCCCACCGCCACTGCCGGCTCCACCATCTCTCCCTCGTTATTCTTCTTCCCGGCCAGCTCCGGCCACCACCGCCACCGCGGTCGCCCTCATCTCCACCGCCACCACTTCCATCTCTCCCTCTCTCGCTGTTCCCGGCGCCCGCCACCACCGCGGCCGCCCTCGTCTCGGCCACCGCAGCCACCCCCTTCACCATGGCAGCCGTCTCCACCACCAGCGCCACCATTATCGTCGCCGTCTCCGTCTCCCTCTCGGCCAGCCTCCTCCGTCGCCACCAGCACCACCACCGCTGCAGCTGCTGCCCCTCCTCCGGAGCCCGACCGACCCCGGTAGCCCCGATCTCCCCCGCTATTCCTTTCCTCTTCTCCCCGGTGGCCAGCACCACCGCCGTATCGTTGCCGTGCCCGGGCCAGCACCGCCTCGAGCGGCGGGACGCCCTTGGGCCCCGCACTGCTCGAGCAGCGAGCCAGCCTTGGGCTTCGTGCTCTTTGGGCCACGTGCCTCGGTGCACGTGCTGCCTCGAGCAGTGCGCTGCTCGATCCGCGTGCGCCTCGTTCTGCGTATGCTTCAGTTTGCATGCACCTTATAGGTTTTCGTGCACCCTCGATTCACGCGCTGCCTTGGGCAGCGGGACGCCTCGAGCCCCGCGCTGCCTCGGGCACCGTGCCCCATTGGTTTGCGTGTTGCCTCGTTTATGTATCTCGGCCTTTTGTGCCCATCTCGATTTTCGTGCCGCTCCGATTTGCGTACCCGTACCGATTTGCGTACCGCCTCGGTTGCGTACCACTTTGATCTCCGTGTCGTACTGGTTTGCGTGCATGCATCGATTTGCGTGCCGTATTAGCATGTGTGTCACCTTGGACTTTGTGCCATCTCGGTTTGCGTGTACGTACGAATTTACGTGCCGCCTTGGTTTGTGTATCACTTTGGACTCCGCACCGCATCGATTTGCGTGCATACATCGACTTGTACGCCGCATTGATTTGCGTGCTTCCTTGAATCTCGCTCTGTCTCGATTTGCGTACATGCCTTGATTTACGTGTCGCGTTGATTCGTACGCCATCCCGATATTCGAGATTTCCTCGATCTACGTGTACGTCTTAATTTACGTGCACGTTGTCTCCTGTTTATCTCGATTCTCGTGCACATCTCGATATATGTGTACGTCTCGGTTTGCGTGTCCGTGTCGGTCTGCGTACCTCGGTTTCCGTACGAGATCCCTGCACTGCTTGCAGGACCCACACGGTATAGCCTTCTGCCATCTCTTATAATTATTCTATTATTTTATTATTTAATTCTAATAATTGTTTATTGTGTGTTCTGAGGATCTCGATTGGCGTGCTAGCTTGGATCGCGACTGCCGAAGACTTGCTTACCTAGCCGAGCCCTCTAGGCAAGTATCCCTTGCTCATCGACGGCTCTTGTCCTTTCTCCTGGATTTTATGGCATTTAATTAATTTGTACTTGTAAACTGTATAACCATGATTAGTGTAGCCTAGTAGTAGAACTGCCATGATGATAACTTAGGATAGCTTGGTCCGATACCGGGATAGACCGTATCGGACAACTCGGATGGGTCATCCACACCTCCGAGGACACGAGCACGACTCACATATATGGATTGTCCCCATATGCCCCGTGTCCGACTCGCGGTCGGGTAACGGCTTTGGCTAACTGTTTCTATGACTTTGTTTGTGGCTTGGATATGACTGTGGGTCTTGGTGCGCCCTGCATGGCGATTCTTGCTGCATGTGTTGGTTTGGCGTCCAGTACGCATTGTAGTGCTGCTGGAGGCCGAGACTTAGTGTTCTCGGCTAGAGTTGGTGCCCAGTACGCATCGTAGTGCTACTGGTAGCTGAGACTTAGTGTTCTCAGCCCGCGAGTCCGCGATTCTGCGATTCTGCGGCGGGTTGCGCAGAGTGGTTTTAGCTCCTATTCGTAGGGTGCTCCCATCCATATTACAAAGGAGACTCTGCCGGATTTTTCCAGAATTCCCAGTTGGGAATTTGGTTCGAAGGATTAGGCAGAACCATTCCTTTGGTTTGCTGGACTGAACTCATGCATGTTCTTCTTCGTATGGCATCCCTGACCCTATTGCCTGCTAGGTAGACTCCCGACTAGATTAGTCGCCTAGCGTCTTGTCTGTCTTATCCGCCGGATTGTGTAAGGAGAGCGGTTCTACTCGGGTGAAGGTCTGCAACCCTGGTCCTTGTTTGGTTTAAGGGTTGTGGATCTGATCCAGAGTGGTTCACGCAATCCTTGCCTTTTCGACGGTATCACCCATTGGACTCTTGACCTGTGACCCTTCTTTTTAGATGGTGTTCTAGTTTAGTTGTTATCCCATTATCTGTCCTGTCCGCCGGATTGTGTAAGGAGAGCGGTTCTACTCGGGTGAAGGTCAACAACCCTGGTCCTTGTTTGGTTTAAGGGTTGTGGATCTGATCCAGAGTGGTTCACGCAATCCTTGCCATTTTCCGACGGCGTTGATTAGTGTTGACCCATGTGTTGGGATTATGATCTTATTCGAGAATTGACTATGAGGAGATATGATATTGAGATAGTGGTTATGGTAGACTAAGTGGATTCTTAGATAGTGTTACTAGTTCTTTGGTGATGTTCTAATTTGATCAGATATGTCTTGAGGACTCTTGGATTTTGATATTGGTACGAGTGTCTCGCGGAATGAATAGAATATCGAGGATATCAATATATGATTTTTACTCGACTTTCCAAACGCCCAAACCTAGTACCTTTGCTGTATCCCGGTAGTTGGGAGACTTAGTTGCTGATAGCCTGTGATCATTGACTCGGAGGATTCTTGTGAGCTAGAGGGCCTAGCATTGTCTATAGTGATTAGCCTAGTACCAAGTGATCGTATTTTTCTGATATGATATTTATCCCATCGAGGATTGGTAGACTATTGATAGATTGATCCGGTGGGTAGACCGACTTGATGATTGGAGTTGTAGGCTCCCATATATGCTTGAGATGTTATTATAGTAGAGGTTCTGGTCTTGTACTTGACCTGATATCCATGCCACGATGTGGGCAGATGACTTCTTGTGACTGACAGAGTTGTCCTTGTCCCAGACCTGACTACCTGTATCCGTGCTATAAGTCCAGCTTACCCTGTGAGGTGCTGGCCCTGACATTGCACTGCGGTGCCCTTTGTCTATTGGCACTTTGAGGTGCTACTTCCATGATTATATGGCAGTGCGATGCCATCTTAATATTATGGCTATATTATATGATTACCTGCACGGGTATCTGGTAGTTGGCCTATAGTCTTAGCGTGGTTAGGATTGCTTGCTTGCTTGTTGCATAACACTAAGGATGGATCACAACTGGGACTATAGGTGCCGAGGCTGATTCTTACTTAGTGTTCTCGTACTGAGGTACGACATCTAGGAGGATGAGCATGTGACCACGGCATGTGATTCCGGATAAATGTAGGGTTAATCTAGGCAACTAAAAAATGGTAGAAGCATTGGAAGGGAACGGAATCCCGAGATCGTGTATTACCGGCCGCCACAGGCTCGTCCTGGCGCGTCGGGGTTGGCCGCCACGGATATGGCAGTATCTGACTACTATATGTACTTCTGCTTAGCACGGTGGCCTTCCGAAGGACCGTGCATACCTACCTACTATGCGTTATTTGGCCTCGCTAGCCCTTGCGGGATATGGCACGATCTGAGGATTCCTATATTGCATTATTGGGGTAACCCAACCTCCACATAGATAGCCGTAGACTTTTGAGTGGCCACTTATTCACCTAAATTGTATGGCTTGTTGCTTGCTAAGCTGGCTGGCACGTAACGCTGTCCCGGCGCGGTGATTCACTCCCTTGTTCTTGTTTGATGTAGGGATGGGTTACCGTTCCGATGACGGACTACGAGTTCCAGTTAGTGATGCAAGTATTAGTGGATGTTAGGATGATTGTGATGATCGTTGGTTACTTACGTATTAGTAGTTGGATTGCTGCCTTATATTCTGTAATCGTGCGTTGGTACCGCACGATCCCTTACCTTATTTACTGTTTTTAGATGCTATTCCTGTCATATTATATCCTGTTGGTTTTCTTCGCCCGTCCTTGAGCCTTCCTTTCTGGTACTTGCTACGGTTGGCCTGACCAACCCTGGATTGTTCCCAGATTGCCTGTGACCGGCCATGTGGATCTTCCAGACTTGACTTGGAGGACGTGCTTCAGTTTCTGACCATGAGGGAACTGTGTGAGAAGGTATTCTTGTCTACATTATTTCTTATTGTAGACTCTCTGATTATCATATGAGTATTTCCTGTTTTTCATATGATTATCTCTCTTGTCGTTATTTCATTGATTATTGCCTGTGGATATGAGATCGAATTTAGGCCATAGACTGCTTGCATGCTAGGATACCCAGCAAGATTGACAGCCACGATCGTCGTATGACGTTTTATACCTCATACGGAGTAGCTGGCCTAGTCCGTCCCAGTATTTTGGTACTGGGGCGTGACATATTGGCTGCGACGATTCGTCGTCCCTGGAGCGAGCGCCATAAATCGCTTCCATCGCGGCGTGCTCTTTGCTGTCGTCCGTCTAGTCTTTGGCTACCGGATGGATCTGCTATCGGCGATGACCTGCAGAGTGAACGCGGGTCTTCGTCTTTTTGTTGATTCAATGCTCAAGGGGAAAGGAGAGAAAGGGAACTTCCCTCGGTTGGAACTTTCCTACACTTATTTGTTCGGATGGTTGCTTCTGCACTATCCTTCATTGATGAATCCTGACATGGAAGCGATAGACGATAGCTTCTTAAGGAGATTCTCCAGGAGCAAATGGATATATACCAGCCTTAGAGATTACAGACGAGCATTGAATCTCGGAAAAGGGTAGAATTTCTACTGTGTTCCCCCTCCAACTGGCTATGAATATATGTCTACAAATCTGGTTGATCTTGGGAGGCAGCCTTTGGGTCGTGCAGCATTTGATTGGCTGAGGACAATAAGGTCGTCGTACTTGGTTTACAGATTTGAAGATGAATGTTACTTGGAACCATATCTACCAAGCTGCTTTGTCCGTCAATTCGGCTACGACCAATTCCACGTGGGTAACGCCATAACGTGCCTGCAAGGACAAAGTTATTTGATCGATGGCGCCCGAGCTTGGGCCTATTATAACGCTTGAGACACAAGAACAATGTTTTCGATGCCGACGAAAAGCGACCATGGCCCGCGGATGCTGTACACATATTCCATCTTCTACACATCGGCGAACACCTTTGCTGAGAATTTCAGTCTTGCCGATAGCTTCACGACAGCTACCAGATTAAAGAAGGGAACAACTGTTGTGGTAGCTCCTGGCAACGAAGAAGAACGTAAACCGGCCGATGTGTCGTTGGAAGCTTCTAGGGAGGCCAACTTCCCAGAAGAAGTCAACGAACCATTGCGTATCTCTTTGAAAGTTGTCAAATCTCCCGCCAAGGAGAGGAAGAGAAGGAGAGAAGAACCTTCTTCTCCAGTTGCAAAGAAGAAACTTGTCTTGGAACCATCAGAAAGGGTTACGACCCGATCATAATCTCGGCAGCAGGCTGAATCAACTCAAAGAGAAGAGGCGGCGACCCCGACCTCTATCCAAAGGCAAGTCAATGTTATAGATGTAGAGAGTCCAGAGAGACCTCTACATAGAAAGAAACTAGTCTTTCGGAGAAAGAAGGTAGTCACTCCTCGACCTATGTCATCAGTCGTAGCTAGTGCTATTGCCGGAGTTACAATGTCATCTCCTACTCCTGCCCCTGAACCCAGGCAGAAAACTCCTAGTACAGAATAGAAGGATGAGGCTATGGAGCCCAGAGAAGACATTATGGAGAGAAAGGATGAAGTTTTGCGATCTCCTTCACTCGCAGTAGAAATCACACAGTTTCTGCTACACCAGGAACACTCCGTGAAGAAGAAGATCGTTTAATGATCGATGCATTGAATGATTGCAACTTCGGCCTGCAGGATGATGTAGATCCGACCGTCGCAACTGACAGCGAAGAAGCACCGGAGGACAGTGTGAGTAATGAAAACACATCAATAGAAGCTGTTGATGATACTTTAAATCCAGAAGAGGACGCTAATGTCCATGTATCCTCGGAAGCTGTTGATGACACGCTGAATCCTGAAGAGGATGTTGAGGTGCATGTGTCTCCAGAAAAGAATGTAGGTGAAGAAGTAGCACCTGAAGAAACTACTCCTGCTGATCCTAAAGGTATTAAATGAGATTATCAATCTTCTTTTCACAGATTAAATGGCTGACATCACTATTTTATTATCTATGCAGAAATCGAATCATCCCTAATTACTCCCGCCTGCACAGACATAGTGCCAATAACGGCTATAGCTAGTGGTAGCCGACATTTTTCGGGTGGCTCTGAGGCCGGTAGTAGCCAGGCAGTAATGTCTGAGGCTACTTCTGCTAGGTTGGAACCTGTGCCAACAGATGACAGACTTGTTGCTGAACCAAGTCATGGTAAGATTGCCTTTTATTTTTGATCCTTTTCGATTAGTTGCAAATGAAACCAAAATGATAAGGTTCATTTGATTTTGCAGAAGAACATCTGGGAGGGGCAGCCAGTTCTACCATGGCTCCCTTGTCTAAAGAGCCCTCCACTCAAATGGAAGAAGCTGAACGTCTATCTTCACAGACACCTGCTGCTGCTTCGACGTCTATGGGAGTAGCTGCTACTCCTGGTGCTCTGGCTACTAACCGATTTATCATTAGCTTCTTCTCCAACCTTTTCTTTAATTTGTTAGGACCCTTATAAGTAGATAGGGTGATAGAGAAAGAAGATGCTGGTTTCTCTACAGTTAGAGGTCCAACCTCCTATTTGATCAATGCCATCCGCAGTCAAGGCGACGAAGCTCAGGCCATTTTTTTTGAACATGTACTAGATGAGCTGGAGGCATCGGTTAAGATTTATAAAGAACTTAATAGGGGGAGATGGAGTTCTTGATACAGGCTGAATTCGAGAAGATGTCACAAGAAGTTGCAGTTGCAAAGGTTGATCTCCAAGTTCTCTTGGACACTTTCTCTACTAAGTCTGCTGAGTATAATTCCCAAGTGAAAACAATAGCATCTGTTGCTGAAGAGAAGGAGAGGAAAGTTGCTGAGCTGCAAGCAGAATCTGTCCGTCTTCAAGAAGAGCTGAGACTTGTTCAGCTTGCTCTGGAGGATGAGGCCACACAACATCAGGCTGCAGTTCAACAACTGGACGCTCTGACTCAGGAAAGAGATGAGTATGTCACAACTCATCAAGCTGAAATCTCTCGCAGAATAGTAACCATGCCGTCTTTCGATGATAAGTCTGGGATAGAGGAAGCTAGGAAGCGAGTGATGGACTCTCGTGAGGAGCGACTGCAATCTTTAAAGCAGCATATGACTAGCTTAATGACCCCGCCAGCAGGATGAGAAAGACTTTTTGTATCTTCAATTTTTGTGATATGTAATTTTGTAATGTCTTTCAATTTTGATCAAATAAAAAGACATTTTCTTGGTGGCTCTATTATTTATTGCATATCTTATTCAGATATAAATAATAGCGATAGAAAATATATTCAGAGGTGCAAGACATGATATATTTCTTGATTTTGAAAAATAATTATATTCAATTATATCTGCTGAGAGGTCATGTGGACATGGCAGAATATAATTTGTTGAATATCATTATTTCAGTAGACAACTTAATCAAAGATGACAAGTTGCTGATATGAACGAAATGGATGATTCGTCAAAATATGTGAACGAAATGAATGAACGAAGTGAATCGTCGGGATGAACGGGTAGACCGTCAAATGAATGGAATGAACGGATGAACCGTCAGATAGATGAAATGAACGGACAAACCGTCAGATGAATGGATAAACGGATGAACCGTCGGATGTATGTGATGAACGGATGAACCGTCGGATGAATGTAATGAATGGGCGGACCGTCAGATGAATATGATGAACGGACGAACCGTCGAATGAATGTGATGAACGGGTGAACCGTCGGATGAATGTAATGAACGGGCGGACCGTCAGATGAATATGATAAACGGGCGAACCGTCGGATGAATGTAATGAACGGGCAGACCGTCAGATGAATACGATAAATGGGCGAACCGTCGGATGAATGGATGAACGGATGAACCGTCGGATGTATGTGATGAACGGGCGAACCGTCAGATGAATGTGTCACTTTATTGTCTTACGAATCTCTGTCTATAAATAAAATAGAAAATCAGATAAAATGATCACTTTCACTTTTCAACATAAAGATGTCGTCTGGAGATGCATCCAAGAAGGCTGGGATAGCCTCGAAGGTTGAAGTAGTTACTGAAGAACGTCTAGTCAAGCCAGTCCAGCCAAAGCAGACAGAGGCAGGCGAAGGTTCATCTGCACCCAAGCCGCCAAGTGATATTTTAGACTTCCTTCTTAAACCAGGAAAGACTGAAGAAGAAGAAGCCACGAGGATGGCTTCTTGCAAGTTCCTGGTGGGTTCGGGCAAGAATGTTCTCAACTCTTTTGCCGATTATGTCTTCGATAAGGACGGCAGTGGCCCGCGTCCCAATTTTAAGAAGGATGATAGTGACCTTCTTTGATATTATGTACTATCATTCATGATGAAATAAAATTGAATTTTATTTATGAACTTGTCTGATGATTACAAGCAATGTCTTTTACATTTATACATAATACTTTTTGAGGAACTTGCCATTGATAGGCATCATTGCAACTCGACCGTCTAGCCTCTATGAGTTGATAGTCTCCATTTGAGAAGACTTTGCTCATAATGTATGGCCCTTCCCACTTCGCATCGAACTTGCCCTTGCTCATATGAGTCATAGTCATGGGACGTCTGACCGTTAAAACAAGCTCTCCTTTCTGAAAGGCTCTGACTTTAACTTTGCGGTTGAAAGTCTTCGAGATGCGGGCTTGGTATAACTCAATATGCTGTTGAGCCATTAACCGCTTCTCATCGAGCGCTTCTAATTCTTGGAGTCGAAGAAGGTCGTTGTTCTCTGTAGTGAGTTCGTTGGCAATAGCAATCCTCAAAGACGGAATTTGAAGTTCCAGGGGTAGAATTGCTTCACAACCGTACACCAAAGAGAAAGGTGAACAGCCTGTAGGGTTGCGGACTGTAGTACGGTAGGCCCAAAGACATTCTTCAAGCTTTTTACTCCAGTTTCGTTTGTTAGTAGATACAAACTTCTTGAGGAGCTTGATGATAGTCTTGTTGAAAGCTTCAGCCAAGCCATTAGCAGCAGGATTGTAAGCTGTCGAAGCGACATTGTCAATCCGGTGATCGTCACAGAAACTTGTAAACTTTTGGATGATGAACTGAGGTCCGTTGTCATGGATGATTCGTTGAGGTACACTAAATCTATAGATGACATGATGTTTGAAAAAGTTAATGACACTGCTGGTCTTGACTTCAGCCAAGGGTATAGCTTCGGCCCATTTGGAGAAGTAATCGATTATTGCCAGTATGAACCGATGTCCTCTAGAAGAAGGAGGATTGATGGGACCTATAATGTCCATGCTCCAAGCTTCAAAAGGCCAGGAAGCAGCAGTCGAATGAAGGAATTCTAATGGTTGATGAATAAAATCTTCCTGGATTTGACAAGCTCGACATTTCCTTGCATATTCGATGGCATCTGATACCATATAGGGCCAGTAGTAACCCATGCGTCGGATACGATCCTGTAGCTTAGGACCGGGTTGATGTACTCCGCAGACACCGTCGTGAGCTTCATGCAATACTTGTTTCGCTTCATCACCAGCAAGACAGCGCGAGAGTAGACTGTCATAAGTCTCTGATTGTAGTAGAATTGCAGAGACCGCCGACGAATACTCGTAGCTTCCTTGGGATCTTCAGAAAGTATGTCATGAACTACGAAGTCGATGAAAGGAGTTCTACAATCTTCATTCATAACATTGGTTTCAGTAAGATTACTGAACTCAATATTATAATTGTTTTCGATGCAGAACAATTCTCGATTAGAGATAACCACCACTTGCTGCCTTTTGATAGGGACGGCTAAGACTGCTGCAAGATTAGCCAAAGCATCTGCTTCAGTATTGCAAGCTCGTCGGACATATTCGATAAAGAAGGCTTTGAATGATGTAGCCATGTAGATTGTCGCTTCAAAGTAAGGCACTAGATCTTGATGGCGAACTTCATAGGTTCCTCTAACCTGATTAACAACCAACTTGGAGTCACCATAGACTTCAAGATACTCGACGTCTAGTTGTTTAGCTAACTGAAGGCCAATGAGTAGAGAATTGTATTCTGCCATGTTGTTGGAGCAAGGTTCATCTAAGGAGTAGGCTCTTTGGATAGTTGACCCATCTGGAGAGACAAGGACAACTCCGACTCCTGTGACGATGGCACCATTAGGTCCAATTATGGATGCACCATCAAAGAATAGACGCCAAGTAGGAAATTCTTCGGAGACCATATTTGATTCTAATGTCTCATCTGGAATTTTATCATAGAGTTTGGATGTCTCTGGGACAGGATGAGCTGCTAAGAAATCCGCCAGTGCTTGACCTTTGACAGACTTTTGAGGAACATATACCATGTCATATTGGCCTAGCAGAATGGCCCATGTAGCCAGCCGAGAATTGAGTGTACTAGGCTTCTTCATCAGTACCCGAAGAGGATTAACTTGGGATATGACATGAATAGTTTGGCCAATGATGTAATGTCGAGTTTTTTGAACAACAAACATAAGAGCTAGGCATTCTTTTTCGACCGGACTATAACGATGTTCGACACCAATCATAGTACGACTGAGATAATAGATGGCTTGTTCATGGCCTTCTTTGTTCTTTTGGACAAGTAAAGCACCCAATGAATGATCCATAGCACGGACATACATTAAGAACGATATGCCTGAGATCGATGGCACCAAGACTGGCGGGTTCATGAGATATCGCTTTATATCGTCAAATGCTCGTTGACATTTTTTAGTCCAAATGAAAGATACACCCTTATTCATTAGTTGAGTAAATGGTCTGCAGCGTCCAGACAGATTCGAAATGAACCTCCTGATGTACGCAAGTCGACCTTGGAATCCTCGTAGCTCTTTTAGGTTGCGTGGAGGACACATCTCTTGAATGGCTTTGATCTTCTCGGGATCCACGTGTATACCCTTAGAAGTAATGACGAAGCCGAGAAATTTGCCACTAGAGACACCCAAGAATAACTTGGTGGGATTCATTTTGAGTTGATGTTGGCGCATGAGGTTGAAGATAGTTCTTAAGTCTTGGATGTGATCTTCCTTTAGACGACTTTTGACAGCAATATCGTCGATGTAGCATTCGATGGTCTTGCATAGATGATCTCGAAAGATGATACTCATGGCTCGTTGGTAAGTTGCACCAACGTTCTTGAGACCAAATGGCATTACGGTATAGCAATAGACTCCGAGACGAGTGCGAAAAGAAGTATGTTTTTCATCTTCAGGATTCATCCGAATCTGATTATATCTGGAGAATCCATCCATGAAAGATATTCTTTCGAACCCACAGGTGTTGTCAATCATGACGTCCGTGATAGGGAGAGGAAATTCATCTTTTGGACAGGCTTCATTAAGATCCCGAAAGTCGATGCACACTCGAACTTTTCCAGTTTTCTTTAGAACTGGGACGATATTGGCTACCCAATCAGGATGTTGTTTTTCTCGGATAAAACCACAAGCGATGAGCTTCTTGACTTCATCATCGATTGCGTCCATCATTTCCGGTTTGAAGCGCCGTTGTTGCTGTTTAACCGATTTTGCATTAGGCAGGATGTTCAATTTGTGATTAGCAACTTTGGGATCTAGACCTGGCATGTCTTCATAGCTCCAGGCAAAGACATCAATATATTTTTGAATAAGAAGAATTAATTCTTGCTTATCAGCCTCTGGGAGGTTCTTGCTGATGAATATTGGATGAGGGGACCCGCTTTCTCCTACATCAATCTGAACCAATTGATCTTCGGTAGGAGGTTCTCTTTGTTCGAATCGGAGTTCTCATTGGGTATCCATTCGTTGAGCCCAAGGATCTATTTCAGGATTTTCTTCAACATCCTCGCCATAGCCTTCTGGAAGTTCGACGGAGACCATGTTAGATGATACGATCAACCGATGAACTTGACCGATGCTTGTGTCAGAATCCCATGATCTGGAATCAGAAGAGTTAGAGCGCTCCTCGCTATCGGATTCGGAGGCTGCTGGGGATAATACTGGAGGTAAAGCATATCCGAGACCTCTTTTGGTCCTGCTATAGTATATCTCTGATCTTTCTTTCGGAACAGTCGTACGGATAGGAGTTCTTCCACCTTTACCATAGTTGAGGACATTCTTGAAGTCATAACCCATTTTTTGGATGATGTCTTTTGATTGTTGACTGTAACGATGAAGTTGAAGATGTCCCGTATTGTTACTTTTGCTATCATCCGTATAGCTGAATTGTTGTTCTGGTCCTTTACTAAAAAGTTTTGGACTCTCGCCTTTCTTTCGAGAAGGGACAACAAAGTATGAATCATCTGGATGTTCGAGTAAGACTTCTGTTTGAAGAGACTGTACAAATCCCATCGTAAATGACTGAAAGCTATCTAACATATCCAAATAGCACTTAGCATGATAAATGACATCAGTATACTGGAAAGTAGATGCTTTTTTATTGATTTGTACATCTGTATTTACAGCAGGACCTTTAGCCTTAGCAGGCTTGGTCAGATTGATTACAAGAGGGAGAGAAGAAGAACGTGGAGGAGGATTGGACTTGTTTCGACGGAGGTCAATAACAAGCGGCTCAAAGGAGGTGAGCTCCCTTTGTTCCTTGTTATGAGATAAATCAATAACAAGTGGCTCAGAAGAGGTGAGCTGCCTTTTTTCCTTGTTACGACGTAGATCAATAACAAGTAGCTCAGAAGAGGTGAGCTCCCTTTGATTCTGACCATCATCAGTTGGTTGCTTCTGGACTGGCAAGTGAATAGCCAGTGGTTTGGAGGATTGAGGACGAGAAACACGCCCTTTGACAGGTATGATGAGGGTGTCATTAGGCACTGCTTCTTGTTCTTCTTCAGTATCAAGAGACAGTACTACTTTCATGAACTCATCCTTATACATACGAGCATCATTGCAGTATGCTTCGACACCTTTGAAAGGATAGAGATCAGCAGCCTCCTTTTGAACCTCTCCATTGTCATCGACATATTTGAAACATTGATGGAGAGTCAAAGGAACAATCTTATGCTCATGCAGGAATGGTCTCTCCAACAGAGCATTATAAGAACAACCATGGTTGTCAATGATGTAGAAGGTCACCTTTGTAAGAAGATTGCCTATTTGGAGTTTTAGGCGAATCTTGCCCAGAGGCTCACTTCTTCCTTGGTTGAACCCAAGGATGGTGGTTGTAGAAGCATGGAAAATATTAAGGAAAATGACCTATGCGGCCAGGGAACCCCATACGGCAAACAGCCCATGCGGCACAGAAAGACTATGTGGCTCAGGAACTATGCGGTCTGAAATATTCCATACGGCTCAGGAGACACGTGGCATAACAGTGCTCCCCTTCGACCCATGCTGCATTAATTACTATGATGGCTGACAATTCTGAAAAAGCGACAGCTCTGATACAAAAGAAGTAATCATATCCCTGTCATAATGACAGCCCCCTAGGAAAGAGAAAAGATCTCTGACACAAATCCCCCGAGATCCATAAAATGCAACGTGGCCTTGATCACGTGGACGATCATATGCGGCTCGAGCGAAGACTTCCCATGCGGTTCAGAACGAAGCCGCTCCATGCGGCTCAGGCCGAGACAGCCTCATGCGGTTCAAGAGGACCATTTCCATGCGGCCTAGGCGGATGCATCCATATGCGGCTCGCAATGATCATCTCCATGCGGTTCAGGGGTCCGAAGGGGGGGAAGCCACTACCCGAGCAGCCATGACACGTGGCCCTAACCTTATGCGGCCCAAAATCTTATGCGGCTCAATCGTCATGCGGTTCAGATCCCCCCAGTGGCTACTAGGACACGTGTTCTAAGCCGATCAATCTCCTAGATTTATTGCAATCAGAGATTGGGTCAAATCTCAATAATCTGGGACACGTGGCAGGAGAATAAATCAAATTTATTCGCAGACATCAGAAGATCATTATGAGGAAGATTTATTCCAATCAGTATTAATTGCTGATGAGATTTGGTGTAATCTATACTTAATGGTCCGGATTCGTCACAATCAAAACGAAGGGCCTAGATTGACCAATCCACAGGCCGCCGCCATCTCAAAGAAGCAATCATTTGCAACCCTAATGATCACCTCTCATTCCTATAAATAGCAGGGTGTCATTCCCCTGCGAAAGAGGAGACACACAGGCAGAGAGATACAGAGAAGAGTACACATATAGAGAGATAGAGCACCAGAATACTTGGAGAGGAGAAGCAGAGAAGGCAAAGAGAGCATTTCTTCCAACGCCAAGCAATCTTCTGGAGCCAAGGCTGCGTACCGATCGTCCAAGGAGTAAGGCAGAGCTGTCGTCGCTTTGCCGAGCCTCTGTTGTCACCCACCAGAATCTAAAATAAACAATTGTACTTAGATTGCTGTACCTAGGTTTTCGTCCCTAGGCTTTCTTTGTACAAGCGAGTTTGTAACGTGAAGTAAAAGTTCGGTCCTCCGATAATTGTTCTGTTTTTTATATTTCATGGCAAACACGATGGCGACTCTACTGGGGACAAACTTCTCCACGGCTGAGTAGTTGGTGACACAGTCGGATGCAGCCAAGCTTGGCTCCACGCAACAGAAGATGGTCGTCCGTTTCGACCAACAGGCGTTCGAAGAGTTGCTCGCTGAAGGAAGTGCTGGCCCGATCCAGAAGCGAACCCGCACAGAGAAAGCTCGCTGCGAATGGAGGCCGAAGTTATTCGCTCCTCCATAAGCTCTGGAAGGGGTACTCTCTGCTGCCCAAGACGACGAGGGCGATTCTCATGCGGCTCCACTTCGAGCCAAAGGAAACTCTGCTGTTCCCAAGTCCGGCAAAGGAAAATACTACGATGCTGGACTTGCAGGGGCAAAAAGTGACTCTGTGCGTCCCCAGAAGAAGCCGAGCACTCCTGCCAACCACATGCAGGAGGCTTATGAGGGTGGATCCACCAGCCGTATGAAGAAAATCCATGCGGCCAGATCATCCAGCCGCATAAAGAAGAATCAAGCGACTGAGACTCCCAGCCGCATGAAGAAGGCCTATGCGGCTACGCCTGCTAACCGCATACAGACCACCGAAGACAGCCGCATGACGCCTACTCCACGCGACTCCGTCTTCGACCACCTCTCTTATGGTCCTGATCTCTTGTGCTCCCAAGAAGACATGTCTGACTCTCTCCAGTATCACTTAGACTCTTCCTACTATGTGCCCTTACACACAAGAGCGAAGAACTCTAAGGCAGCGCGAGCCTGGCGAGTTCGATCCGCTGATCTGACCTCCTACCATCCGAGCATCCCGTATACTGTTATGCGGGCCTCAGATGGGAAGTTGTATAGAACCACTCGAGTCCAGCCCCCGGCGGCGGACGGACAGTGAGGTTCTCAAAAGTCTCCCAAAATTTCGGGAGCGCAGACGGTCGATCCCGACCCATCTAACTTGCGTGAGGCTATCCTCCACAAATGCAAGGAAAGAGAAGACGCATCGGGGTACAAAAAGTCCTCTCACGGATGCCACTGCACTCAAGTCATCGTCAACTGCTGCTGCAACAGTGCGACGGCACAAGAAAGCCGGCAGTCCGTATTTCAAAGACTGCGACAGCCATCTTCAGAAGACGAGGCACTTTCCGTCGTATCTTGTAACTCTGCTCGGAAAGTCCCCGCTGATGGAAGGGGGAAGAAGACAAGTATTCCCAGCCCGAAAATCTCAACCACTGCGACTAAAAGACTGTCGTCTAAGCATGTGCCCACCACCGAAGTTTTCTAAGGTACTCGCTCTAAGACAAAATCTGCTACAGTGGAAGATTCGTCGTCCATAACGCAGGGGGCTGCTGAGACTGGGGGTAGCACCCCTCCGAGCCTCCACAGCAAGCCAATGTTTCAAGAAGACGAGCCGGAGGAGACAACTCTCCTATCAGATGTAGCAAATCTCGACGTCCCCGATGACATCCACAACTCCCAAGACGAGGTGAACTCGGGGACTGGGGGTACTGTTCCTTCTGAGTCTGAACCAGAAGGGAACATACCCATATACCCCGACGACTTCTCACTACAGGGGTACAATTCGGAGGACGCTTCCTCCACTGCTCCGTCTATCTCCCCTCATGTAAAAATGGTATTCATGACAGACAGCAACCAAGGTGGTTCCGGTGATCGCCAGCGCATCGACAGTCTTGAAGCCATATTACTCGCTTTGGTCAAGTCTGTAGACGAGATTAAAGTGACCCTTCCAACTCTGCAAGGAGTGACGCCTGGCCCAACCAGCGCGGGTCCTGCGGTCAATGCGGACACGAATTCGGCGGCACCGAACCCGGGCAACAATCCTCCAGAAACAACGGCCCCCACCGCCGTGGACGAAGCCCGCGAAGTAAGAAGAGAGGTTCAAGAGCTCCGAGCCGTGTTCCATGCTCGAGAGAATTCTCAAGACCTCAGAATACGGCAAGCATACCCCGCTGCATGGAGGGATGTGCCATTCCCACCAAGATATAAGCCGTTCAATATCAATCCCTATGATGGTAAGACCTCAGCAAGTCGGTACATCACTTACTTCGATGTCACTACCGACCATCTGCCCTATGACGATGCTATCCTCACACGATTATTCATCGGGGCATTGGAAGGAGTCGTCTTCGACTAGTATCGCAATCTGCCGGACAACTGTATCCACTCCTTCACCGGCTTCAAGCGCATGTTCTTGGAGAGATTCTTCGAAGTAGGGCAGGACGTCACCATGTCCACCCTCATGGACGTCGTCCAAGGGGAGAAGGAGCTGACAAGGAACTACATTGAGCGGTTCCGCCAAACCGCCATAAAGCTGCCCTCCGAAAATCCGGATTCCTCTTTGATTAAAATTTGCCAAAAGAGACTGCTTCCAACAATCAGTCTATGGATGGGCGAAAGTCAATTCAAGGATTGGAAGACGTTCATCATCAGTGCCACGAGCGCGGAAGAACGATTGAAGAAGGCTCGCCAATTGGGGTTGCACATCTCGGACGGAGAGAACAAGGGCAAACGTCCTAACACCAACAACGACAATGGGGGTAATTCCTCCAACAATCGAGACAGCAGGGGCAAGCAGGCCATGGTGGCCGACACGACACAAAAACCTGAGCCAAAGCCAGCAGACAAATAATGGCCGCAGATCACGTACTCCTTCGAAGACAGTCACGTCAAGCCCATCTTGGACATGCTCATACAAGGGGACAGAATTCAGCTTCCTCCACCATGATGGGAACCGCGGTCGGCAGAAATGGAGAATCTAAAGTTCTGCCATTATTACCGCTACGTCCACCATGCTACACACGACTGCTACCAGCTGAAACGGTACATCCAAAACTTTATTGATTCGAACGCTCTGGCAATCGATTTCGAAGAGGTAACGGTGGCAGCCAATATGGTGTCGGTACAATTTGGCAGCTTTCCTCCAACGGAAACATAAGACGGTGTGGTCCCCATCCCTCTGGCAACCATAGAGATTACAAATCTTCCACCTCCTCGAGATCAGGCTGCTGGTCTAGTGCCCCTCACCACATCACAAGGGGAGGTCATGTGGATCCATCCAGATTTGGTATCGGAAGTGACTCGGCCCATATCATCTTCTACCTGCAAGAAAAAGAGTAGAAAAGTCAGATCCTGTCGTACGATCTCGGCAGATATCGAAGAAGCTACAGCCGTCATCACGCGGTCTGGAGCGCAATCCCAACCTGTGGTTGACAACCCAGCTGAAAGTCATCAACCCACTACGACTGATGCTCCGTGACCGGCTCAGCCTTCGACGACCGACAAGCCAAGGCCGAGGGAGACTCGTTTTGACAAATTCCTCCGAAAAGAGGCATCACAGGGGCTGGAGAAGCCCTACAACTTCGACATATTAGCGCAGTTGGCCAACACACCGGCCAAGTTACCATTATACGAGCTCCTGAGACTCTCCAAGGATGTTCGTGCAGCTTTGAGCGATGCACTCCAAAATGCCGACGCGTACCTAGCTCAGGTCAACCTCACGGGAGAAAACCTGCCTACAGATCTCTAAGACAGTGCCTGCACGGGAGCAATGCCCAACATTGTCTTCACTCCGCAGGACATGCTCATCAAAACCAACCTACATGATCTCCCGCTATACTACACGGGATACATCGGCGACGTGAAGGTGGATCGGATGCACATAGATCCTGGCTCTTCCATAAGCATCTTCCCGAAGGGTCTGCTACATCATCTCCGCATCCCAATGCATCGCCTGACACCCACAAGCACCGCCATCAGCGGTTTTAATTCGTGCAGGAGCTACCCAATCGGAAAGATTCGTCTGAAGTGTCAGATTGGCGATCTCCAATTCGAAGTCACCTGCTACGTCATAGATGCAGACACTTCTTATAACATCCTCTTGGGGTGCCCATGGATACACGATTACATGATCGTGCCTTCCACGCTACACCAGTGCTTCAAATACGTCAACAAACACGGCTTCGTGAGGACAGAATTTGTTGATATCGATCCCTTCAAAGGGGTCGAATCCTACTACTCAGACTCCTGCCTATACGAAAAGTCAAAGAGGCACCTTGATGAAGGGGATGTACAAGCTCATACCGAGACAGCTACAGGATCAGAAGAACCTCTGACGATCCACCTCCAAGCTCGCAAACCGGGCAGGTCCGCACCCCTTACTGCTACTCTGCGGAAGGACGCGATCAGCCTCTCGGCGCAGGAGGAGCAGATGATAATCCGACTGCCAAGGTCCGGCCAAGTGCCGAGACCCATAACGGGGCCACTAAAAAATTAGACTGCCGAGAGTCGGTCAACCCCAAACGGAGAAGCTCAATCCCTCCGATAGGCCACTGACGATACGCCTTCCCAAGAAGGGTCGTCACCCCGATGCAAGATCTGACACTTCTAGCGAACCAGCCACCCCTCGCTCAGTGCCAAACTGGGGGTCGCTAGTCTGCCAACAACTCCATGCTCTGCTCCATCAGCTGAACCTCTGACAATCAAGCTGCCCAGGGCGTCCTCTCAGTCTTCATTTACACAGGGGGTAGCCGAAAAGGAACCGGAGCTAGCCAAGTATGTGGCTGCCCACACTGATGTTCCTTCCGTGGATGATGTAATCTCCCTAGAAAAGATACCTTACTTCATCAATAAAGGGCTATCTTTGAACTACACCGAGCTCAATAAGCTATGTACAATGTATGCTATGGAACACGGTATAGGTACTCACCTACATACACAGGTGACAAATGTGTACACCACGATCCAGCTTACTCCAGTAGAAGACACTTACCGAATAATCGAGGGAAGGGACCATCCAATCATCTTCGGCCGGAAGGACGACCCGCATCCCTTCACCATAGAGGAAGCCGACCTCGGGTCAGATACCGGAAGACTGTCTCTGTATCTTTATAGCCCCCAATCCAAATATCTCATGCAGAAATAGGGGTATGATCTGGAGACGACGCCAGGTTTGAACTACGGTACTGGACGACGATTACCTTTGAAGCCGCCAGTCCCGGCGAGCAAACCACGGGACTACTATTGCAAAACTCGATGCGGGTTAGGGTATGTAACACCTACTACGACCCCTGAGAGTTCAGATGAAGAATGCGACTGGCAGTCACATTCAACCGGGTCACCAACTTCTGACTCAAATACCAGCATCGGAGACGTGTTCAGACAAGTCTTGTCAGTCAACATGGCATTCGCCGACGCTTACGAAGAAGACGAAGACATCCCCGAGATCCTCGAGCTAGAACCGTGGGCCCAGCAATTAGATGCACAATAGAAAAAATGGTTCGAACTGAGAGAACCTCCTACTGAAGATGAAGTCATACAGGTTGACCTCGGCAGCGTATCTTCTCCAAAACCAATTTTCGTCAGTAAAAGCCTAACAGACGAAGAGCGGGAGTCGCTGCTAGAACTTGTCAGAGAATACATTGATGTGTTCGCCTGGAGCTATAAAGACATGCCAGGGTTAAATCCCGATATTGCTCTTCACAAACTCAACATTCGGCCGGATGCGAAGCCAGTCAAGCAACAACAGCGACACTTTCGCCCAGGCATCATGGACGCGATCGAAGCCGAAGTCAATAAACTGATAGCCAGCGGCTTCATTCGTGAGGAGCAACATCCCGATTAGGTCGCTAATATAGTACCCGTCCTCAAGAAGAATGGAAAGATTCGAATCTGTATCGACTTCCGCAATCTGAACGAGGCGTGCCCCAAAGATGAATTCTCCCTTCCTATCACAGACATCATGATCGATAATACCTACGGTTTCGAACGTATGTCATTCATCGATGGCTTCTCGGGGTATAACCAAATCAAAATGTCTCCTAACTACGAAAAGCATACATTATTCCGAACACCAATTGGCACGTACTGCTACACAGTCATGCCTTTCGGTTTGAAGAATGCCGACGCCACATATCAAAGAGCCATGAGCATCATCTTCAGAGACCACTTACGCAAGATAGTGGAGTGCTATGTTGACGATATAGCCGTTAAGAGTCGCTGCAAGGGAGACCATCTACAGGATCTGAGGACGATATTCGACCTAATACGAGCGCACAATTTGAAAATAAACCCTATGAAGTCCTTTCTGGGCGTATCCAGCGGGAAGTTCTTGGGCTTCATCATCACTGCACAGGATATCCATGTAGATCCTGAGAAGACGAAAGCAATCATGGAGATGGATCCCCCGAAAAATCTCCGCAAACTCAGAGGCCTTCAAGGGAGGCTAGCTTACATCAGGAGATTCATTTCCAACCTCTCCGGGCGATGTCGACCATTCACCCATCTCATAAAAAAAGGCATCTCATTCGTATGGGATAAAGAATGCCAGCGCGCCTTCGACAGCATCAAAGAATATTTGTCGAACCCTTCACACTACCAAATTACAGTATTTTAGCGACGGCCATTTAGCGACGGAAATTTTTCGTCGCTATTACCGTCGGATCACCGACGAATTTCTGACGGAATACCGACGGAAAGCAGTGGACAATTTTTTTTATTTTTTTATGTCCATATCCGTCGCTACGCCGTCGATAGGTCGTCGGCCAAGTAGCGACGGTTTTATATCCGTCGCTAGAACGTCGCATATTTTGGCGGCAAAAGCCTAAAATATTGGCACGAGATTTACTGACGACTTAGCGACGGAATAATCCGTCGCTAATTTCTGTACCCTAACTTAAATTGAACCGACGGGGGGGAAATTTTCATTCCCCCCAAAACACTCTCTCTCTTCCCTCCCCCTCTCTCCGACGATCTCCCTCTCTCCGACCGACGATCTCCCTCTCTCTCTCTAAGGTATGCTCTCTCTCCCCCCCTCTCTCTCTCTATCTCCCTCCCTCTCTCTCTTTTACGATTTGGGGGGTTGGGGGGCTGTCGTAGTGGTCGGAGAGGGTGTGGGGCAGGGGGGTTTCGGGTACGGGGTGGGGTGGTCGGGGCAAGGGTGGAGTGGGGTGGTCGGGGGAGGGGGGGTCGGGGAGGGGGTCGGGCAGGGGTGGGGGGTGGTCTGGGCAGGGGGGTTCTGGTAGGGGGTGGGGTGGTCGGGGCAAGGGTGGGGTGGGAGAGGGGGCGGGGGGGGGGGGGTCGGGAAGGGGGTCGGGCAGGGGTGGGGGGTGGTCTGGGCAGGGGGGTGGGAGAGGGGGTCGGGCAGGGGTTGGGGGAGGGTCGGGCAGGGGTTGGGGGGGTCGGGACAGGGGGGGCAGGGGGGTGGGAGAGGGGGTCGGGCAGGGGTTGGGGGGGTCGGGGCAGGGGGGGGCCAGGGGGGTGGGAGAGGGGGTCGGGCAGGGGTTGGGGGGGTCGTGCAGGGGTTGGGGGGGGTCGGGGCAGGGGGGGCAGGGGGGTGGGAGAGGGGGTCGGGCAGGGGTTGGGGGGGGTCGGGCAGGGGTTGGGGGGGTCGGGGCAGGGGGGGCGTAGGAGGGACTCTGTGGTCCCCACGCAGGAGTCCTCCTCCTCCTCTCCCACAGACACACACACACACGGACACACACACACACACACGGACACACACACACACACACGGACACACACACACAGACACACACACACACGGACACACGGACACACAGACACACACACACATACACACACACACGGACACACACACACACGGACACACACACACAGACACACACACACACGGACACACGGACACACAGGCACACACACACACACAGACACACACACACACACGGACACACACGGACACAGACACACGGATACACACACACAGAGACATATATATATATATATATATATATATATATATATATATATATATATATATATATATATATATATAGGCATAATTTTAAGTAATTTATTAATAATATATATATATATATATACACAGACACACGTCGTGAAGTCTAGTATATATATTTGATTAGCTAAGGTAGAAGTTTAGCCTAATTAAGGTTAGTTTTGACAGAGTTGACTTGGACTCCTAATTTGACCTAGAACTAGCCTAGTTGACCTATTTGTATTTCGATTGATATCATATGAATAGTTTGCCTAAGATTTGATTGGGTTGGTTTTAATGTGTGGGTAAATTAGTTTACCTTATTTTAGAGTATGACTACGTAGCTAGTGTGTAGAGTAGTATATGGTTACTAGATCCTAGTGTAGAGTAGTATGTAGAGGAGTATGGCTACTAGTGATATATAGATATGTAGGTCCATGTGTATCTGTATCGGACTATCGCTATCGGTATCGAACTATCGCTATCGGTATCGGACTATCGCTATCGGTATCGAACTATCGGTATCGATCGAACTATCGGTATCGGACTATCGCTATCGGTATCGGACTATCGCTATCAGTATCGACCGTATATACTTAGTATCGGGCGTAGCGGATTAGTATCGATCAGTATATAGGTTTGGGTTAAGATCAAGGTTCAAAGTATCGGTATCGGAATAGTAGGCCGAATAGGAGGCCGAGATAGTCGAATGAGAAGAAGGAAAGAAGGGAGGAGCAGATGGGTCCAGAGCCATGGTGGAGGAGGAGAAGTAACATAAGAGCAGTTTCCGCCGTAACATCTCCTGTCTCTGCTGGCAACTGAAGTCCAGATGCTACAAAGGACGATCCTTCGCTGAAATCGACTACAACACCCATCAGTTCAAGTTCATTCCTATATGAGTAGATTCCAATGCCATAGAAGCCATCAGTTTGTTGACCTTCCTCTATGGCATTGGAATATACTCATATAGGAATGAACTTGAACTGATGGGTGTTGTAGTCGATTTTATCGAAGGATCGTCCTTTGTAGCATCTGGACTTTAGTTGCCAGCAGAGCCAGGAGATGTTACGGCGGAAACTGCTCTCATGTTACTTCTCCTCCTCCACCATGGCTCTGGACCCATCTGCTCCTCCTTTCTTCCCTTCTTCTCATTCGACTATCTAGGCCTCCTATTCGGCCTACTATTCCGATATGCGTTTGATACGGTCTACCTAACCTATATACTGATACTAATCTGATACTCTCTGATATTAAGTACATCCGGCTTACTAGCTAGCGGATCCACCAGTTATATGATTATATACTAATTATGTTAGATTGTGATACTAAGTAGCCTCGTCGTAGGCCTAGCGTGTTATCCACAAGTTTAGTTTTTCTTACGATATGAGTATCGGTATCGGGCTATTAATTCTTATGTTTAGTTTGTCTTACGATACAGATATTCACATCAAATCGAGCATGAATCATTACTTTGTTGATCGTACATGGATGTACAAACGATAACACGAGAGCAGAATTGGTGTGAGTGACGATTTTCAGACAGGTGTGGAAGTATTTCTTAAGTATGCCATGAGCAAAACTCAGTACATGGACGATAACAAAATCAAGTGTCCATGTGTTAATTGTCACAATAGACGTTTCGAAGAAGTGATGACTGTAAGAGATCATTTGACCCGTAAGGGTTTCGTACGTGATTACGGCCTGTGGTCATCGCAAGGTGAATTATATTCAGAAAGACAGGCTGCAGAAGCTGGTACTTATGCTTTTGATGATAATGCTGCAACGGATGTCCTCGAAGATGACGGATGCTCTGTGGATTATGGAGACATGCAGAACCTTGTACGAGATATGGTGTATGCTGCGGCAGGGCCTAATTTTGATCCGGAGGATCCTAATCCCGAGGCAAAAGAGTTCTATGATATGTTTAAGGACGCAGATACTCCTCTATATCCTGGTTGTGAGACTCATTCCGCACTGTCAGTGACGATGCGGTTGTTGAACATAAAGTCTGATTTTAACTTGCCACAAGCTTGCTATGATCGGATCACACAATTAACTAATGAGGTATTACCGAAGGAAACAAAAGAGCTCCCAAGAAACTTCTACAAGTCAAAGATGATGGTCCGACAACTGGGACTGGGGTACGAGAAGATAGATTGCTGTCGCAACAGATGCATGTTGTATTACAAAGAGAATTGCGTATTAGAAAGTTGTTGGTTCTGTAATGCGGATCGTTACAAGACAGTACAGGGAAAAGGAAAGTCAACTAGAAAACGACGTCCTTACAAGTATATGCATTACTTGTCGATCACGAAGCGCTTACAGAGGATGTATATGTCTCTGAATACAGCAGAACACATGACGTGGCACAGTGAAGATCGCATAAAGGACGAAGGAGAATTGTCACATCCTTCGGATGGGGAGGCGTGGAAATATTTTGATTTGTGTCATCCAGATTTTGCTGCAGAGCCTAGAAATGTACGCCTGGCGCTATGTTCTGATGGCTTCGCCCCTTTCGGACAGTCGGGATCTCAATACTCATGCTGGCCGGTCATTCTTATCCCTTACAATCTGCCACCATGGATGTGTATGAAGACTCCTTATATATTCTTGACAGCTATCATACCCGGTCCCAAAAATCCGACAAAGAACATCGATATATATTTACAGCCGTTGGTGGATGAGCTGAAACAGTTGTGGAAGATCGACGTCACGACCTATGATATTTCCAGAAAACAAAACTTTCAGATGAGAGCTTCACTCATGTGGACAATCAATGATTTTCCAGCATACGGTATGCTGTCGGGATGGAGTACGCACGGCAACATGTCTTGTCCGATATGTATGGAAAATAGTAAGGCGTTCCGCCTTAGACATGGAGGAAAAACTTCTTTCTTGGGACAACAGTCTTGTGACATGGATGTTGAATTAGAGGTTGATATACCTCTTGCTGATAAAAATAGAGGGGAGGAAGAGGTTGATATACAAGACTTAGATGTCAACCAGGGGAGAAAGAGGCGTCTTGTCCCAAGTATTGAGACTGAAGAAGAAGAAGAAGAAGAAGAAGAAGAAGAAGAAGAAGAAGAAGAACTTTATGAGGATGAGGATGAGGATACAGATGAATTCGATGATAAGGATGAGGATGATAATGATGATGAGGCCGAGGCCGAGGAAGAGGACGATGACGATGATTAAATATCGCTATATTTCAGTTGTATCTTGAAGCACCCAATATCTAGTCTCGAATCCTAAATTACCCTATTACATTTGGATTTACAATTACAAGTCTAGTGGAACACAAGATGCCCTTTCATCAAAAGTTACAAGAATTGTACTTTGTTGTATTGGTGCGTGATTTTATCAGATTTTGTGTATCTAGCTTTTATTCGTACTTCACTTCTGATTGTAATATTTATTTCAGTTTGGGATATTTGCGTATTATTGTATGAGTTTCTTTTTGCAGATGGCACTCCTAGGCCTACTCGTCTGGGCGGCACTCATCGCCCTGCTGCTGGTATGGATATGTTTAGTTTTATATTCATTTATAAATCTATGTTGTCGGTATTTTGTTTATGTGTTCTATTTACAGGACATGGTTGCGAGCACCCGTACTGGTGGTGCTGGCCGTGGTCGTGGCGGTGGCGGCGGCGGCGGCGGTGGTGGTGGTGGTCGTAGGCGTGGGCGTGGGCGTGGTGGTAGCGGTCGTGGTCGCCAGCCGCATTCCCCGGATGTGACCTCCGATCCCGACTTGGAGAGCCCGGACACAGGCTCTTTCCGCCGTCATTCTTCCTCGGTGCCACCGACATCGTCGTCGAGGCCTGTGACTCCATCCGCTAGCGGATCCGTTCCGCCAACGGATGTACCAGCGGATGCAGCAGCAGATGCAGTAGGGGGCCCAGCAGTTACTGCAGGGTGGGCCTCGGAGTACCCCAGGATTCAGTTTCATCCTGTTACCGGGGTGTACATGCGTGGACCCGTGGATCCCCCGACGCCACCAGAGAGGCTGGTGGGCGAGTTCCGACGGGAGCTATGGCCCGCTGGTGAATCGTAAGTAAATTTAAGTTAATTTATTAAAATTTGTTTCATTTATTCAAGTTAATAATCCAGTCGTTGCTTCTTTATAGGATTTTCTCGTGGGATGCTGCCCGGATTCTAAGGCGTATTATCCGGGATAACTACCATGGCCCCTACCTCAATTTTTCTGAGGTGCCTCAGGACATGAAGTACGTCTGGCTCGACGAGATGAGGGTATAAATCCGTCGGTGAATTATTAATTATTCTTTAAATCATTAAATTTTTTATTACGTGATATTTGAATTTGTATGTCAGAGGACATTCTGGTGGCCCCTCCATCGCGAGGAGGCGATCCGCAGGACCTACAAAGCCGTCGCCGGAAAGAAGATACGGGATGCGGTGTACGACCTTCGTACGGCGCATACGAGGAAGGACTGGATCCGGGCGGAGTACTATGAGCAGATGTTGGAGAAGATGGATACTCTGCAGTTCAAACTGAAATCGAAGAAAGCTAAGGCTAATCGACAGGCCGCGGGTCTGCATACGGGGGGATCAAGGCCCCACGCATCGACGCGTGCAGATTTGGTGAGATAGCGCAAATTCAAATTCATTCTATTATTTAATTTCGTACTGTTAATATACGAAGTTAATTAAATTCTACGTATGCAGGCCCAACGGGCGGTGAAGCAGGGGAAAGAGGCGGAGACGGTCACCGCTCACGATGTATTCGTGCATACGCACAAGAGGCGGAAGGACGGAAGCTTCGTCGACGCGAGGGCCGAGGAGACTGATGTAAGTACTTACGTTTATGAGATTTATGTTAGAAATATAATTATTGTTAAGTTAATTAGATAAACTTAGGATTCAGACTATAACTTAGGGAAACATAGGATTTAGATTATAACTTAGGAAAACTTATAGTATAAACACATTCATTGGATAGGCTGCGTATCGTGAGGCACTTAGTCGGCTTGAGATCGAGCCCCCTTCCGAGAATGTCGGCGAAATGACGCCCACCCAGACGCACTCTTCTATGGCTGCTCGCTACGACGACGTGTTCGTAGAATCCGTCGGCGGCGTTAGAAAAGGGCGCGTCTATGGCTTAGGTTCCATGGCGCCCTCGTTGCAGCCGTCCCCGAGATATCCACCGCCTCCGCCTCCCCCAGCGCCCCCGGCTGACGATGTGAGGGCGCAGCTTGCGACTCTGACCTCCGTGGTGTCAGATTTGCGGGCGATAGTGTTGGGGCGCTATCCGTCTGCTCCCGGTCCGTCTGCTCCCGGTCCGTCTGCTCCCGGTCCGTCTGCTGGTGCTCCCGGTTCATCTGGTGGTGCTCCCGGTCCGTCTACTGCTGCTGCCGGTGCTTCGGATCGACCTGGTCTTTCTTTCCCCGGACGGCTTTCGTTTAACCGCTCTGCGGACGCCCGCATCGTATCGGATAACACCATCTTGACCCTCCTTGACATGTTGTCGCCAGAGCAGCTACGCGCGCTTCCAGACCATGTCTTGTCCCAAGTGCCGGCACACATGGTGGAGGAGTACATACGCAAAGCGGATGTGGCGGCACGAGCACGAGACGATCCGACGGACGGGGTTTGATTTTGTTTATGTTGTTGGTTTTGTAGACATTTGGATACATTGTATGTTCGGATATTTTTTTTATGTCTGGATAATTTAATGTTGGATATTGGATATATTGTGTTGGTAATATTTTGTTGGATATTGGATACGTTGGATATTGGTGTCGGATATGGATATTTTGCATATGGATATATGGTGTTGGATATTGGATACGTTGGATATTCGTGTTGGATATGGATATATGGTGTTGTATATGGATATTTTGCATGTTTGATATTGTGTTGGATGTGTTGTATAAACAGGAAAGAGTCTGTTTACAGTATTTTTTTTCAAAAATTAGAAGTTAGCGACGGACTGGCGACCACTCAGCGACGGATAGTCCGTCGCTAACTGGAGAAACTGAGGTTAGCGACGGAGTGGCGACGTAAAAACCGTCGCTACCTGGAGCATTTCAATAAAGCGACGGATTGGCGACGGACGATCCGTCGACCTGGGGCTGTTTGATGTCCATAAATTTTAGCTTTCGCGACGGATTGGCGACTAACTTACGGCGGACTGGCGACAAAGTCCCGACGGACTATCCGTCGCTAACTGTAGGAATTTAATGTATCAACGGATTGGCGACGTAATATCCGTCACTACCCGGAGAATTTTACATTGAGCGACGGTTTAGCGACGGAATGTCCGTCGACCTGGTTCTGTTTGATGTCCATAAATTTTGCAGTTAGCGACGGATGTTTTGTCGCTAATACGACGCTAATCCGTCGTACACCTCGGCGGATTAGCGACGGCATAACGACGACCTGCCGTATGGGAAAATCTCTGATACGCTTTTACCGACAAATTTACGACGGATTAGCGACGGATATTGCGTATCAGAAAATCACTGATACGGTTTTGCCGACTCTTTAGCGATGGAGTTTTCCGTCGCTAACCCTATATCCTGATACATGTTTTGACGAAAGCTAGTCGGTAATCCGTCGCTATATATATTTAAATGCGCCGACGGTATTCCGTCGCTAAGTCGTCGCTGAGCGACGGAGTAGTGACGGATATGTTTTAGCGATGAGGTTATTCCCGACGGCTGTTTTACCAAAATATCCGTCGGTAATCCGTCGGTATTTATTTTTGGCGACGGACAACCGACGGATAAGGCCGTCGGTAAATCCATATATTTTGGTAGTGTCAGTCCTCGTGGCCCCGGTTTCTGGAAAACCATTCCTGCTCTATGTACGAGCAATGGAACATTCCCTCGGGGCTCTGCTGGCACAAAACAACGACGCAGGCCATGAGCAAGCCATATATTACCTCAGCCGAATGATGATTGGGCCAGAGCACCGATACACCGCTGTGGAGAAGGAATGCCTTGCCCTGGTGTTCGCCATTCAGAAAATACGGCACTATGTCACTGGACAAACGATACATGTGATCTCACGAGTCAACCCTCTCAGGGTCCTCATGACTAAACCAGGGGCACTCAGCTCTCGCCTCGCTACATGGGCAATATTGCTGTCCCCTTATCATATGATCTTTGTCCCACAAAAGGCAGTCAAAGGTCAAGCCCTGGCAGACTTCTTAGCAGCCCAACCAGGCTCGGAGTCCTCCAGAATATATGAAGAGATCCCAGATGAGGTCGCCAACTCGCATGCAACCTCTCACGATGATATATGGCGAATGTTCTTCGACGGTGCTTCGAGGACCGGACCTAAAGGCAATATCGTCATCGGAGTCAGGGTAGTGCTGGTCTCCCCTTCCGGATTGGTGATTAACCGTGCTTATTCCCTCACAGAACCTTGCTCTAACAATATGGCCGAGTACAACGCTCTGGTCATTGGCCTCCAACTTGCAAAAGAGCTGGGGGTAGAATACCTTGAAGCATACGGCGATTCCCAACTAATCGTCAATCAGATCCGGGGCTCATACGAGGTCCGCCACGAAGACATGATCCCTTATCACCAAATAGCGATTGACATCATCTCGTCGTTCGAGGGGTTCTTCATCGAACATGTCCCCAGACACCGAAATATCGAAGCCGATGCCCTAGCTGGCCTCGCCGCTTCCCTAGCAGTTTCGAACTATGATCGCCAATCAGTGGATGTGATAGGCCACGAACTGGTCTGTCCCAAGAATAATATGCAATTCACGGCGAGTTATTCCGCCCAGACGATCGATGATGCCCCAGACTGGAGACAACCATTCATCGACTTCGTCGTCTACGATATCCTGTCCGAGAACCCAAAGGACGCCACTTCCATCAGACGCGTTCTCTCAGATTCTTCTACGATACAGAGACAAAAATGCTGTATCGCCGCTCCTACGACGGATTACTGCTTCGGTGTCTGTCAAACGCAGAAGCCAAAGAAGTCGTACGAAAAGCTCATGACGGTGTCTGCGGGGCCCACCAGCCCGGTCCTAAATTACAAGACCGTCTTCGCCGAATGGGCTACTATTAGCCCACGATGGTGGCAGATGCAATATATTATGCTAGAAAATGCAAAGCCTGCCAAGTCCACGCGGACTTCATTCACCAACCATCCGAATTTCTACATCCGATAGTAGCGTCCTGGCCATTCGAAGCATGGGAAATGGATATCATTGGTCCAATCACCCCACCTTTCTCCCGAGGACATCGTTTCATACTTGCGATCACTGATTACTTCTCCAAATGGGCGGAAGCTATCCCACTTGCAGAAGTCAAGACTTCAAACGTGATCAGCTTCCTTAAGCATCACGTCATCTACCGCTTTGGACTACCCCGAAGAATTATCCATGATAATGGTCCGCAGTTTGTAAGCCACGCTTTCTATCGGTTTTGCGATAAGCACCGTATTCAGAATATTGCTTCGACACCGTACAACCCGGCAGCGAACGGGTTGGCAGAGGCATTCAACAAAACAATCATCAAGCTCCTCAAGAAGTTTGTCTCCTCCAACAAACGCGACTGGAACGAGAAGCTCGGCGAGTGTTTATGGGCGTACCGTACTACAGTCCGAACAGCTAACGGGAACATACCATTCTCTCTAGTATACGGGAGTGAGGTAGTTCTCCCATTAGAGACTCAAATACTTTTACTCCGCGTCGCCCTCACTTATCAATTGACGACGGATGACAACTACCGGCGTCGACTACAAGAGTTGGAGGCCTTAGATGAAAAGTGCCTCCTAGTCCAGCAAAGAATCGAGCTATACCAAGCACGCATCTCAGGAGCCTTCAACAAGAAGGTCAAAATCAGAACATTCCAAGTGGGCGATCTTGTTCTGGCAGTCCG
Organism: Iris pallida; assembly: GCA_029216955.1. Taxonomy (NCBI): domain Eukaryota; kingdom Viridiplantae; phylum Streptophyta; class Magnoliopsida; order Asparagales; family Iridaceae; genus Iris; species Iris pallida. The sequence goes on along the minus strand of JANAVB010035820.1, from coordinate 2,518,836 downwards.
GAGGCCAATGGTCATGACTCACAAGACCGTCGGCAAGTTCCAACCAAAATGGAAAGGTCCATTTGTCATCGAGGCCGTGTTCTCCAACGGTGCTTACCGCCTCGCTAAGCAAAACAGAGACTTGCTCATGTTGCCCGTCAACGGCAAGTTCCTGAAGAAATATTATCTCTAAACAACATTCTCTAGATTATTGAGTCACGTACCCGCTGGTACCACTGAACTCACCCTCATAGTTTTTCAGATTTTCGAGTCATATACCTGCTGGTACCGCTGAATTCACGCTCACCATTCTCCAGATTCTCGAGTCATGTACCCGCTGGTACCTCTGAACTCACATCTTGGTCACTCTTTCAGGTAGCAAGTCATGTATGATCATACCTCTGAACTTTCTTCTTGAAGGAGATCCCCCCTCATGATCTAATACCCGCACTCCCAGTGCACAAAAGGGGTAATCGATCCACGAATTTCCAAAACGGCCATGTCCTCATTACCTCTGAGTCGTTCCACTTCCGCCAAAAATAAATCACCCCTTACATAGAACTTCCATGTCCTCATTACCTCTGAGTCGTTCTATGTACCCTCCTTCATTGAGCCCACTCCTGTCATGTCCTCATTACCTCTGAATGGGAAGGCTCCGTCGAAGAAACCTTCATACTTGCCATGTCCTCATTACCTCTGAGTAAGTATGATGATCCCCTTTCGACCTATTATCTGTACCCACAACCGGAGTACGCCAAGGGTAATAGGTCCACAAATGTCCTCTGTTGACCACAAATGTCCTCTGTTGACCACAAATGTCCTCTGTTGACAACCAATATCCTCCGTCGAGTTCACTCCTGCCATGTCCTCATTACCTCTGAGTAGGAAGATTCTACGTTTAAAAAACTTTCCTACTTGCCATGTCCTCATTACCTCTGAGCTAGTATGTCAGTTCCCCTTCATCCTATTATCCGTATCCTAAACCAGGGTACGCCAAGGATAATAGGCCCACAAATATCTTCAGCTAAGTGTCTTAGCACAAACCTACCATCTCATCATGCCCCAGGAGCCCAGCTGCTCTACGGCATTTCTTTTTCCAATACCAAGAGCACCCATGACCACTTTGCCATGGCTGCTTCAGGTATCCTGACCAAAACTTGTTATCTGTACCTAAAACTAAGGTATGCCATGAGTAACAGGTCCACAAATATATCCCCTATGCGGGGGAGAACATCATCGCAATATCGCAGGTACAACAAACAAACGCAAATGAAGGGTAGAAGGGAAAGTACTCTTTATTTGAAGGAAGAAAAAAGTATTACATATTTCGGGATCACGTCCCTCTCAGAAAGAAAGAAAACAGAAACAAAACAAGAAGAAAAGGCCGACTACAGTTCAGCATTACTCAATTCTAGGAGGCGGTTTCTCACTGAGGTGGTCCCCCGCTCAATCCGTTGTCGAACACGACGTTCGGCCTCCTGGGATAACCGCTCCCCATTATCCAAGCCCAAGAGCACCTGGCAGTCGTCTTCCAATTTCTTTAGGGCAGTCTCCAGGTCAGTCGAAGCTTGATTAACCCTGTCAGCCTCCTGAACAATCAGCCCCCTGTCATTTCGGGCAGCCTCAAGTTCAGACTCCAAGAAAGTTAACTTCTTCTGAAGCGCAAGGATCTACTCCCGCGTCTCAGTAATCTCACAAGAGGGAGATTCTTCCCAAGCCGTGACGTTTTTATTCGCGTAACTCAATTGATCATACCGATCAGATAAGTCGCCGAGATCCTTCAGTATGGCCGATCTAGTCTTATCTCGAGCGACTCTGGTCCTCTCTATAACAGCGGTAAGGGAACCTCGCTCCTCGTTTATAACAGCAGATAGATCAGCCTGCCGCAATACTCGAAGCTCGGCCACTAGCTGATCAGTCTCCAACAATTTTGCCTCCAGACGTGCATCCATCCCTGCATCACCAGGAAGATTCCTAAGGATATTAATTTGACCCTGGGCGCATTGTCGGGCCAAGGTGAAGAAGGTCCCTCTTTCCACGGCGGCCTCGATTCTCCTCTTCAAATGACGATAAAAACTGGCAACCACGTCCTGTAACCCGTCATCCAAAACTTCTACATAGGATGGCGTCAGAGGAAGCATGGACGGCAACGTCGGAGAAGTAACGCTAGAGCTTGCCACCAGGGGGACAGAGTCTGAGTAGAACGATACGTGAATGGCGACTAACTCGTCTTCCGCCACCCGGAGAGCCTGGACACTCGGTAGAGCAGAAAGGTCTATCCTCGGGGCCGCTGGAGCAGAGGATGACGCAAGAACCATCGTTCCCTGCCCCGACTGCCCCGATACCTGGCCCGCTAAACTCGAGCCCCCAGAAGGCCCATCAAGACGAGCCGAAAGGTGAGGGGGTACACCCCTCTCCACCAGTGCCCCTTCGGTTGGGTTTGTCTCAACAATGTCCATCCTCGGCACTGGAGAGGCAAGACCTGTACGCCCGGAATGACAACCAATCGACGTAATCCGAAGGACGTGATGATAGAGCAGATAGGCTTCCTCACAGGTTAAGATTCGGCTAATCTTACCAGGGGAAGAATATGACGGCTGCAGCTCATCCACAGCTGGCATGGTTTCCTCACCCACGATCCCTGAGTTAAACTCAGCCGCATCCTCTGTCCCCGCCACCTCGAAAGGGGATACAGATCGATCAGCATTATCTTGAAGAGGAATAGGCTCACGGGAGTCCCCGTCATCCTGGGTCACCACCTCGGCATTTTGGAACTCTTAAGAGAGAAAATTAAGAAGTTCTCTCTCTCAAACCTCTTTTATTTATAGGAATAAGAGAAGGGGAAGACACGTGGATTAGTAACCGCCTCGTAGAAGACGCAACCGACTCCTCGGATTTCATCCCCAAGATTTACCCAGGGCATAGTATCCAAAAAAAGATTTAATGAGCCAACCCTTGGGATTCCCCCTAAAGACGACGTTAACAAATTCGAGGCAATCAAAGGCCCGCGCACGTGGCAAAGAGCTATGCGGCTGACATACCCCTGCTGCTGAAACATTCATTCGGCCAAAACATTCATGCGGCCGAGTTATCCATGCGGCCAGTGTTGCATATACGGCCAGAAGAATACGACCATGCTTCTTATTCAAAGTATTTTAATTTTGTACATTGAAAACTTTGAAGGGGGTCTTGTAGAAGCATGGAAAATATTAAGAAAAATGACCTATGCGGCCAAGGAACCCCATGCGGCTCAAACAGCCCATGCGGCACAGAAAGACTATGCGGCTCAGGAACTATACGGTCTGAAATATTCCATGCGGCTCAGGAGACACGTGGCGTAACAGCTCTCCCCTTCGACCCATGCTGCATTAATTACTGTGATGGCTGACAATTCTGAAAAAGGACAGCTCTGATACAAAAGAAGTAATCATGACCCTGTCATAATGACAGCCCCCTAGGGAAGAGAAAAGATCTCTGACACAAATCCTCCGAGATCCATAAAATGCAACGTGGCCTTGATCACGTGGACGATCATATGCGGCTCGAGCGAAGACTTCCCATGCGGTTCAGAACGAAGCCGCTCCATGCGGCTCAGGCCGAGACAGCCTCATGCGGTTCAAGAGGACCATTTCCATGCGGCCTAGGCGGATGCATCCATATGCGGCTCGCAATGATCATCTCCATACGGTTCAGGGGTTCGAAGGGGAGAAGCCACTACCCGAGCAGCCATGACACGTGGCCATAACCTTATGCGGCTCAATTGTCATACGGTTCAGATCCCCCCAGTGGCTATTAAGACACGTGTTCTAAGCCGATCAATCTCCTAAATTTATTGCAATCAGAGATTGGGTCAAATCTCAATAATCTGGGACACGTGGCAGGTGAATAAATCAAATTTATTCACAGACATCAGAAGATCATTATGAGGAAGATTTATTCCAATCAGTATTAATTGCTGATGAGATTTGGTGTAATCTATACTTAATGGTCCGAATTCGTCACAATCAAAATGAAGGGCCTATATTGACCAATCCACAGGCCGTTGCCATCTCCAAGAAGCAATCATTTGCAACCCTAATGATCACCTCTCATTCCTATAAATAGCAGGGTGCCATTCTCCTGCGAAAGAGGAGACACATAGGCAGAGAGATACAGAGAAAAGTACACATATAGAGAGAGAGCACCAGAATACTTGGAGAGGAGAAGCAGAGAAGGCAAAGAGAGCATTTCTTTCAACGCCAAGCAATCTTCTGGAGCCAAGGCTGCGTACCGATCGTCCAAGGAGTAAGGCAGAGCTGCCGTCGCTTTTTCGAGCCTCTATTGTTACCCCCCAGAATCTAAAATAAACAATTGTACTTAAATTGCTGTACCTAGGTTTTCGTTCCTAGGCTTTCTTTGTACAAGCAAGTTTGTAACGTGAAGTGAAAGTCCGGTCCTCCGATAATTGTTCTGTTCTTTTATATTTCATGGCAAACAGTGGTGATTGTACTGGAAAGACTATGCACTGGGATCTTCAATGCATCTAACATTGTCTTCGACATGATGCTGAGAGCAGACCCAGGATCTATCAGAATACGATCGACTTTCATCGAGTCGACATATCGTGTATAATATAGAGGACGGTTATGTCTATTGTCCTCCATCAGCATGTTATCCTGTGTGAAGGTAATGTTTGGAATTAACTCCAACATACTATGACAATGGAGGCAAGAGACTGGCTCTACTTTCGGCTTCTTTAGAAGGGCTAGACAGGTTTCTGCCCGCATGAGAGCCTCACTCAGAGTTTCCCGAGTCTCTTTGGAGAGGCGCAAGAGCTCAAAAATTGACAGCCGGGCCGGTGTATTGGCTAGTTGAGCCAAGATATCAAAGTTGTAAGGCTTCTCAAGTCCAGAAGGAGATAACTTCTTCAAAGGTTTGTCGAAACGGACTTGTTGTTTGCCTTTGTCGACTGATGTCTGCTTAGAGGGATGAGTAGGTTCTACAACTGGTGAGGATGCAGTAGGATATCCTCAGTGGAAGCAGGCTGTACTGGAGCAGGCTCAGAAGAAGAAGTAGGATTCTCCTGAGCTTTGGGATAATCCTTTAGCTAGGCTTTCCCTGATCTGGTGCCCAGCAGGATTTCCTCGTCAACTATGGGGTCAAAAGACACCATATTGCAGATCTTTGTTTTGCCCTTGGAGCGGTCTTTCTTCTTGGAGGAGGAAGAGGAAACTTCGAACTCTAAAGCAAGATCAGGATGAATCCACATAATCTCGCCATTGTCAAGAGACAAGGGGACGAGACCTTCACTTCGTGGAGGAGGAAGACTCTCAATCTCAAGAGTAGCTTTGGGGATAGAAATGATACCGTGTTGTACTATCTGTGGAGGGAAGTCACTGAATTGAACTGAAATCATGTTTGCGGTAACAGTCTTCTTGTCTTGCTGTAAAGTGACAACACCAGCGTTAACTAGCTCTTGAATTTTGCCTTTGAGCACATAACATGCTCGAGTGGGATGCCCAATGAACCTGTGATAGACACAGTACTTAGGATGATCAGTCTTACCAACTTCATCAGGCTTCTTTGGGTCTGGGAGTTGGAGCTTATTGCTTTTGATCAAGCAATCAAAGATGCTAACGGTATCATTCTCGTCAAAAGGGTACTCTACTTTCGGACGAGGTTTCCTTGGTGGAGGTGCTGAAGGAATAGAAGTAGACGACGTAGGTGGAGCTACGTTGACTGTCAGAGATTCTTTGTTCTTCAAGTTGATGTTCAAAGTCTCTTTTCTTTTGCGATTATTCTGGCGATTACCACCACCCGATGTATGATGTTCGTCTCGGTCGGGGTTAGACATGTGTACCCCTAGCTGCTTGAATTTGTCAGCACTAACTTCAGCTGCTTTAGCGTTGACAATGAAGGATGGCCAATCTTGGAACTGAGTTGATCCCATCCACATGCTGATGATAGATAAAAGATTTGCCTTGCAGGTGTCTATAGTCACAGCGGCCGGAGTCCCAGGAGGTATTTTTAAAGCTTCTTGGCGGAACCTTTCAATGAAACTCTCAGCGGTTTCATTGTGTCTTTGTTTGATTTTATTGAGGGCCGACATGGTCATATCGTTGATCCCCTCATAGAATCGTTCCAAGAAGATTTGTTATAGACCTGAGAAGGAAGTGATACAGCCATCGGACAAGCTCATGTACCAATCGTATGCTACACCGGCTAAACAGCCGACGAATACCCTGGTAAGAAGAGCGTTATTTGGCTGAAGTTGGACAGTTATTACCTCGAAGTGGTTAATGAACTGACTGGGAGAAGTGCTGCCATTAAACAGCGGGATTGTTGGGATTTTATACTTTGGAGGGAATGGGACTTCCTTTCATTCAACCGGGTAGGGTTGTTTGATCCCCAACCTCTGTAAGTTGTCTATCTCTTTGAAGGCCTCGAATTGAGTGCACAGGAGTTTGACAGCTTCATTAGCATCCTCCAATGATGTAGAAGGAGCAGGCTGAATCAGAGTGTTAGGGGGAGGAACAGCGTGGTAAGCACTACCCCCAGCACCTGACTGACTAGGTGTAGGTTGAATTTGTACAGGAGGTATTTGAGGAGATGCTACCCCCAGCCCTGCATTGACAGGCACCGATGATGCTATGATCTCAGGATTTACAGCAGGTACAGTCGGTGGTACTGTATGTTAGGCCACAATGATAGAATACATGCTTGTAACCATTTCAGCCATGGTCTTCAGCTTGTCTTCTAGTGCAGCTATCCTTTGTTCTTGACTTGCTGAACTGGAAGCATCTGGATCTTCAGTGACAACATAAGCTGTCACTTCTCTAGGTACAGTGGAGGACACTGTCTGTTCTGAACTTTCACTGTATGCATCATAGTCGGAGAAAGAATCATCTCCTGAGTGAGAAAGAAGAAGATAACTGGAAGGCTCTTGAAGATTCTTTTGACCGATTGCATCTCGGCTTCGGGATCGGGTATGTTAGAATACTCCATCAGAAGATTCTTGGAGTAGAACTAAATACCGCTGGCTTGGCTTGTGAGGCTTGCTGTGCTTGGAGCACTTTCTACCCCCAGTGTCTCTGGAAGTCATGTTGACGGAAGCGTACAACACTTCGTCTTCATCTTCTGACATAGGTTCAGACGTTGCAAAATTCAAACGATCGAAGACAGATCATTTTGTTGTCTGACAACAGCACTTGATGACAACCTTGTGATTACCATGGTGTCCAAGTGGTTGCACTGAAGGTGTTGAGAAGTTGTCCCGCTTTTGCTTGAGGTGATCTCGGAGATCGGGAACAATGACGGGACGAGAAGAAGTCTAAGGGATATGTTCTTTGACAACATTCGGAACATGGTTCTGGTTCTTCAAATGTTTTATCCCTTGAGTGTACAGGAAAGTGCTCATTTTATTAGCATAGGTGTCAGGATTTTTGATCCTAGAAGTTTGCCTCTGATACTGGTTGGTCTTCGGCATTGGCTGTTTGCGTTTCGCCGAAGTTGGTCTATTGAGATAAGTTCTTAGATCAGCAAATTCACCCCCAGGGGTTTCTGTCTGAGACACCAACAATTTTTTCTGTTTTGATTGGGATATCCTGCGAGTTGGGAGATCTTGGAATTCTGCTACCAGAGTAGGCAGAATACCTCTTTGATCAGTATACCTCCCTTTGGCAAGGAGGGAAGAAGAACTCTTGTTTGAGAGAGTTCTTGTACTGATTGGTGCCTGAGCATATTCAAATTGATCTTCTACGGTAAAAACCGAGAAAGACTGAGAAAAGACCAAAGGGCCTTTTCCTTTGTTTTGTGAAGAAGGGTTAGCTAAAGAGCGTTTTCCTCTGTTGTCTTCCAAGTTGTGGGATGAAGAAGTTTGAGAAAAGACCAACGGGCCTTTTCCTTTATTCTGAGGAGGAGGAGGAGGAATAGTCAAAAGACTACCCCCAGTGGATTGTACTGGAGCAACAGGATGCTTGGGAAGAGGAGCAGAGTTTTTCTCTTTGCTGTGAGAAGAAGAGAGATTAGCCAAAGGGCTGTCCCTCTTAGACTGTACTGGCGCAGTTTACGCAGGGGTTGAAGTGGTTGTTGGCACATTGCCAGGTTACGCATGAGGAGCTTTGACAGAAGGTCTTCTGGCCACAGTCACAGCAGCTTGCGTAGCAGGAGTCTTGATGTCAGAGTGTTGGAATTGCACTTTGGTTGCTGGAGTGGTGGACTGCGCAGGAAGAGTTGCAGCCAACTGTGCCAGGGGAAGAGAAGTCTTACACTTTGACAGAGAAGCATAGGAAGTAGGTTGTGCACTGGCAAGGGAAGCAGCATACTGCGCATGGCCAGTAGCAGCAGACTGTATAACAGTCTTGGCAGCAGAGACAGTAGACTGCACAACAGTCTTGGGGACCCACACTGGGTGAACTTTGCTCGTGGCAGAAGTTGTTGCAGTGCGAGGGGTGATCATCGCCTCGTAGGCCGTCTAGTTGACCTTTACAACCAGCGTCTTCTGCGTCTTTCCGATAGATGCAACGTCACATTGAGTTGTCACTTCCTCGTCGGAGAAGAAAATCGTCCCCAGCAGAGTCGCCATTTTGTTTGCAAAAACAAAAGTTGATCTTTATTTCACAAACTTTGTAAGAAGATTATAAGAATTCTGGAAAAGTACAACTATAAGAATCCGATCTGAAGACGATCGCGTTATCCCTTGGAAGATATGAACTTTGAAGACGGTAGCCTCTGAAGAATACAGCAGCACTTTGGCAAGAACTCCTGATCTCTGGTAATGATTCTGATCTGATATAGGATGATCTAGCCCTGATAATGAAGACTTGAAACTCTATTTATAGAGTTCTGGAAATAACTAATTTTTAGTTATTCTGAATTGTGCAGGATGGATTGCACAGACATTGGACTGTACAAGCAACGAACTGCGCTGGCAGTTACTCGATCGTGGACCACCTGTATGTGACGTGTGGCATTATTTGATTGAAATGCGCTTGGTCATGTACAGACGGTTGCCACATGGTGAGTAATTGATGGTATGTAGGCCACGTGTAAATCGTCAGTTGTCTTGATGGAGTGCGCCACATAAACTGTGCTGGCTACAGTTTGCGCTTGGGTTGAATTACGTTGCAGAGATTCTGGCAGATTGCGCTGGCTGTACAGCTGTCCTCGAGCGCTGTGCTGTACGATAAACGAACAGTTTTCTCGTTCTTCGGGCTGTCAGCTGTCAGAAGATCTGATTTTCTGTCAGATAATAATGACATTGCCACGTCAGCTTGCGCACTTGGATGAGTGCGCAGTGCAGCCTGCGCAGTTGAGTTGTTGCGTAATCTGTTTCCTGCGTAATGCATTTGAAGAGTGCACAATTTGATTTTCCTGACTTCTTTGATGGGAGCAACTTGATTTTTTAGGACCTGCAGAGGTCACTTCCGGAGAAGACGTCTGGCGACCACGACCGCGACCACTACCACCACCACTATGCCCACGCCCACGACCACCACCACCACCACCACTACCACCACGGCCAGCACCACCAGCACGAGTGCTCGCAACCATGTCTTGTAAATAGAACACATAAACATAATTGATAATATAAAAGTATAAATGAATATAAAACTAAACTAAAATATATATACCAGTAGTAGGACGACGAGTGCCGGCCAGAGGAATAGGACTAGGAGTGCCATCTGCAAAAATAAAATCATACAATAAGTAGATGATCGAACGACAAAAACATGAACTGAAAGAAGAACACAGAAGTTTAATTTAAACTGAATCGTCCTCGCCAGCGGCCTCGGCCTCGACAAAAACATGAACTGAAATATACCGATATTTATTCATCATCATCGTCCTCGTCCTCGTCTTCATTCTCATCATCATCCTCATCCTCATCCTCATCCTCATCGTCGACTTCATCTGTATCCTCATCCTCATCCTCATCAAGTTCTTCTTCTTCTTCTTCTTCTTCTTCTTCTTCTTCTTCTTCTTCTTCTTCTTCAGTCTCAATACTTGGGAAAAGATGCCTCTTTCTCCCCTGGTTGACATCTAAGTCTTGTATATTAACCTCTTCCTCCCCTCTATTTTCCTCAGCAGGAGGTATATCAACCTCTAATTCAACATCCATGGTATCCGACTGTTGTCCCAAGTATTAGGACTTTTTGATCTCGTCCTCTTGGTATGCTGGGTCTCCAACGTTGAATGTATTTCTAGATTTAATCTTGCATACTGCCCACCAGTCAAATTGATCTCTACGATGCCTTGGGTAGCTTGTATAGTAGACTTGAACAGCCTGACTTGCTATCGCAAACGTGTCGGATCCTCTATACCTCCTGCGATGATTTATATCGACAAATCTAAATTGTTTACCAATTCTCCAACCGATATTTGGTGTCGTATCGAACCACTCATATTTGAACATCACAATATGCATATCATATGGGGCACTATATTGTAAATCTACAATATCCTGAAGCACTCCATAATAGTCAAAGTCCGGCTCGTCGTCATAGATGGTGCCTCTTATGCAAACACCAGAATCCTTAGTACTGAAGTTGTCATTGACAAATTCGACATTTATAGCATGCTGAGTTGCCCTAAACTTGAAGCCATTAACGACATAGCCTGGCCAAGTCTTCGCATGCTTCTTCGGTCCCAATGCCAAATAACGAATGTTCTCATTTGTGAGAATTGTTTCAGACAATAAAACCTGTAAACAAATAATGATAATTTAAATGTTTTACTTGCATATATTTTAATGGTAGCCGCATAACATATTATCTCAGTTACTTACGTATTTTTAAAACCAGGTCGGAAAGGTACAATCAACCTCTCTTTGAAGTCCTGTGAAACCCATATTCTCGTAATTAATTATTAAATAGTGATTTAGTATTAATATTAGTACAAAAAAAATATTATTATCATTAGCGTTTTCTAAAAATTATTATTATTAATATTACTATTAATTATTTACGAGTGAAAAAGGATTTCGAAAATAATAACAACATGGATTTTTGGATTTCGAACCCAGACCCAGGCCTGAGCCCAATCCCTTTCTTTTTCTAATTTTTGACTTGGTTAATCATTATTAATAAAAAAAAAATGGTTTGGTTGGTCCCGTAGGACCAGCATTCTTGCAACTTGTTCAAGTCACCCCCTCACTTTCCTTCCCTACGGTTACTCCAGCACAACACCAAACTCTCCCACTCCCCCTCTTATAACTCCCTGTTATTAAAACACCACCATCAACTCCTCATTTAATTCCATTCTCCCCACTCCTACTTTTTCTCCACCACACAGCTCATGCACAGCCATCACCCCACTCTCCTTTTATTCCTCCACTTTTCCCCACTCTCCCCGTACTCACATCAGAAGAGAAGCAACATTTTTTGTTACCATCTCTCTCTCCCTCCCTCTTTTACTCTCACTATTCCTCACAGAACCCCCTTAGCTCAAACCTCTCTCTCTCTTTCTCCATCTCCCTGGAGAAAAACCCCACCGAACCCTAACCCCAATTTCCTGCGGCCACCCCTTCCGAGCTCGGTGCCTCTCCGCGCGACTCTCCCCCGGCCAGGTCAGCGCCCCAGCGCTGTCCCTCCCTCGTGCCTCTGACGATCTCCGCGCGGCTCCTCCCCGCGCCGCCCATCCCCGTCCGTCCGCGTCGCCGTGCCCCCTTCTGTCTCCAAGGCCGCGCCTCCGCACGCAAGCCAGCCCCGGCCACCTCCCCTGCGGCCCCGCGCCTCCCCCGCGCGGTTTCCATCTCCGGCAGCGCCCCGCCGGCTCCCAGTGGCCGACCCCGTCGTCGCCTCTCATCCGCGGAGTTCTCCTCGCTGTCCAGATCCGCGATCCCGTGCACCCGATCCAGCGTTGTCCGAACGTTGTTTCGGCTCTCCCCAAGTTCTTCCCGCGGCTCCCCGCCAACGAAAATTTGGTAATCCCTGTTAATCACAGTAGTTCGTCCCTCCCGTAGAGTCTATGATGATATCGGTCCCCGGTTTCCCTTTGGGAAATTCGGTTAGCTACGTAGTAGATTCGATTAGCTACGTTAGCTTTTGGTGTGGTTGGTTTGCGAGATTTTTGTGATGTGGGTGCTGAGATTTTTATGTTGTTGGTTGATTTCGGATTTCCCGGGTATTTCGGGAAGGTTCTGGTGGTTGAAAAGTATTTCGGTGGTTATATTTTCGGGATTATTATTTGGTTGGAACAATTGCAGGTTTTGTGGCGCATTTTCCAGTTTTGGGTTGTCCCGAAATAGAGGAAATGCTGCCCAAATTTTTACAAAACTTTATTTATTTTGATTTCAAAATTAGTTTCGGAAAATGAATTTAAAACTGATTTTCGGGCGATGACCGTACCGGTCTGTGGGCCCTAGCGAAATACAAACGCACCGGTCCGACCGGGCGTTGAGGTATTAGCTAGATTTGATGATGGACCGAGTCTGAGACTCCAACTTTTAATTTAAAATTATTTTTATTTAATGTTTAAGTTATTTATTATAGTTATCTATTTACGGCACATTTTATTTAGTAATTAAACATTTTCTCTTATTTTATGTAAAAGAATTGTACAGGGCATAAGCCCATAACTCTAGGATGATTAGCTGTGCCCATGTATTGCATAGTGTAGATTTTACTTTCTTTCTGGGTGGATGTTGATCTTGGGTGATTTTGGTTTGAATGGATAATCGTAGTTAGAGCGTAATCATATAATTAATTAAGAATTAAATAAAATGGATAAAATATTAGTAGGATAACTAGTTCATGATTTGTCACTGTAAGAAAATATATTTTTATAGATATATTACAAAAAGCACAAAGTTTTCCAAAGATAATTGATTCTTGTAAATATTTCCAAATAATCAAATTAACCGGTTAAATCAACGCACGTAGCTTGCGACGTAACCGTTAGCTGTAGCTTAATACAACTTAAAACCTGACTAGGACTTACTACTAGAGATTGCAACTAGCACACTTAGCTTGGTTATATAGCGGATCTAAGTCGAGTTCTCAACTGTAGGAACTCGAAGACATACCTGACGTTCCTCCTCGGTACCAACTCATCTCTCCAGTCATTTTCCTGAGGCAAGTATAGTTTGTGTTGGTTTTACAGTTATTTTAATAATCGTTTTACTGCAAGTTTAAACCACGATGCAAATACGAAACTCTCTCGGAGAGTACTGACTGCAACTACTGTACTGATTGGGGACTGGGGGAGTAGTGTAATGAGTATGACCACATCCAAAACTGTATACTGACTGTGTTAGCTTACCCCTCATACACACGGGGATAAGCCATATCGTATCCATAAGATACAACTGTACAACCCAAGCCGGTCATATTCATTGCCTGTTCAAATCACACTGTTTTACCGCTGAAAACTATTCTTTCTTCAAACTGTTTAAAACTGCATGATTCTATTATTTACTTTAACTGTTTTAAAATTAGCATGAATTATACTTTGCTCCCTCCTGACTGGAGATCCAACATTTTAGGTATCACTGATGAGGCTTTGTTCCGCGATCCCAAGACGAGGAATTCGAGACTGATGAGCTGTTTGCCTAGAGTTTTATTTTATTCATGATGTATGTAGAAAATGGTTTAAGTTGTATCTTTTATTTCATTGTAAAAGTTTAATAAAGTTTTAAATTTCCGAATGTTGAGTTGTGACAAATATAGTGTTGTTGTATGGTTACCTGCTACTGAACAGCTTACTGCCGCCGTCTCAACAACGGTGCAGGCTGGGCATGATCCGATTCGACCCAAGAAATTGGGACCGGGTCGTGACAAGTCCCTCATCGGTAATATCAGGTGTCCTTATTTTGACTTCATCTCTAAATACACTGTTAGAGAGAATAAAAATAAGTGTAGTCACTTACTTCACCAAATTAGAGATTATAACGAGGTGTAGTCACTTACTTCTCTAATTCTCTTACTTCTTGTATGTCATAATTTAACAATACATATCGGTGCGTGGCATCATACTCATCGTCAGTCAACCACCGATTCTTACTAGCCCCAATAGGCTTGCCCCTTAAATTGAATATACCTCCATCCTCAACGTCTTCGTCATTCCTTTGAGGTCTATTTCGATTTGTCTCGACATGAGTATCAAAATAAATGGAGCAGAAGTTTGACACCTCCTCGATAAGATATGCTTCGTATATCGAAGCATCTATATGAGCCTTGTTGCCAACTTTCTTCTTTAGATGGTGTAGGTACCTAGAAAGACAAATTATCTTGAGAATTGACAATGAATTATAAAATTCTACTTAAATTATATCGATTTTTATTTACCTTTCAAAGGGGTACATCCATCGATAATGAACAGATGCACCGACACGGGCTTCGTATGGTAGATGAATCGGTACATGCTCCATGCTGTCGAAAAATTCCGGAAGAAATATTTTCTCTAACTTGTAAATTGTTAAGACAATCTTCTCCTCAAGTTGTACCATATGTTGCACCGTCAGCTTAGTTGAACAGATATCCCTGAAGAATGTAGACAGCTCGGCCAACGGAATCCATACAGCAGAAGGCAACAACTCTTTCAAAGCAATGGGCAATAATCTTTCCATAAACACGTGGCAGTCGTGACTTTTCATTCATGTTAGCTTGCGTTCATTGAGATCAACGCATCTAGACAAATTTGACACATAGCCGTCGAAAAATCTTAAAGTAGATATCCACTTGCAGATTATTAATCTAACTTCCTTGCTCAATGTATATGGCACTATAGGCTTACTTAATTGTCTACCAGCTCCCCTTTCTATCAAGTTTAGATTATGACGTTTGTATATCTCGGCCATGTCTTGTCTTGTTTTGGATTGTCCTTTGTATTTCCTTTAATATCCATGACGGTATTGAAGACATTATCGAACACATTCTTTTCGATATGCATGACATCAAGATTATGCCTTATAAGATTATCTTTTTAATAAGGCAAGTCCCAGAAAATACTCCATTTGGTCCAGTTATGGCTTTGACCGAACCCCTTGACACGATTGTTCGATGGATCTTCCATTACGGTAGGAAATTCCTTTACAACTTCCCAAATATCGTATCCCGACAATCTGGCAGAAGGATCAAGAAATTCTTGTTTTCTAGATCTGAACGCGTCCTTGTTCTTTCGCCAATGATGGCTCATGGACAGAAATTGATGGTGACAGTCAAAGAAAGAAGTTTTTCCTCCATGCCTAAGGCGGAACGCCTTACTATTTTCTATGCATATCGGACAAGACATGTTGCCGTGCGTACTCCATCCCGACAGTATACCGTACGCTGGAAAATCATTGATTGTCCATATGAGTGAAGGCTCAAGGAGAGGACTGAAGCAGGAGAGCAGACAGGTTTGAGGATCCACTCAGATGGGACACTGCGATGTGGGGATCGCATTTATATACCCAATGGAGACCTACGACAGGAGTTGATGGCAGAGGCTCACAGTTCGACTTACTCTATTCATCCCGGAGGGACCAAGATGTATCGCGACTTACGACAGTATTATTGGTGGCTTGGAATGAAGCGAGAGATAGCTCGTTTCGTTGCCAAGTGCTTGGTATGTCAACAAGTGAAGGCGGAGCACCAGAGGACGGTCGGATTATTGCAGCCGCTACCCATTCCCAAGTGGAAGTGGGAGCACATTACTATGGATTTCGTCACGGGTTTTCCTCGGAGTCCTAGAGGACGTGACGCAGTATGGGTGATTGTTGATAGACTTACGAAGTCAGCACATTTCTTGCCTTTTAGAGTGGGCCAGTCGACAGAGGTATTGGCAGAGATGTATATAGAACAGATTGTGAGATTGCATGGTGTTCCTGTTAGTATTGTGTCGGACCGTGACTCGAGATTCACCTCGCACTTTTGGAGGAGCATGCAAGAGAGTTTGGGCACTCGACTGAAGTTTAGCACATCGTATCATCCGCAGACAGACGGCCAGTCGGAGCGTACCATTCAGACGCTAGAAGATATGTTGAGAGCGTGTATGCTTGATTTTGGCGGTTCGTGGGAGGACCATCTTCATCTTGTTGAATTTTCCTATAACAATAGCTATCAAACGAGCATTCAAATAGCTCCGTTTGAAGCATTATATGGTAGGAAGTGTCGGTCTCCTGTTTGTTGGAGTGACATAGGAGAGCGACAGTTATTGGGTCCCGAGTTGGTCTTGAGCACAGTGGAGACAGTGAAGAAAATTCAAGACCACCTGCGAGCAGCGCAGGATCGTCAGAAGCAGTGGGCAGATAATCGTCGTCGACCCTTGGAGTTCAAAGAGGGTGACCATGTGTTCTTGAAGATATCCCCCACTAGAGGCACGATTCGATTCGGAGGACGTGGCAAGTTGAGTCCAAGGTACATCGGGACTTTCGATGTCTTAGAACGTGTTGGAGAGGTTGCCTACAGATTGGCATTGCCACCGTCGCTAGAGGGAGTACATGACGTATTCCATGTATCTCAGCTGAGGAGGTACGTGGCGGACAGCAATCATGTGCTTGATCACTCCGAGATCACAGTGGGACCGAGTTTGTCGTACGAAGAGCAACCAGTAGGTATCCTCGATCGTTTGCGGAACCAATCTATTCCATTGGTTCGCGTGGCATGGAAGCATCACTCGCCAGGGGAGTCTACTTGGGAGCGCGAGGACGACATCCGAAATCGCTACCCGCAGTTGTTTGAAAACGAAGGTATGTCTTGCATTTTAAGTGTTATTATAATTCCTTGCATTGCATTTTGATCTCCCGACCTTAGTTTAATTTCGAGGACGAAATTTTCTTTAAGTTGGGTAGGATGTAAAACTCCAATAATTTCTAATTATTTTAATACTTTTAAAATATTTTTCTATATTTTTAGTTTAATTGGTATATGTACGTAATTGTAGATGTGTATAATGTATGTATGTTGTGTGCGTGATAATATAGATACTCCTAAATATAGCTTACCTTGTTACAAAATATTTTGTCACTTGTTAAGAATTTTAGATTTTCCTTGGGATTATATATATATATATATATATATATATATATATATATATATATATATATATATATATATATTTGATTGTAAAAAAAAATAGAAAACAGTGGAGGGCCGAACCCCCACAAAAGGCAGCAGCAATAGCTGCGGTGGGGCCCGACCCCCCACATAACCGAACCCAGCAGCAGCTTTAGCTGCGATGACTTTAGCACTCGACCCCCCAATGCAACTCCTAATAGCAGCTGAAAACCTTAAACCCGAGCCCCCCATCATCTAAGTCCTAATACTAATAGAAGTATCGGCGGAGAGTATTTAAACCTACTCGACGAAACCAAAACCCAAACCCTAAACTTCACACCAATTCAGCCGCCCACTTCGCCTGGACCTTTCTCGTTCTCTTGCGCACGTCTCCAGGATAGTCGTCACCGTCGAACAATCTCCGCGCTGCCGCGGAGCACCCTAACCCGACGGTCGAGCGAGGGACATCCCGATTTCGTACTTCGAGGTAACGATTTTCGAGTTGTATATCTTCCCTGTTTTGCGATGATTTCTCGAACTATCAATTTTTGTGTGTAGCCCATATGACCCCCTCTACTTCCCTTCTGATAGAATCCTGGGAACCCAGGGGATTGCTCGAAAATTCGAGTCAAAGTTGCCCCCAAAAACTGTTGAAAACAGAGTTCTAATCCAGCCCCAAACCACAACTTAGATGCCAGATTTCGATCTGTGCGTCGAGATTTTTCAGAAACTAACTGAACATATGTGAAGCCAATATAACCAAGAGTAGAACACAACTTTTGGATCGAAGTTTCGTTTAATATGTAGGAAGAAAACTCTATGTGAAGTTGTCGGAAAAACTGGTTTCTAAATCACAAAAATTCTGGAATTTTGTCCGATACGACGTACGCCCCGACAAATCGGACGACGTGGTCGCGTGCTATACGCATCGAAAGATGCATATGGACGTTGCGGACTTGTGGGAACTGACGGAACTCAGTTTCGTCGTGTGTGCGCGACAAAACCAACGCGTATCCGTTGAGATACCCCGTATCGATATTTTGCAAACTTGCCCATAACTTCGTGTACAGTCGTCGGATTGAGACGAAACTTGCGCCAACAGGTCCGGATCGAAATTATGGTCTTGCATGCCAAGTTTGGTTCGATTCTGAGAAGGTCGAATCGGAACCCAATTTTGGCGGGCCCGCGACCCACTCAAACAGGGGATTTTGTACACGGCTCCTCGGAATCCAAAACTGGACATACCATTGAGTTCCTCTCCTCAAACTGAAACCGTAGACATGTAGTTTGACGACTTTAGAGACCGTAGACTTTGGCACGCGTTTCGGTGCAAAGCGAGTCCAACAGCGGACATCGTTTTGATCCGAAATTATGATTTTGCCCCTGTTTCAGAATTTAACTTTTGGACAGACATTTCCTAGGTATATCTTTTTCACCGAGATCATTTTTGATATTTGTTTCAGCGTTTGGAGTCATCTGTGAGTTTTGGAGCTGACACTTGCTACTCCTGGACTTGCCACTTTGCACCACCAGGCAAGATACCTTGCCACCCTACTCTGTGATTATTATATTCTTATTTTCAGTTGTTATTTTCAGCATTTATTTTGTGATATTTAAACTGTGCGTCCAAGTCACACTTGGGTGCAAGCGACTCTATCGATCGTTTTTCTTGCTCTATTTATTCTCTTGCATTGACTTAGCTTATTGACCACCCATTGATGTTGAGGTATTGGTATATCGCATATGGCCTTGACACTTGTTATATCACGTGATGTGAGTCACATGTAGGATACGTTTTTGCGTAGTTGGCTGGCCACCGATACGTATGGAGCGTGCGACGGATAGGAGTAACTGCCAATAGTATTGCATGATTAGAAGACTTGGCGGTTACTAGAGGATCATATCAGTCATGGAGATGATGATACTAGGCATTGGGTGGGGAGAACAATACCTGACGATGGGCTTCTTTACACTTCCATGATTACCTGTGCGCTCCTCCGGAGACGCAGGCTCCAGGTGCCCTCTGACGTTTCCCAGAGCGTTATGGACGTAGCCTTTCACATGGTGCCCTCTGATGCTTCCCGAGCGTTATGGACGTAGGCCCCTGGTACCTTTTATGGGGACTATGTCGATCCTATGTTCAGCCAGGGTTCATGCGTCGAAGGATTGTATCTCAACTGCATATTCACAGTAGAATGGTCAGGAACCCGGTTGCATGCTTACCTTTCTCTCTTATTATATTATCACAGTTTATATGGCATGGTATTTTCTTGTATCTTGCTATGTCCCCTGAGGACCTGGTTATCTCTCCAGGTTTAGACGATATTCCACAGGAGTACGGAGCGGCATTGGAGTTATCTTACATTGATGACAAGGCAGTCACTACTGATTTCTAGTTTATTCTATATTTGAGACAGTTGTAGACATTTCTTTTACACCTCTTTTCTTCTATTTTGCGGAGGTCGGACTCCGATTTGTGAGACTATTTTTCATAGCTGTTTGGAGTGAGTATGTTCACCCGGCTATCTTTTGATACTCTTATTTATTTATTTGGACTTTATTATCTTCTGTGTTGAGCTGTGATGAGATTAGATATGTTATTGTGGCCTGTGATTATTTATTTACAGCTTATGTGCGTATATGAGGATTCCATATATTGGAGTGTTCTTCGTATATGTGCAGCTGGCATGTTCACGTACTTGGTCCTAAGTATTTTGGGACTGGGGCGTTACACTTAGCCTATGTTGTGCATATCTTGTCTCAATTCTTACAGGAGCCTCGACAAGATCATTGGCATGCTGATTTGAGAGTTGTCAGATATCTCAAACATGCTCCGGGACAGGTTATTCTTTTGAAAGCTGATTGTGATCTCCGTCTTTCTGGTTGATGTGATTCCGACTCGGCCAATTGTCCCTTGACTCGCCGCTCTGTTACAGGCTGGTTGGTGTTTCTTGGGGGGGGGTCTCCTATTTCTTGGAAGACCAAGAAGCAACCAACTGTTTCCCGATCTTCCGCTGAAGCTGAATACCGATCTCTTGCTGCGCTTGTTTGTGAGTTGAAATGGTTGAAGAAGTTAATGGTGTGTTTGGGCGTTCGCCAGGAGTCTGATATGTCGGTGTATTGTGACAGTCAGTCAGCCCTGCACCTGGCTCAGAATCCGGTATTTCATGAGCGCAGTAAGCATATTGAGGTGGATTTGCATTTTGTTCGCGATGCTATTAGAGATGGCACCGTAATAGCCTCGCATGTTCCTACTTCTTTCCAACTGGCTGACATCTTCACTAAGCCCCTTGGGAAGCATGTGTTTGATTCTTTACTTTCCAAGTTGGACATTTGTGACTTGTATGCTCCAACTTGAGGGAGGGTGTTAGATTATATTTGTAGCTAATGTAAATATGGCCCATAAGTCCAATAGTGTAGACAGTATATATATTGTAAACAGCCCCCATCAATGACAATAAGGTATTATTATTTCCTACAAAGACTATTACAATGTCCACAAGTCACGACCTCTAATTCAACCGAAGTATAGAAGAGCACCCCCAACAAAAATATTAAAGTTATATTCAAGAAGATCTGCTCACTCTTTTTTTCTTTTTTCTTTTTCTTTCTCCCCTCTTCCCTTTTCTCCCCAACCCACACCCAACGAATTCTGGTGTTGTGCTCGTGTACGATACACTTAGGCCTCGTTTGGTTTGCTGAAAGAAAAACAAATTCGTTTCTTTGCTTTTTTTTCTTTCCTTTGAAAAATTATAATTCACATTAATTTTCATTCGAAAAGGTCCAAAAAATTGGAAGAAACAATAAATCATTGAGATGGAAAAGTGAATCGATGAGATGAGTGGAGAAACTATTTTTTTCGACTAATTTTCTTTTCGTTGGAATTAATTTTATTTCTTGTTCATTTTTCTTGGGGGCCGTGCGCGCACACACACACACCAAAAAAAAAAAAAAAAAAAAAAAAAAAAAAAAAAAAAAATTCTTTCTAACATCCTGATTTTACCCACGAGACCTTACATTCTGGAGTACATGCTCAAACCAAGCCTGGCTGGGCTAGTTGTCTTGACTGACAATCTCGGTCAATCCTGATGCATGAAATCATGGCCCAGACTCCAACACCCACCCCAAGCCCAATTGTTGAACTGTGATGTTTGAATCTCTCCAAATTCCTCAGGCACGCATAACATTAACTAGTCATTGAACACAATGATGCAGCAGCAGCAGCTATGCTCCTGTGACGGATAAACATCACAGATTAATGTAAAGGTATATAGCACGATTCTATCACAGGATGTAAAGGTGGTGGATGATTGTGGAAGAAAGTCCTAACATAATCTGACTTTCTGACTTCCTTGATTGACTTATACTTGATTGGAGCTGAAAGGGGTCTAAACCAGAGAAAATTTAGAGAAAACTTTGATACAGAAGGTTGTATCAAAATTTTGATAACGTCTCTGCATGACAGGTGGCCCCTCCTCTTTCTTGATAAACTGTATAAGCAAATATATAGGAGGCCCACTTGTAATACAAAGACTATATCAAAACTTGCTCACACATCAAAATGACTTCTTACATTGACTAGTTTTTTTAATAGATTCCCATCATATGGGCGGATGCGAAGCTGCACAATCTTACATGATATGTATGTAGTGCGCCACTCTGTAAAGCCTCCAATTCATTTGCTATCGCTACAAAACTGATCAAGTGATGACCCCCTCTCCCTCCAATCAATCATTCTCCACTAATCCCCAAGCCCAAATCCCCAGATCATGTGTTCAAGATGGGTACAAGTCCATTCAAGTTTTCTACATTATACTAAATATATATAAAATATCGGATATCCGAATACGAAATTTGTAATTTAAAGTCGGATCAGGTATTAACGGACCTTAATATCCAAATTTGTATCCGAAGAAAGATAATATCTGAAAAATATTCGAATATCCGAATTCGATATACAAAATTTTTGATAATATCCGAAAGTTCGGATACGGAATCGAATCGAATTCGAATTTTCTACTATCCATTGAAATGTCTATGTAAAAACATGTAGAATAATCTCTACTAATATAATTACTAATATAAGATGGTTTAGCAACGTCTCAAGATTCAACCATCTAACTCTTTTGTAAATCCTCAATCAATTCATTAAAAAAAATTAAAAAAATAAAAATTCTAAAATTGACTTACTCTCTATCCTCCACATAACCGAAAAATTCTATTTTTTTTATCAATATATATCAATAACAAATTATAATTAACATATAACAAATTCTAATTAAATATATATATGTAATAAATTTAAATTTAAATATATTTAAATATTTGATTTTTTTTAATAATTTCAGAAGGGGAAAAAAATACTAGCTAGTGATACGTAAAGTGTTTTATTTGTAGTGTTGTTTTCTTACATGTACTGTTCTAAAGCGATGAGACCTAAACTAAAAGCATCCTTCAACCTTTGGCGTGTATTTCACAACGTGCTTCAGTCAACTATAACTGCTGGATTATTATTTGAATGATCAGATGAAAGTTACGCAAGTGCCAATTTTCTCATTATTTGCACATTCGAGTTTGAGTTGTTAGGACCTATATACAAAATAGGAAAAGTTAGGAGGACCAGTAAGTTATTTACCTTTGATTTATATTATCCTCTTCCGCTGGCGCACGTGACACGTGGGACACTCGTATAAAAAAAGTGACGGGAAAGATTAGGGAGTTGATCCTTCCGGAAAAAGGGCGTTGTGGGCTAATTAGAAAGACATAAAAGAATAATTAAAGATAAGCATGACTCAATTTAACAACGTAACAAACGTTGCTCTCGTTGGTGGCTGCCTCGTGGGATATATGCTATGTCACGTCGTACATTGTAAGTAAACTTGTTACTTCTATTGGCATATTAATTTTATTCAAGATAAGTCTATAGGCAGTGCGGTACGGGGGAGTGGATTATTCTATTCGGAACTAATTTTAGTTGTCCTTTGACTCTTATTGTGAGTTGGTCCTAATAGTCATCCGTGATCCTGATGTTTCGTGGGATCATGCTGAGGTCGAGGGGTTGTCCTAGTAGAGCAGGTTTGTCCAAACACCAAATCTTGTCCGACTTACCTCAGGGTTGGTTCTGTCTATAAGTCATAGGCCATATATATATAACCTCTAACCTAGTGGTTAAGAGAGATGCATGCGGTCCAAGTGGTCGGGAGTTCGAGCTTCAGTGGAGACGAGTTCGTCATAATTATCCATTGCTTCGAAATATATATATATATATATATATATATATATATATATATATATATATATATATATATATATATATATATATATACCAGAATTCATATGTGACTTTTATGTCACGAGTGGTCCGCGTGACTTCCTGACTTGACCATGTTCCTGACTTGATTACCTGTATACGTGCTGGTACCTATTCTAAGTGTGTATTGAGATACAATATTAGTATGCATTGTGGTGCTATTTAATGAGTGCACTGAGGTGTAACTCTACGTGCTAAGTGATCATTCGTGTTATATGTCAATACATGTGTATCTTCTAGCACAGTCATGGTAATTGGTCAGTAATAGTGTCGTGGTATGTTGATTGTTGTTTGATGCATTACACTAAGCATGGATCTAGATTTTGGACTCCTTGAGCTGATGTGGATTCATACTTAGGGTACACGTACTATGGTACGACATATAGGAGGATGACCACGTGACCACGACATGTATTTCCAATATCAAGATAGGGTTAATCTAAGCAACTTAACTTGGTCGATGCATTGGGTGAAAAAAATTTCGAGATCGTGCCATACTAGTGTCACGACTCGTTACCCAAATTGTTGGGCCGGGCCGAGCCATGTCCAGCCTACGCTTGGTTAAAGCGTAGTAAGCTGTTCTAAGAATAGACAATAAAGGATCTAAGCTGCTAACAGTTCTAATATCACAATTAAAAGGTTCATCACAACACAGCATCTATAAGCGAAAGTAAACAAGTACAGACTTAATAATACACTTCCAAAGTATCTAACAGGAGACAAAGTTCAGCATCCAAATATAAGTTCAAACCAAAGTCTAAGTCTCAAAACACATGAAAAATATCTAAGCAAGGTTCCTTGCTGGGGCCTCTTCTGAAGCTAAGGCCAGGTCCTCAAATACAGTACCATAATATCAATCACATAGCATTTCCTTCTCGAAAAGTGAACCTACAACGTTATCCTGCCAGGATGGGCGCAAGTACAACCTCTACAACTAAAGTACAGAATATATAATGAAAGAGATGTACAACAAGAAACATGGTGTGATAAGTCTATAAAACAGGAAATACTGGAAACATGGCCTCATGGTACAACTGGGATCACAGTATCATAGTAACATAGGGAACATGGCATATCTGGAATCATGGTATGACTGGAATCACAATATCATAGTAACATAGGAAATATGGCATATGTGGAATCATAGTATGACTGGAATCACAGTATCATAGTAACATAGGAAACATGGCATATCTGGAATCATGGTATGACTGAAATCACGATAAAATATATTTGTCAAGGTAACATATGTATATCTAATGTTTAAAACTGGAGCAGGTACGTGATCGGTCAATAGGTGCTGTAGGTGCTGTGACACCCGGTAAGAACAATATGTACTTTCGTACATACCTAAATGTACACACGTATAAGTGTCGCGGGTTATTGGCCTATGGCAAGGACTACATGCATAATGTCGTCCTTACACGGCTCAAGGTCACAGCGTGGGGGCATGATCACGTACTCAACTATCAATTTTCCCATAACCCAGGTTCTAACATGTAAGAGCTACTGAGATCGATATAAAGTACGGTAGGTACTGATAGCAGTAAAACAGGTGAATATATAACTTGCTACCTCAAGGATCAGTATTTTAACATGGTTAATCCATGTTCTAGCATTAAAAGACAGTAAATGAGTTTATAGATGTACTTGCCTCGAGCAAAGCAAGAATACTAGTACGAAGATATAGATGTCCGGTGTGCTGTCAATAATTATATACAAACTCAGCATCTAAGTTATGTTCAAGATTACACTAGTGGTGTGACACGACCCCTAACTGGATACTAGCCAAGTGGGGACCTAGCATAAAAGTCCAATGTGGGGTGACACTATATCCAAACTAATTTTCTAAAGCCTTTATACTAGTGCGGGGTGAGGTCCTATACTATAATAACTCAAAACGACACAATTCATTGCAAGTCGTAACTATTCAATAAATAAATCAAACTATACGCTGTGTTCTAACAATTTTTGAGATAGACAAGAAGCTCAATTATTCTTGTTAATTATAGAAATTTATACTAATTTTTCTGGAATTTATAAACCCTCATAGATATTTATTAAAAATCAGCAAACACATATATCCAAAAAATGAGTTCTTTTTTCCTATTTTTATAAAATATCAAAAGTACTTATTAAATGCTGGAAAAATTATATTAAATTAGCTAAATTAACATAGTATTTAAATACAATTTTTTCCAAATTTTTTACCAATTAAAATATATATATATTCAAAAATAGCAAGTAACAATTTTTGAAAAATAATTAATTACAAATTAAGGATGATACATAAGCAAAATCTATAGGTGTCGTCGGATGATAAAATAAATATCACCAACGTGTCCAGAATGGTCAAATTAGCTAGAATAGTCTACACATAAGTCCAATTTAGATACAGGAGCAAAATAGTAATTTCTGGTCAAAATGATGTCCGCCGTTGGATACACTTTGCACCGAAAAACATGTCAGAATAGAAGTCTACAAAACCTAGCAAATTATATGTCCACGCATCCAGAATGATGATACAAACCGAGCGGTATATCCGAAACTGGATTCCGATGAGCCGATCTCAAAATGACACGTTGACGCGGACATTTGGAATCCGGTTTGCACCGAAATGCATGCCGAAGCAAATGTCTTCAAAACTCAGCAAATTATATGTCAACGAGTCTAGAATGACGATACGAACTCGACGGTATATCTGAAACTGGATTCCGATGAGCCGATCTCAAAGTGACCCGTTGACTCGGAATGTAGGATCCACTTTGCACCGAAATACGTGTCAGGGCCTACGTTCCCCAAATCAATCAAACTTTATATGAAAACGTGCCAGAACGATGTCACGAGTCTACTGGTGGTGTTAGAAATTGAATCCGAAGTACCGGGTTCAAAAATAAAATTTTACAAGTGCAAATTAAAGAATTCGGACGACCAACTTTGACATCGAATTCGACCAACCTAACGTGCTTACAATGAAATGAAACTTAAGGGACAGGAAGATGGTTATACCAGCTGTGCACAGGAACTGGTAGCACGCCAACCGGAGCTGTGACGGCGGAGTTACGAGCTGACGAAGTTGGCTCCACAAAACTGTCCAAAAATAGTACAATTTAAAGTGTCAACTTGGTGGCCAGTTTTGAGGTATCAAACGACGTAATTAACGGACGAAACTTGAGGAGAGTGAAGATGGATATACCAAGATTGCGACGGAGCAAATAGTTCGCCGATCCAACGGTCGGATCTCTCGAAAAACGTATACGAATTCGCTACATTGGGGCACCATTTTCGAGTTCAAAACTCGCGCGTCACGACAGGATTTCGTTCAAAACGCATGAATAGCCTATGCGTCGCTTCGGAGAAGAAGGCGGTGGCCTGGGGGAGGTCGCCGGGGTCTCGTCGACCTAGGGGGACCGGCCACGGCGGCCGTACGGCGGCGCGGCGACGCACGACGGTGGCCCGCGCACGCACGCACGTGCGCGCTGCTGCTGCGCTTGGCTGCTGCTGCATGCCACGTGCCTGAGCAGATGCTACTGCGCCGGCCGGCCAAGGCGTCGGTGGCGCAGCGCCGCGCACGGCGGGGGGGGTGGCTGTGCGGTGGTGGTGGCGGTTCGGGCGATGTTGGTGGTTAATGGTGGTGGTGAGTATGATGGTGATGATGATAATGGTGATAGTGTAGTTGATGGTGGTGGTGTGGTGGAGGGTAGGAGGAGGAGAGGGAGGATAATGGTGAGGGTGGTGGTGATGCTTGTTGCCATGGAGGGGGGTTCGGCCGAGTGTAGGGAGGAGAGAAAGAAATTTTGTGTGTGTGAGTGTAAATATAGAAAGAGTGAGAGAGAGTTGTGTGTAGGTGTCTGTACATATAATAAGAGAGAGTGTAAGAATAGAGAGAGAGTGGGATATTATAGGAAATAGAGAGACAAAGAGGTCGGCTATGTAGGGGGGTGTGATGGTGGAGAGATGGTGAGGTGTGTGTGTTTGTAGGTGTAAAGTGAGAGAAAGTAAGATATTTATATATATATATATATATATATATATATATATATATTTTTTTTAAGATATTTATATATATATATATATATATATATATATATATATATATATATATATATATGTAAGATATTTGCAAAGTAGAGAGAGGAAGTGATATTTTCAAAATAGGAAAAAGAGAAATATTGTGTGGGGTATTTGGGCAGTCATGAGAGGACAACATGGAGCTTGGGTTCGGGTTCAGTCGAGCCGGGTCGGGTCAAAATCGGACAGGGTGCAATAATTGAATTAAAATGGATATTTAAAATTATGGGTAAATAAGTAACATGCGGGAACTCAAATAAAAGGGACACAAGTGTCATAGGTGTAGAGCGTCTCGAGTAGATCATTCACGAGAATTTGGTTCTGAGAAAATGACTGGTCTCGTGCTCCTAAATTAAAAGTCACAGTAACGTGTAAACGATGATCAAAGGTAAAAGTTGGAATAATTATTCAACGATTAGTTGGTCTAAGTTGACCCGAAGTTGCGCGATACAAAAAGAGCATAAGGGAACGAGTTTAAGTGGGACATGATATATCAAAATGAAGATAATATTGTCTACTTCAAAACCCATAAAGAGAGTTTATAGAGATTGACATCCCTGACGCTCCAGAAGTCAAAGTCACGGGAAGGAACATTAATGATCAAAACAATTAAATAATAAAATATTTATTGAAAATAATTCATTCAGAAAATTTAAAATAAACCCTGAAATTCAGGGGGCTTACATCCTACCCACCATACAAGAATTTTGTCCTCGAAATTAAAAATCATCCAATAGGTCAAACTATAACATGTAGCTGCTCTGGTTACAAAACTCAATCTGCTACCCTTGTAATCATCTGTCCTGTTTCTCTTTACAATCTTTTTTGTTCAGGTTCAACAATGGTCCTTCTATCATAACTATGTCATATATCCTTTAGAATCTTCCATACTAACATGGAACATTTATGTATACCCTAAACTATAGGTCATTCTCTGGAGATGTTTATAAGCCTATAATGCTTAATCACCAACCATATTTCTAACCTCAATTGTAAATACTTGATTTCCTTATCATATCCTAAGTTTCCTTATTATATCAATCCACATTATTTGTCGTCAATCCTTTCCTACAGTTTCTCCTTGAAATTATACGTTCAATACTTATCCATGGCGTAGAGCCTTCTTCTTTTTACTCAACAAGTCCTCCGAATATAAATCCTCGATTTCAAAACTCCCGATTTATTAATTACCAATGTACATATGTCTTTGTCTCGTTCATTGTCTTTTTAACCGATATCTTTCCGATCTCGTACGCAATATTATATCCCATTCTAACTTATTCTATACTATTCCACATATCGATCTACCCTCTAATCACATGTAATTAGCTATAGATAACCAACCAAAATTCTACAAATGCTAAATCCTCAAACTGCTAAGCACAAGATTTTAATCCTCAATCCATAGTCACAACAATATACTATCTCATTACTCCATTTTAGATACCCTATCATCAAGTCATACTATTAATACAATCGTTCTTAATGGTTTCCAAGTCTACTATAGTCAGTCACCTATACTTGTCCTATAAGGTTAATCTAACCAATCCCTAGGAAAAGTACTTATCACAAACACACAATACATTTATAGTTATACTGTAGAATCAGTTAACAAGGTTTGGCTATTTCGATCGTCTATCAAATAGAAGGTAATAAGACCTAAGACTGGGTCAAGCAATCCATAATAGTGTCCAAACAAGTTAAAGGGTCAAGCAAGACAGGAAAGTTTATCGAAATATCTCCAAGAATGGTACGAAAACAACGAGATGCATAACGAGAAGAATTACCCAAGAGGTTAACGAAGAAGAGTTTAGTCAAGTCATGGGAAAGATGGAACACAAAAATAACTATGTCCAAAAAAGATGAAATGAAAGCAATCCTGTTAGAGAGTCCTAGAGAACCTATAATCCTAGTTGTAGATGTAGATAGAACAGAGTTAATCAAGACGGGAAAGAATGATAATAAGAATTTATTCTTGCTCATTCGGTCATAACGAAGTGAACCAAGTTGAGATATGATCTGATAACCATACACGTCTTCCTGAAATCATGTTGCCAGAATTTTTGCCACACCAGTAAGCTTAGATGCAATAAATGATACTGTCATAACTATGGTATACACCCTAAAATCATATTATCTAGAATTCTTGCCACGCCAACCGGTATGGCTGTGAGAAAATCTAAATTCTATAACTAAGATAAGTATACCCAAAATCAAGCCCTATGTTTTTGTTATACCAGCTAATATGGCTGCGATAAATTCTAAACTTCATAAATAAAGCAGACGTTTACCTTATCAGGATATATAACAATTCAATCCACAAAATTTATCACGATGCAAGATCAAAATTAACAACAAAAAATAAGAAATCAATTTCAACAACGAATTAAGGAAGAGCAAATGGAAATAAGCGGAAACAGATTTCGAGGTAAGATAAGAGTGAGATCCTCAGGGGTCATCCTAAGGGTACTATCCTGGTCAAAATTGTAACCCACTGAATATCAAGCAAGATACTAAATATAGTTAACGGTCCTATAATGTGATGAGATCTCCTATGTTGCAATCCTAGATATCGTCTAGGTGTTCTAATTGTTTATTCCTAGTGTTATCTAGTTATCTTAAGATCCTAGTTGCAGGCATGCTTGGTACAATAACGTAACCAAACAACTTAAGTCTGGACCTGCATGGGCCGCCACTAAAAACATGTCACGACCCGTTACCCAAATTGTTGGGCCGGACCGAGCCATGTCCAGCCTACGCTTGGTTAAAGCGTAGTAAGCTGTTCTAAGAATAGACAATAAAGGATCTAAGCTGCTAACAGTTCTAATATCACAATTAAAAGGTTCATCACAACACAACATGTATAAGCGAAAGTAAACAAGTACAGACTTAATAATACACTTCCAAAGTATCTAACTGAGACAAAGTCCAGTATCCAAATATAAGTTCAAACCAAAGTCTAAGTCTCAAAATACATGAAAAATATCTAAGCAAGGTTCCCCGCTGGGGCCTCTTCTGGAGCTAAGGCCAGGTCCTCAAATGCAGTACCTTAATATCAATCACATAGCATTTTTTTCTCGAAAAGTGAACCTACAACGTTATCCTGTCAGGACGGGAGCAAGTACAACCTCTACAACTAAAGTACTGAATATATAATGAAAGAGATGTACAACAAGAAACATGGTGTGATAAGTCTATAAAACAGGAAATAGTGAAAACATGGCCTCATGGTACAACTGGGATCACAGTATCATAGTAACATAGGGAACATGGCATATCTTGAATCATAGTATGACTGGAATCACAGTATCATAGTAACATAGGGAACATGGCATATCTGGAATCATGGTATGACTGGAATCACAGTATCATAGTAACATAGGAAACATGGCATGGTATGACTGGAATCACGATAAAATACATTTGTCAAGGTGACACATGTATATCTAATGTTTAAAACTGGAGCAGGTACGTGATCGGTCAATAGGTGCTGTGACACCCGGTAAGAACAATATGTACTTCCGTACATACCTAAATGTACACACGTACAAGTGTCGCGGGTTATTGTCCTATGGCAAGGTCTACATACATAATGTCGTCCTTACACGGCTCAAGGTCACAGCGTGGGGGCATGATCACGTACTCAACTATCAATTTTCCCATAACCCAGGTTCTAACATGTAAGAGCTACTGAGATCGGTATAAAGTACGGTAGGTACTGATAGCAGTAAAACAGGTGAATATATAACTTGCTACCTCAAGGATCAGTATTTTAACAGGGTTAATACATATTCTAGCATTAAAAGACAGTAAATAAGTTTGTAGATGTACTTGCCTCGAGCAAAGCAAGAATACTAGTACGAAGATATGGATGTCCAGTGTCCTGTCAATAATGATATACAAACTCAGCATCTAAGTTATGTTCAAGATTACACTAGTGGTATGACACGACCCCTAACTGGATACTAGCCAAGTGGGGACCTAGCATAAAAGTCCAATGTGGGGTGACACTATATCCTAACTAATTTTCTAGAGCCTTTATACTAGTGCGGGGTGAGGTCCTATACTATAATAACTCAAAACGACACAATTCATTGCAAGTCGTAACTATTCAATAAATAAATCAAACTGTACACTATGTTCCAATAATTTTTGAGATAGACAAGAAGCTCAATTATCCTTGTTAATTATAGAAATTTATACTAATTTTTCTGAAATTTATAAACCCTCATAGATATTTATTAAAAATCAGCAAACACATGTATCCTGAAAATGAGTTCTTTTTTCCTATTTTTATAAAATATCAAAAGTACTTATTAAATGCTGGAAAAATTATATTAAATTAGCTAAATTAACATAGTATTTAAATAAAATTTTCCCCAGATTTTTGCAGCAATTAAAAAATATATATAAATTCAAAAATAGCAAGTAACATTTTCTGAAAAATAATTAATTACAAATTAAGGACGATACATAAGCAAAATCTACAGGTGTCTTCGGATGATAAAATAAATATCACCAACGTGTCCAGAATGGTCAAATTAGTTAGGATAGCCTACCCATAAGTCCAATTTAGATACAGGGGTAAAATAGTAATTTTGGATCAAAATGATATCCGCCGTTGGACACACTTTGCACCGAAAAACGTGTCAGAATAGAAGTCTACAAAACCTAGCAAATTATATGTTCACAAATCCAGAACGATGATACAAACCCAACGGTATATCCGGAACTCGATTCCGATGAGCCGATCTCAAAATGACACGTTGACGCGGACATTTGGAATTCGGTTTGCACCGAAATGCGTGCCAGAGCAAATGTCTTCAAAACTCAGCAAATTATATGTCAACGAGTCCAGAATGACGACACGAACTCAACGGTATATCCAAAACTGGATTTCGATGAGCTGATCTCAAAGTGACCCGTTGACTCGGAATATAGGATCCACTTTGCACCGAAATTTGTGCCAGGGCCCACGTTCTACAAATCTAGCAAACTTTATATGAAAACGTGCCAGAACGACGCCACGAGTCTACTGGTGGTGTCAGAAATTGAATCCGAAGTCTCGGATTCAAAAATAAAATTTTACAAGTATAAATTAAAGCATTCGGACGACCAACTTTGGCGTCGAATTCGACCAACCTAACATGCTTACAATGAAACGAAACTTAAGGGGCAGGAAGATGGTTATACCAGTTGCGCACAGGAACTGGTAGCATGTCAACCGGAGCTGTGACGGCGAAGTTACGAGCTGACGAAGTTGGCTCCATAAAACTGTCCAAAAATAGTACAATTTAAAGTGTCAACTTGGTGGCCAGTTTTGAGGTATCAAACGACGTAATTAACGGACGAAACTTGAGGGGAGTGAAGATGGATATACCTGTATACGTGCTGGTACCTATTCTAAGTGTGTATTGAGGTACAATATTAGTATGCACTGCGGTGCTATTTAATGAGTGCACTGTGGTGTGACTCTACGTGCTAAGTGATCATTCGTATTATATGTCAATACATGTGT
This sequence comes from Iris pallida, assembly GCA_029216955.1. Taxonomy (NCBI): domain Eukaryota; kingdom Viridiplantae; phylum Streptophyta; class Magnoliopsida; order Asparagales; family Iridaceae; genus Iris; species Iris pallida. The sequence goes on along the minus strand of JANAVB010035820.1, from coordinate 2,486,003 downwards.
ACCTTCCAGCACAGTCATGGTAATTGGTCAGTAATAGTGTCGTGGTATGTTGATTGTTGTTTGATGCATTACACTAAGCATGAATCTAGATTTGGGACTCCTTGAGCTGATGTGGATTCATACTTAGGGTACACGTACTTTGGTACGACATATAGGAGGATGACCACGTGACCACGACATGTATTTCCAATATCAAGATAGGGTTAATCTAAGCAACTTAACTTGGTAGATGCATTGGGTGGAAAAAATTTCGAGATCGTGCCATACTAGTGTCACGACCCGTTACCCAAATTGTTGGGCCGGGCCGAGCCATGTCCAGCCTACGCTTGGTTAAAGCGTAGTAAGCTGTTCTAAGAATAGACAATAAAGGATCTAAGCTGCTAACAGTTCTAATATCACAATTAAAAGGTTCATCACAACACAGCATCTATAAGCGAAAGTAAACTAGTACAGACTTAATAATACACTTCCAAAGTATCTAACTGGAGACAAAGTCCAGTATCCAAATATAAGTTCAAACCAAAGTCTAAGTCTCAAAACACATGAAACATATCTAAGCAAGATTCCCCGTTGGGGCCTCTTCTGGAGCTAAGGCCAGGTCCTCAAATGCAGTACCATAATATCAATCACATAGCATTTCCTTCTCGAAAAGTGAACCTACAACGTTATCCTGTCAGGTCGGGAGCAAGTACAACCTGTCACGCCCCAGAACCAGAATACTGGAGAGCGGGGGCAGACATAGCCAGCTACGTATAATGAAATGGGATCCACTCCACTATACAATCACGGCTGTCTAGATATATGAGGGTTTACCTACAAGCCATCAGTCTCTTATGGTCACGAACAAGCCTAGTGTCTCAATCACAAGCAAGTAAGGAAATTGTCACGCCCCAGTACCGGAATACTGAGACGGACTAGGCCAGCTACACCGTATGAGATATATAAACGTCATACGGCGATCGTGGCTATCAAGAGACTAGGGGGTGCATGCTACAATCAGGTCTCCGATGGTCCCACAGAGCATCTATGTCTCAATCAATCAAAATAAGAAGCAGTAAATAATGATCATATAAGACAAAGTAGTAAGGCATCCCCGACGCTTCATCAGAATGATTCATGAGTCTAGCTATACAAAATGATGAGCTAGTTCCGAGAGTCAATAGTACATAAATATAGTCAGCTGCAGTCTGATTTAATTACAATTATGCAAAGGAAACTAGTGTCCAGAACTGCCGGCTAAACAAGTGCCGGTGGCTAAACGCCAAGTACAAAATAGAAGATATCAGAGCGGTGAAGAAGAAACCCACTCATGGTCCCTGGCACCCATATTCTTGGTGTGCACCATTGTTCGGGTGGAAAGCTGGATCCTCTGGAGCTGCTACGAAATCTGGCCAAACAAAACCAGCGGGGTCAGGCCCCGAATAGCAAGTACCACAAGGGAGCACGAAAGAGTGAGATAAATCCAATGAGTTAAATAAGACCTGATTCATGAGTTATAGGTTTATACCATATCATCGAGACAATACGACACCCTTACAACCAAACAAGGACAAACGGTGCCAATATCGTGCCGAGATAAGATAAATCCTATAACCATGGGCAGGTAAAAGGGCTTCTGATCGCAACTTTGGTCCATAGCCTATCGCAGCACAATAGTCCAACCCAACAACCAAACAAGGACATGGGTTGGACCACGCACCACGATAGTCCATGTTCCTCGGTAGCTAACAGAAGAAAATATATCACAAACAAGTCAGCTTACAATCGGCCAATCAATCCTACGGCTTTCTATGATTTGTCTGGATTATCCCAGTAATACAATATATGTATATATATAGGAATCGTCAGATCGTATCGCATTCCAGCAGGGCTAGCCAAACCATTATATACAAGCAAGCACGAAATGCACCGGTCCCTCGAAAGGCCACCGCGCTAGAATAAGCAGTAACGGTTCCAGCTCTCCTATAGGAAGAGCTGGCTCGGCAGTCACAAATCAGATACTGCACTCCACTAGTACGGATGGCTATACAGTATCCGAGGCAGCCAACCCGACGCGCCAGGACGGGACCCAGGATGGCTGGTGACGTACGATCTCGAGATTCTGTTCCCTCCCAATGCTTCTACCAATTTAAGTTGCTTAGATTAACCCTATTTCGATATTGAAATTACATGTCGTGGTCACATGGTCATCCTCCTATATGTCGTACCATAGTACGTGTACCCTAAGTATGAATCCACATTAGCTCAATCTAGATCCATGCTTAGTGTAATACATCAAACAACAATCATTTTACCACGACACTATTACTGACCAATTACCATGACTGTGCTGGAAGGTACACATGTATTGACATATAACACGAAGGATCACTTAGCATGTAGAGTCACACCTCAGTGTACTCATTAAATGGTACCGCAGTGCATACTAATATTGTATCTCAATACACACTTAGAATAGGTACCAGCACGTATACAGGTAATCAGGTCAGGAACATGGTCAAGTCAGGAAGTCGCGTGGACCCCTCGTGACATAAAAGTCACATGTAAATTCTGGTTAAAGTGAGACATGAAGGTCCTTGAAGCCAAGACAAAGATCTACAACTTTCATGTTGGGAGTTAGGAGAAATTCTGGCCACAATTCAGCCAAATATGACTTAAAATAGCCAAAAACAGCCAAAATAGGCACTATGCGGCACTATTCAGTACTATGCGACACTATGCAGCATCCTTATGCGGCTGGGCACTATGCAGCACTATACAGCATTCTTATGCGGTTGGGTACTATACGGTACTATGCAGCATTCTTATGCGGCTGGGCACTATGCAGCACTATGCAGCATCTTTATGCGGCTGGGCACTATGCAGCACTATACAGCATTCTTATGCGACTGGACACTATGCAGCATTCTTATGCGGCTGGGCACTATGCAGTATTCTTATGCGCTGGACACTATGCAGTACTATGCAGCATTCTTATGCGGCTGGGCACTATACAGCACTATACAGCATTCTTATGCGGCTGGGCACTATGCAGCACTATGCAGCATTCTTATGCGGCTGGGCACTATGCAGTACTATGCTGCATTCTTATGCGGCTGGACACTATGCAGCATTCTTATTCGGTTGGGCACTATGCAGTACTATGCAGCATTCTTATGCGGCTGGACACTATACGACACTATTCATCGTCCCTGCCAAAATCAGGACTGATGACATAGAAAATATTCAAATATTATTTTGGCCATAACTTTCTCAAAACAAGTCGAAATCTAACTTTTCAAAGGTCAAAATTGGATAGAATTGAATTTCCTACAACATAGGACCATTAGTTTTCGAAAACAACCAAGTTTGATAGATCAAAACCATGAAAACCCATAGAACCCTAGTTTTAGAAACTTAGATCTACACCAAACTAGCCATTAAAATCAAAAACTCTATGAACTAAACTTGTAGAGAATGAAGAGAAGAACAATATAGACAAATAATATCAAAGAAAAATTAAGAAATGAAAATGCAATAATCTCTCCATTTTGTGCAAGATGTACTTGCCTAAAAGTTTGCTTGAGGAAAATAAATAAAAGAGTGAATGAGAAGAGAGAGTGTGGAAGAGAATATATATAGGGGTTGGATTGACTCATAGAAACCCTAAGCTTAAGCATGCTCTTAACCATGTGACTAATGACATGTTAATTGCTACATAATACAACTAATTAAATTAATTAAATAAAATCCTAACCACAACACGGTTCAGAAATCTTATCATCGAAACAGTGAACCACGCCTACAACCAGACAAGGACAAGGGGTGGCACACTAATCCGCGATGAGATACTGTTCCATGCCATGGCCAGTTACAAATACAGGATAAATGCAATAAAGATACAGGTGCCAGATACCATATACATAAAAAATCAAAAATTTACGTATTCCGGAAACGGGGAGTGATATCTCTACCCTCCTTAGAAAAATTCCGTCCTCAGAATTTCGATAAGGCTAGTTGAGCACGCTCTCAGATCACGAAATATACTCATGACATATAGCAAGCACAATTATCAAACAACACATGGCACATGAACAGTTTAAGAAAGCAAGAATAATTAAGTAATAGCACAAACAATAATCATACCCTAGAAGAAAATGATCGGAGACATACGAATAAAATATGCCTCTCAAGTCAGGTAGGAATTCGTCCTCGAGGTCCTACACTAACACCCAAAGTGGACAAGGGTCAACGCTTGTGATAAGTCGGTACCAATGACTAAATCAAGAACGAGACTCTGTCCAGGACGTACTCTCGTAATCAAGACACATGATGAATATCACGTATCACATGATACGAGAGCAGATGAGTGAGACGAGAAAGTCGCATTCACTCTTCGAATATAGAACTCAAGGAATTATAATAAATAATACTCAAAACTTACCCAAAATATGACCGCCTTCAGCCAGCCTCTGCTCTAATACTCCAAATTCTTCTTGCCTTTGTCCCTGCCTTCCCTGGTCCTGCTGTCCAACCTGATGTTGCGCTTGTCGGTACATCTGAGCTTGCGTCAGTAATGGGCGCTGGGCTAGTGGCCTCACTGCTAGTGCTGGCCCTTGATGCGGTACTACCTCTGGAGCTGGCAACGCCGGAAACCGTTGAGCTGGCCCTCCTGGCCTCTGCATCATAGGACAATTGGCAATCCTATGGTCTGGACTGCCACACCTCAAGCATAATCCATTAGCTGAACGACACACATCCCTAGTGTGCCCTCCCTTACCACAGTAAGTGCAACCCACTGGTGCTTCCTGACGCTGCTGCTGGTTCCTCTGTTGCTGCTGTCGAACTGGTGCAGTCACAATTGTCGTGACTGGTGCTGCATCACGAATTCGGACGCCAGGAGCTGGTGCTGACATCCGAGGTACTGCTCCTCCCCCAGCACTCTGCGTATGAGACCTCTTCTGGCCCCTAGTCCTTGCTGATAACCTTTGAATAGTAAGCTCGTGCCTTCGAGCCGCCGTCAATACTGCATCGAATGTCTGGTAGTCGTGCCCCTCGACCAGCTGTAAAATCTCTAGGTGAAGTCCCTGCTGGAACCTCATTGCTCTCTCTGGCTCTGTCGCCACCATCATGCGAGCAAACCTACTTAACCTGTAGAACTCCGCTGCATAACCATCCACCGTCTTACCAGCCTGCTTGAGACTGATAAACCTCTGCTGTAGCTCATATCGCGCTACCACGCCAAAGTACTTGGCCTTGAATCTGGTACTGAAGCTATCCCAGGGAACAGGACGCCTCATTCCAACCTCTTCCGATGCCCACCAATCGCGGGCGAGATCCTGAAGTAAAAGTTTGACCTGGTCAACCTTCTCTTCTGCTGGAACCTTTGCTGCAGTCAATATGGCCTTTGTATCCTGAAGCCAAGCATCCGCCGTGATGGCATCCTCCATGCCGTCAAAATATCTCGGGTTAAGTCGACAAAACCTTCCGGACGCTCCTGAATCATTTCTGACACTTCTCTCAAGGGCTAATTGCAACCCCTGATTCTGTAGCACATTTTGTTCTTGCTGTCGGGTTTGTTGTTGCTGTTAGGCTGCCGTCTGGCGTTGCTGGGTCTCCAATAACCCTCTAATAATCTGCAATAGTGCCGATGCATCTAGTACTACTGGTACTACCGGTATCACTGGAGGTACGGGATCCTCTGGCCTGTGTAGCTCAACTGGCTCATGCTCGGTAACGTTCTCGATGGGAATCTGTCCAGGTAGAGGGGCTACCCCTTGCTGATCTCCAACTGGTCCCTGATCTACTGGATTCTCTCCCATGCCGGCTCCTCCAATAGCCGAGAATGATGTGACCCTAAAGGAGAGGATACAAGGCATCAAAAGTCAGGATGGGAAGGAATCGAGGATGATAATCAAGTTAGCAATCAAGGTGGAAGAAAGAGAAAACGAATCAGGAGATCAAGGGAAACATGTTTTGATTGAGACTCCTATAATCGCAACACCCCACAAGTCTGAAAAACAGACCTTGCATGGGCCACCACTAAAACCTTGTCACGCCCTACTACCGGAATACTGAGACGGACTAGGCCAGCTACACCGTATGAGGTATATAAACGTCATACGACGATCGTGGCTGTCAAGAGACTAGGGGGTGCATGCTACAATCAGGTCTCCTATGGTCCCACAGCGCATCTATGTCTCAATCAATCAAAACAAGAAGCAGTAAATAATGATCATATAAGACAAAGCAGTAAGGCGTCCCCGACGCTTCATCAGAATGATTCATGAGTCTAGCTATACAAAATGATGAGCTAGTTCCGAGAGTCAATAGTACATAACTATAGTCAGCTGCAGTCTGATTTAATTACAATTATGTAAAGGAAACTAGTGTCCAGAACTGCCGGCTAAACAAGTGCCGATGGCTAAACGCCAAGTACAAAATAGAAGATATCAGAGCGGTGAAAAAGAAACCCACTCATTGTCCCTGGCGCCCATATTCCTGGTGTGCACCATTGTTCGGGTGGAAAACTGGATCCTCTGGAGCTGCTACGAAATATGGCCAAACAAAACCAGCGGGGTCAGTCCCCGAATAGCAAGTACCACAAGGGAGCACGAAAGAGTGAGATAAATCCAATGAGTTAAATAAGACCTGATTCATGAGTTATAGGCTTATACCATATCATCGAGACAATACGACACCCTTACAACCAAACAAGGACAAACGGTGCCAATATCGTGCCGAGATAAGATATATCCTATAACCATGGGCAGGTAAAAGGGCTTCTGATCGCAACTTTGGTCCATAGCCTATCGCAGCACAATAGCCCAACCCAACAACTAAACAAGGACATGGGTTGGACCACGTACCACGATAGTCCATGTTCCTCGGTAGCTAACAGAAGAAAATATATCACAAACAAGTCAGCTTACAATCGGCCAATCAATCCTAAGGCTTTCTATAATTTGTCTGGATTATCCCAGTAATGCAATATATATATATATATATAGGAATCTTCAGATCGTATCGCATTCCAGCAGGACTAGCCAAACCATTATATACAAGCAAGCACGAAATGCACCGGTCCCTCGAAAGGCCACCGCACTAGAATAAGCAGTAACGGTTCCAGCTCTCCTATAGGAAGAGCTGGCTCGGCAGTCACAAATCAGATACTGCACTCCACTAGTGCGGATGACTATACAGTATCCGAGACAGCCAACCCGATGTGCCAGGACGGGACCCAGGACGGCTGGTGACGTACGATCTCGAGATTCTATTCCCTCCCAATGCTTCTACCAATTTAAGTTGCTTAAATTAACCCTATCTCGATATTAGAATTACATATCGTGGTCACATGGTCATCCTCTTATATGTCGTACCATAGTACGTGTACCCTAAGTATGAATCCACATCGGCTCAATCTAGATCCATGCTTAGTGTAATGCATCAAACAACAATCATTTTACCACGACACTATTACTGACCAATTACCATGACTGTGCTGGAAGGTACACATGTATTGACATATAACACGAAGGATCACTTAGCATGTAGAGTCACACCTCAGTGCACTCATTAAATGGCACCGCAGTGCATACTAATATTGTATCTCAATACACACTTAGAATAGGTACCAGCACGTATACAGGTAATCAGGTCAGGAACATGGTCAAGTCAGGAAGTCGCGTGGACCCCTCGTGACATAAAAGTCACATGTAAATTCTGGTTAAAGTGAGACATGAAGGTCCTTGAAGCCAAGACAAAGATCTACAACTTTTATGTTGGGAGTTAGGAGAAATTCTGGCCACAATTCAGCCAAATAGGACTTAAAATAGTCAAAAACAGCCAAAATAGGCACTATGCGGCACTATTTAGCACTATGCGGCACTATGCAGCATCCTTATGCGGCTGAACACTATGTAGCACTATGCAGCATTCTTATGCGGTATGCGGCACTATGCAGCATTCTTATGCGGCTGGGCACTATGCAGCACTATGCAGCATCCTTATGCGGCTGGGTACTATGTAGTACTATGCAGCATCCTTATGCGGCTGGACACTATGCAGCACTATGCAGCATCCTTATGCGGCTGCGCACTATGCAGCATCCTTATGCGGCTGGACACTATGCTGCACTATGCAGCATTCTTATGCGGCTGGACATTATGCAGCACTATGCAGCATTCTTATGCGGCTGGGCACTATGCAGTACTATGCAGCATTCTTATGCGGCTGGGCACTTTGCAGCATTCTTATGCGGCTGGGCACTATGCGGCACTATTCATCGTCCCTGTCAAAACCAGGACTGATGACATAGAAAATATCCAAATATTATTTTGGCCATAACTTCCTCAAAACAAGTCGAAATCTAACTTTTCAAAGGTCAAAATTGGATAGAATTGAATTTCCTACAACATAGGACCATTAGTTTTCGAAAACAACCAAGTTTGATAGATCAAAACCATGAAAACCCATAGAACCCTAGTTTTAGAAACTTAGATCTACACCAAACTAGCCATTAAAATTAAAAACTCCAAGAACTAAACTTGTAGAGAATGAAGAGAAGAACAATATAGACAAATAATATCAAAGAAAAATTAAGAAATAAAAATGCAATAATCTCTCCATTTGGTGCAAGATGTACTTGCCTAAAAGTTTGCTTGAGAAAAATAAATAAAAGAGTGAATGAGAAAAGAGAGTGTGGAAGAGAATATATATAGGGGTTGGATTGACTCAAAGAAACCCTAAGCTTAAGCATGCTCTTAACCATGTGACTAATGACATGTTAATTGCTACATAATACAACTAATTAAATTAATTAAATAAAATCATAACCACAACACGGTTCAAAAATCTTATCATCGAAACAGTGAACCACGCCTACAACCAGACATTGACAAGGGGTGGCACACTAATCCGCGACGAGATACTATTCCATGCCATGGCCAGTTACAAATACAGGATAAATGCAATAAAGATACAGGTGCCAAATACCATATACATAAAAAAAATTAAAAATTTACGTATTCCGGAAACGGGGAGTGACAGAAATGTTACAAGATGTAAGATCACCAAATATACAATAGTAAGGCATCCCAAACATTACATATTCAGCTGATCATGAAGCTAGTCGATACAAAATATGAGGACTAGCAAGAGTTTAGTCATACATGATCAACCCTAGGTTGTCAATCATGTTACAGCCCGTAGGCAGACAGTAAGTAAAATATACACGAGCTAACACATGCTCGGCGGCTAAACGCCTCAAAAGAATAATTTTACAATAGAGTGGGAGAGCCAAAAATAACCCACTCGTTGCCAGGATTCCTTCTAGTGGTCACCATCTGGCTGGAAGGTCGGTAGATTCTCTGGAACTGCTCCGGTATCTGGCCATACAAAACCAGCTAGGTCAGACCCCAGAAAGAGCAAGTGCCACAAAGGAGGCTTCACTTAGGAACTAAAACCAGCAATTAGAACAAGAATATAATTACATAATAAAAGACAGTATTTAAGAAAAAATATGACATGTGATATACGATGAGATAACCATGGGACTATTCAGATAGTCAGGTTACAACCCGTAAACCAAATAAGGACCGGGGTTGTAACCCTTCGTCTGAACAGAACTTGGTTTCTCCTACCATTTATCGGCAAGATAAAATAAGAAAACAGGTCATGTAACAATCTTGTACAGGATCAAGACAAGACTAGACAGATTGAACTCCATCCAACAATCACGGTCAAGCAATAAGTACGGCTTGATACTTTAACTAACTAGGGTTATCACAGGCCTAGTTACTAGCAAGATGCAGTGAGATTGTTCCGCAGCCACAAGCCCTGCAGACTATCCAGGTTATCCAGGTCGAATATTAGTACAATAAGGGTGCAACACATGACAGTGTGCTAAAAATGTACCCTACTCGTCGGCAGGCTACAGATCCCAAGTGGGGCGCCCAGATAACATGATTGCCTGTAGCTGAAAAATCTCTTCATCACGACTGGATTATTTTAGTTGTTAGCCTTAGTCAAATTTAGTGGGTATCCCTGACCGTGGTACTCAGGGGTCCCCGTCCTAGACATGATGCAAGACAAGACGGGTTCATTTGTACAAGCACAATCGTCCACGGTGTCCAGGTTATTCACACTGGTCATGTCAGGTTAGCCGTCGCAACAGCATTTCGAGAAGTATCATGTCAGGTTTATCGTGTCAAGAGTGCGCCACGGCGGCCACTATCAAGAATTATTATGTCAAGTTATCATGTCAAATTTGTCAGGTCAAGTTATCTTGTCGGGAGTGCACCACGGCGGGTCACTATCAAGTCATGTCATTTATCAAGGAGGGGAGAAACTTTCGTAATTAAATAATAATATATTTATAATATATATATTCTTGAAGTCAAGGAGAAACTCTATAACTTTCATGTTGGGAGTGGAAAGAAATTCTGACCACAATTCAGGCAAATAAAATATTTAAACAATCAAAGTAGACCCCATGCGGCCCAAAAGTGGGAGAACATACATGCGGCCAAAGAGAGTGGGAGAGCCACCCATGCGGCCAGCCAAAGCTTATACGGCCAAAAAATAACTGAAGGGGCCATGCGGCCAGCAAGAAATATTCATACAACCAGAAAAGACAAGGAGAGAGGAACCCGCAATAAATGCAAGCTTCCACTCAAGCAAAAGAAAAGGACACATGGCCACTCAAGTACTGGGGCCATGTGGCATAAAATTACATGGATACAAACCTTGTGGGACCCTACTACAATTAATACTTCATACTAATGAGGCCAGCACACCATGGTGTATGCGGCAAAATATGGCACGTGGCCACTCAAACGATGCATGCGGCCAAGAATTATTATACGTATATTATATATGTGGCCATGCGGCCAAAAATATTAGCAAGTAACAACATACATGCAACAGCATGCGGCCATTCAGGCAAAAGCATGCAAAAATTATATATTAAATAAGGCCATAAATATTATACCCATACGGCCAATGCATGGGAACGTGCAAAATGTATGCAGTTAAGGCCCGTGCGGCCTGCTAATAAAACCCATGCGGCCAACAAACGTTCCATGCAGCCAAGCATTGAATTATGAGCCAGAATAATGTTTAAGGAATTAATGCCATGCAAGCTTCACATTAATGCAAGCATGCATTAATGCCATTCGGCCATGATAGTGTTATTAAGGAACTAATGCCATGCAAGCTTCTTTTGTTAATACATGCAAAACAAAATGAAAGGGCATGCGGCCATAGCTCAATTGGCCTATGCGGCCATGCAATGAATTTCCATGCAACCACTTAAGCTAAGCTGATGTATGCGAAATGATAAAGGAAAAGCCATGCGGCTCATCTATTTCCATATGCGTTTAGCTACTGTGGATGCACTATATTAATATATTTATGGCTTAAAGTTTTATGCATTCAAGTTATTTAATTAAAGCAACTGCATGCAACTAATATATATGCTTGGCCATGCGGCCAGGGAACTTTATTGCATGCAAAATGCACACTACACGGGGCACTCAAATGTTAAGCCTGGCACAATTACTATGCTAGCTATGAAGTGCCATCATGACAGCAGTTAAATAATGTTGCCATGCCCATACGGCTAAGCAAGACTCCTGCGGCCAAACAATTGTAAGCCAGCAACAATTTGTTGCTAACTGAGAAGAAGTTCATGGAAAATACCATGGCTTCTCCACACCACCAAACTTCCAACCGGAGTCCAAATTCGGACTTCTATAGGTCAATTTGGGGTAGAATAAAATTCTCTTCAACATAGAACCATCAACTAACAAGAATATGCAAGTTTGATAGATCAAAATTTATGAAAATCGAAAATACCACAAAACTAGATCTACAAGAATTTAACCACAGAAACGAAAAATGTTAAGTACTAAAGTGGGTTAGAAACACATGAGGAAGACAATGGAACAATAAAAAAATAGACTTTCTCCATGAAGCAAGATGCACTTGCCTAAGCTCTCCACTCTCTCAGGTTGGTGGAGAAGTAATGGTGGAGAAGAAGAAAGTTAATGTGGAGAAAAAAATGTGTGGTATGATATTTAATGAAGGTGGTGGTAGGTGGGAGTGGTTTGGTTCACATAAAATCAAGCAAAACCGAACCAAGCCAAACAAACCGAACCGAACCAAGATAAACCAATCAGTGAAATGCCAAAATAGATCAAGCAGGAAGTCATACAATACGGGTCAAAATACGTACACGTATTCTAAATACGTAATACGAGATATGGGCATTACAACTCTACCCACCTTAAAAGAATTCCATTCTCGGAATTTAATTAAGAGGCTAGAGATTGCATTGACAAGCTATACTAAGCAATCAATCACTCAAACAATCAATCATGCAAGCAAGAATATGAAGGCATGAGGAAGAGGAAAGATATCCTGCTAGGAATTTCTCTGCCGGTTCTGAATCTGAGCTTGGACCAGGGCATACTGCTGGGGTCTCTGCTGTTGGAAGACTTGAGCCTGAGGTGGCAATGGCCTCGGAGGCTGGTACTGCTGTTGCACTGGTGCTGGTGCTGGTCCCCTTACCGAGGGACTAGTCTGGGCCGATGACGAACTGGCCCTATTCGGACAGGACCCTATCTTGTGGTCCGGTGCCCCATAAGCCAAAAACAATCCCTGTGCTCTGCGACACTCTGAAACAACGTGTCCTGGCTTCCCACAATGAGTGCAGCCCATTGCGGAAGACTGCTTCTGCTTCTCTTGCTGAGGGGACGTGACCGACGTCACTGAGGCCGCCTACCTCGGAGTTCCAATTGTCAAAGCCCTGACTGCCGGGACTGGTGCTGAAGACTGGGTCATCTGGCGTGAGATCGCTTTCGACCTTCGGTCTTGTCCACGATCCTGTGGGAGGTATACTCGTGCCTCCTAGCTGCCCTCAATACCGCATCGAAAGTCTGATGCTCAAACTGCTCCACTGCCAGCAGAATCTCTAAGTGGAGTCCCTGCTGAAACTGCTAGGCTCTATCGAACTTGGTCGCCACCAAGGTGGGAGCAAACCGACTAAGCCTAGAAAACTCGATCGCATATCCATCGACCGTCTTGCCCATCTGCTTCAAATTGGTGAACTTGGTCTGTAGGTCGTACCGAGCCACCGCATCGAAGTACTTGGTCTGGAACCTCTCACGGAATATTGCCCAAGCAATGGGTGCAACTAATCCAACGGCATGTGCCGCCTACCAGCTGCGGGCAAGATCCCATAACTGCAGGCGCACCACGACCACCTTCTCATCTTGTGGGGTCCTGGCTGCTTCTAGAATCACCTCTGTGTCCTGAAGCCAAGCATCTGTGGCGATAGCATCTTCGCTGCCATCGAAGAATGGAGGGTTCAGACGCTTGAAACTATTCGCTGCACTGTTCCCATGATGACCGCCTCTACTCAGAGCATCTTCCACTGCCTGGTGCAAGACATCTCCTCTACGATCCTGGAAAGCTGACAAGGTCCTGATGAAACCCACCAAAGTGCCATCATCGGGCTCTGCAGGCTGGACGGGCTGAACTGGTGGCTCGGGATCCCCGGTAGGCATGACTCGGGAGGCTGCTCCTGAGTGCTGGGCCTGATCTTCTGGTTGCTGCTGGTCCACGGGAGGCGCTCCGCCTTGCTGATCGGCAGGTCCAGGTACAATACCGCAGAAGAAGACGACATAGGGAATAATAAGGAAGGACCAGGACAGATCAACGATTATAAGCATGTGATCAGGACAAGAATTTCAGAGATTCAGGGAATACGAACAGAGATCAAGGGCGAGTGCTGATTGAGACATCTATTCGGTAAACCCTCACATATCTTGATTTACAAGACCTGCATGGGCCACCACTTAAGCCATGTCACGCCCCAGAACCAGAACACTGGAGAGCGGGGGCAGACATAGCCAGCTACGTATAATGAAATGGGATCCACTCCACTATACGGTCACGGCTGTCTAGATATATGAGGGTTTATCTACAAGACATCAGTCTCTTATGGTCATGAACAAGCCTAGTATCTCAATCACAAGCAAGTAAGAAAATATTGTAAGATGTAAGATCACCAAATATACAATAGTAAGGCGTTCCAAACATTACATATTCAGCTGATCATGAAGCTAGTCGATACAAAATGTGAGGACTAGCAAGAGTTTAGTCATACATGATCAACCCTAGGTTGCCAATCATGTTACAATCCGTAGGCAGACAGTAAGTAAAATGTACACGAGCTAACACATGCTCGGCGGCTAAACGCCTCAAAAGAATAATTTTACAATAGAGTGGGAGAGCCAAAAATAACCCACTCGTTGCCAGGATTCCTTCTAGTGGTCACCATCTGGCTGGAAGGTCGGTGGATCCTATGGAACTGCTCCGGTATCTGGCCATACAAAACCAGCTGGGCCCAGAAAGAGCAAGTGCCACAAAGGAGGCTTCACTTAGGAACTAAAACCAGCAATTAGCACAAGAATATAATTACATAATAAAAGAAAGTATTTAAGAAAAAATATGACATGTGATATACGATGAGATAACCATGGGACTATTCAGATAGCCAGGTTATAACCCGTAAACCAAACAAGGACCGGGGTTGTAATCCTTCGTCTGAACAGAACTTGGTTTCTCCCACCATTTATCGGCAAGATAAAATAAGAAAACAGGTCATGTAACAATCTTGTATAGGATCAAGACAAGACTAGACAGATTGAACTCCATCCAACAATCACGGCCAAGCAATAAGTACGGTTTGATACTTTAACTAACTAGGGTTATCACAGGCCTAGTTACTAGCAAGATGCAGTGAGATTGTTCCGCAGCCACAAGCCCTGCAGACCATCCAGGTTATCCAGGTCGAATATTATTACAATAAGGGTGCAACACATGACAGTGTGCTGGAAATGTGCCATACTCGTCGGCAGGCTACAGATCCCAAATGGGACACCCAGATAACAGGATTGCCTGTAGCTGAAAAATCTCTTCATGACTACTGGATTATTTTAGTTATTAGCCTTAGTCGAATTCAGTAGGTATCCCTGACCATGGTACTCAGGGGTCCCCGTTCTAGATATAATGCAAGACAAGACGGGTTCATTTATACAAGCACAATCGTCCACGGTATCCAGGTCATTTGTACTGGTCATGTCAGGTTAGCCGTCGCAACAGCATTTCGAGAAGTATCATGTCAGGTTTATCGTGTCAAGAGTGCGCCACGGCGGGCTACTATCAAGAATTATCATGTCAAGTTATCATGTCAAATTTGTCAGGTCAAGTTATCTTGTCGGGAGTGCACCACGGCGGGTCACTATCAAGTCATGTCATTTATCAAGGAGGGAAGAAACTTGCATAATTAAATAATAATATATTTATAATATATATATTCTTGAAGCCAAGAAGAAACTCTATAACTTTCATGTTGGGAGTGGAAAGAAATTCTGACCACAATTCAGGCAAATAAAATATTTAAACAATCAAAGTGGACCCCATGCGGCCCAAAAGTGGGAGAACATACATGCGGCCAAAGAGAGTGGGAGAGCCACCCATGCGGCCAGCCAAAGCTTATGCGGCCAGAAAATAACTGAAGGGGCCATGCGGCCAGCAAAAAATATTCATGCAACCAGAAAAGACAAGGAGAGAGGAACCCGCAATAAATGCAAGCTTCCACTCAAGCAAAAGAAAAGGACACGTGGCCACTCAAGTACTGGGGCCATGTGGCCTAAAATTACATGGATACAAACCTTGTGGGACCCTACTACAATTAATGCTTCATACTAATGAGGCCAGCACACCATGGTGTATGCGACAAAATATGGCACGTGGCCACTCAAACAATACATGCGGCCAAGAATTATTATGCACATATTATATAAGTGGCCATGCGGCCAAGAATATTAGCAAGTAACAACAAGCATACAACAGCATGCAGGAGCATGCGGCCATTCAGGCAAAAGCATACAAAAATTATATATTAAATAAGGCCATAAATATTATTCCCATGCGGCCAATGCATGGGAACGTGCAAAATGTATGCAGTTAAGGCCCGTACGGCCTGCTAATAAAACCCATGCGGCCAACAAACGTTCCATGCGGCCAAGCATTGAATTATGACCCAGAATAATGTTTAAGGAATTAATGCCATGCAAGCTTCACATTAATGCAAGCATGCATTAATGCCATGCGGCCATGATAGTGTTATTAAGGAACTAATGCCATGCAAGCTTCTTTTGTTAATGCATACAAAACAAATGAAAGGGCATGCAGCCACAGCTCAATTGGCCTATGCGGCCATGCATTGAATTTCCATGCAACCACTTAAGCTAAGCTGATGTATGTGAAATGATAAAGGAAAAGCCATGCGGCTCATCTATTCCCAAATACGGCTAGCTACTGTGGATGCACTATATTAATATATTTTTGGTTTAAAGTTTTATGCATGCAAGTTATTTAATTAAAGCAACTGCATGCAACTAATATATATGCTTGGCCATACGGCCAGGGAACTTTATTGCATGCAAAATGCACACTGCACGGGACACTCAAATGTTAAGCCTGGCACAATTACTATGCTAGCTATGAAGTGCCATCATGACAGCAGTTAAATAATGTTGCCATGCCCATGCGGCTAAGCAAGACTCCTGCGGCCAAACAATTGCAAGCCAGCAACAATTTGTTGCCAACTGAGAAGAAGTTCATGGAAAATACCATGGCTTCTCCACACCACCAAACTTCCAACCGGAGTCCAAATTCGGACTTCTATAGGTCAATTTGGGGTAGAATAAAATTCTTTCAACATGGAACCATCAAGTAACAAGAATATGCAAGCTTGATAGATCAAAATTTATAAAAACCAAAAATACCACAAAACTAGATCTACAAAAATTTAACCACAAAAACGAAAATCAGTTTAACAGTCCAGACATTGTATTATCAGATTTGTGAGCTCTAAACCATACCAATTCATCCCAAATTCAACATACACTTAGAAAACATATAGGTGCACTTCATTGAGGTTTTAAAACATACAATTAACAGTGTTAGATAGGTTAAATTGATGCTAAAAATTCAAATAGAAATCTGGAAAAACAGTGGAATAATGGACTGTTATATAGGTATCGGGAAAAATTCAAATAGAAATCTGGAAAAACAGTGGAATAATGGACTGTTATATAGGTATCGGGAAAAACAGTGGAATAATGGACTGTTATATAGGTATCGCACGCACGACACGACACGACACAGACCGCATGGTCGTGTCCAAGTGTCGACCAAGACTAGGGCTAGAGCTAGGACACCCTGCCACGTGTCTACGATACGCGTGCGTGCGATACGACACGCGTATCAGTGCCCAAAAGTGACAGCCGCCAGCACAGAGCAAATTCAGTGCGCACGTTCGTACGTGTTCGACCCGACGCGTGGGGCTCTGAAACTTGGGGAGCCCCGTGTCAGTGTCAGCCCCGTGCCACACGTCGAATTTCACGTATCGACGTGTCGTATCCAGGGTGCTGTGTCCCCCAAAATGCAGGGCATGCACAGTACCTGTGCACGCACGCGCGCGACAGCGTGTTCGCGTGTCCGTGCAGGCTCGACACGACACGAAAATCACACAAGGACTCAAGAAACATATAAGAGACACCTAAGCCTAATTTCCTTTTCAAACACTTTCCTAAAAATCACACGAAATGCCCATTGGGGTATTTCATCAAACACAGGCCATGTGACACTGATACGTGTCCAAATAGGACACGAAATTGACACGAATTTTAGGGCTTCCTATTCCTACAGTTAGGTTAGGCCTAGGCTCCCTAGACATGTAATAAAATTAGGATTCTATGGTGTGGAATGGAAGTTACCTATATGTATCAAATCCTTCAAAAAGCTCCACAAAGAGGTGTTCTTCTTGATAGCCAACTCCTCCAATTTTCTCCCAAGCTGAGATTACTTGATACCAACAGCAAGTAGAGAAAAATTAGAACCCATTACAATTGGTTTGGGTGAAAAAGGAATAAAAATGGATTTTCTAGGATTTAATGAAGATGGAGAATTACCTCTTTCTAAAACTTGCCAAAAATTTCTAATGGAGGCTAGCCCTAACTTTGAGGAGTATTAAATAGGGGAGAGGGGATCAATATGACCAGCCATGGGATGATTAGGGTTAGGGTTTGGCTACATGGTGTGGGCCTATGGGCTTTAAGGCTTAAGTCATTAGTCATGACTTATGAAGTCACAAGCCATTCTAGCCTAATCAATTCCTAATCTCTCCAAGCAAGTTCCAATGAGTTAATCCTCACTAACTTAGGTCAAGCTAAGATTACTTAACCTAACCAAGTGGTCTTGACCTAGGTTAGTCTCTAGGTTATTCTCCTGGTCAACACTAGTCAAAGTCAACCTAGTCAACCCTCATTCAAACAATTCCAAAATAATTTCTAAAAATTTCCATAAATTCTAATAAATTCAAATAATCCCAAAAATGTCAAAAATACCCTCAAACTAGAAAAGATAAACAAAGTACCCTAATCACATGGCTAGGCTCTAGGTCAACCAGTCTCTAAGGTTACACTATTAAAAATCACCAAAAATTATAATATAAATGAATATCAATAAATTATAATTATAATTACAAAATTTCAAAATTATCCTCTTCTGAAAAACTGGGTGTTACATGGGTGATGTTGGTGGTTAATGGTGGTGGTGAGTATGATGGTGATGATGATAATGGTGATGGTATAGTTGATGGTGGTGGTGTGGTGGAGAGTAGGAGAAGGAGAGGGAGGATGACGGTGAGGGTGGTGGTGATGCTTGCTGCCATGGAGGGGGGTTCGGCCGAGTGTAGGGAGGAGAGAAAGAAATTTTGTGTGTGTGAGTGAAAATATAGAAAGAGTGAGAGTTGTGTGTAGGTGTGTGTACATATAATAAGAGAGAGAGTGTAGGAATAGAGAGAGAGTAGGAGATTATAGGAAATATAGAGAGAAAGAGGTCGGCTATGTAGGGGGTGTGCTGGTGGAGAGATGGTGAGGTGTGTGTGTTTGTAGGTATAAAGTGAGAGAAAGTGAGATATTTACATATATATATATAAGATATTTGTAAAGTAGAGAGAGGAAGTGATATTTTCAAAATAGAAAAAAGAGAAATATTGTGTGGGGTATTTGGACAGTCATGAGAGGACAATATGGAGCTTGGGTTCGGGTTCGATCGAGCCGTGTTGGGTCAAAATCGGACAGGGTGCAATAATTGAATTAAAATGGGTATTTAAAATCATGGGTAAATAAGAAACATGCGGAAACTCAAATAAATGGGACACAAGCATCATAGGTATAGAGCGTCTCGAGTAGATCATTCACGAGAAGTTGGTTCTGAAAAAACAACTGGTCTCGTACTCCTAAATTAAAAGTCACAGTAACGTGCAAACGATGATCAAAGATAAAAGTGGGAATAATTATTCAACGATTAATTGGTCTAAGTTGACCCGAAGTTGCGCGATACAAGAAGAGCACAAGGGAACGAGTTTAACTGGGACATGATATATCAAAATAAAGATAATCTTGCCTACTTCAAAACCCATAAAGAGAGTTTACAGAGATTGACATCCCTGACGCTCCAGAAGTCAAAATCACGGGAAGGAACATTAATAATCAAAACAATTAAATAATAAAATATTTATTGAAAATAATTCATTCAGAAAATTTAAAATAAACTCTGAAATTCAGGGGGCTTACAACTAGCCACCTCAGGTCCAGTCCTGACGTATCGGAATGGCCGCCATGGATATGGTTTCATTCGCCTATAGCGGATGACTATATTCGACTCCTACGTGCTATGTGTTATATGTTTTAGTACGGTAGCCTTACGGGAGACCGGTGCATAATCAAAGTGCTACACGTACATGTATATTTATAATGGTTTGGCTAGCCCTTCTGGGTTGACACGATCTGAGGATTCCTATATTGCATTACTGGGATAACCCAGGCAAATCATAGAAAGTCGTAGGATTGATTGGCCGCTTGTAAGCCGACTTGATTGTGATATATTTTCTTCTGTTAGCAACTGAGGAACATGGACTATCGTGGTGCGTGGTCCAACCCATGTCCTTTTTTGGTTGTTGGGTTGGACTATTGTGCTACGATAGACTATGGACCGAAGTTGCGATCAGAAGCCCTTCACCTGCCCATGGTTATAGGATATATCTTATCTCGGCACGATATTGGCACCGTTTATCCTTGTTTGGTTGTAAGAGTGTCGTATTGTCTCGATGATATGGTATAAGCCTATAACTCTTGAATCAGGTCTTATTATTATGCTTGGATTTTATCTCACTTTTTTGTGATCCCTTGTGGTACTTGCTATTCGGGGCCTGACCCCGCTGGTTTTGTTTGGCCAGATCTCGTAGCAGCGCCAGAGGATCCATCATTCTACCCGAACAATGGTGCACACCAGGAGTATGGGCGCCAGGGACCATGAGTGGATTTCTTCTTCACCGCTCTGATATCTTCTATTTTGTACTTTACGTTTAGCCACCGACACCAGTTTAGCCGGCAGTTCTGGACATTCAGTTGCTTACATAATTGTAATTAAATCTTACTGCAGCTGACTACGGTTGTGTACTATTGACTCTCGGTACTAGCTTATCATTTTGTATAGCTAGGCTCATGAATCATTTTGATGAAGCGTCGGGGACGCCTTACTGCTTTGTCTTATATGATCATTATTTACTACTTCTTGTTTTGATTGATTGAGACATAGATGCTCTGTGAGACCATAGGAGACTTGATTGTAGCATGCACCCCCTTGTCTCTTGACAGTCACGATCGCCGTATGACGTTTATATACCTCATATGGAGTAGATGGCCTAGTCCGTCTCAGTATTTCGATACTGGGGTGTGACAAACGGTGCACTAGGAAAGGGGACTTTTGAGGGGCTCCCATATATATATATATATATATATATATACACCCACGCTCGGAAAGCGGCAATATTTTGAGCGACGAAATAAATCCACTGGACTCGTGCACGCTACCTCGCCTCGAGTGAGCGTTCGTGCGAATGCGGCCCGTCCGTGAATGTGACTCGACTCAGGCACGGGATCAGAGAAATTTTCTCGCAATATTGTACATGCGGTCGAGCGGGTGCGACCGGCCCGTTGACGTCCCTTATCTCGTGCACGACTGAGAGGGTACCAGTATTGACAGAGGTGTAATAATAATGATAAAATACTGTGAGGATGTACGGTCACTCCACGTACGATCTCACAACATCAGAGACCTGATGAACGTAGCATAATCTGAGTCTGCACGAAAGAGAAGGGGGAGAAAGAAAGAAGAAAAGGAAAAAAAGAATATATATATATATATATATATATGGGGACTCGAGGTTATATTTTTGTTTAATAAAAGATAAATTTTGTAGCATGGTTCTCTCGTGGCCATATATATATATATATATATATATATATATATATATATATATATATATATATGTTAGCTGAAACTATATATGTTAGCTGAAACTCAGCTGTGAGCAAAAGCTCAATCCCAACCTTTATCAATTTAGTCCCACATCGGTTTGGCATGAAATAGTTTGTGTGTATATATTACCACTCACTTCTTTGCTTCATTAAAATTTGTGTGTGGGAGCTCTATGGGCCACACGCGCGCCACCGCCGCCGTCCGGCCCGGTTGGGTTCGGTTCAGTTTGGTTCGGCGCGCGTAACGGGTGCGGGTACGTAACCACATCTGCGGGCGCCGAATGCCGATGCGATTTTCTCTTCGGGTTCGGGCCGAGACCCTAAAAGATTTTTTGCTCCTTTCTTAAAATTCTGACCGTTACAAATTTTTTAATTTCATAACGTTCGTTATCCAAATTTCGTCCAGGTTCAATGAACCATGTGCTGAAAAATGTTTGTAAACGTTCATTTTAATTGACTCATTAAATCCGTCATTACTCTCCTACGTTGGAAAATCCATATATATATCTTGTCTCATTCCTTCATTTTTTACACACAGAAATTCATTTTCCCTCTCTAAAATTCTCGTCCTCTCAAGATCACTGTTGTTCTCTATTGTTGCTCTGGGCGGAGCTAAGTCGGGGTCATTCTCTCGACGTTGTGTGCGGCAACGAGATTCCGGTGGAGCGAAGATTTTACCACTAGGGGCGTTCGGATTCAGTCTGCACAAAGACCCGAGCTAACTCTTAGGGCAGTGCTACGTGCATGACTTTCCCGGAGGCTGGTAACAATTTAATTTTTTTATTGCAGATTTAAACCGAAGTGGTATTGAAGAATATCTAACAATCTAAGAGTTATCTTTAACATTATTTTTCTAGTGTAAGTAACTATAATTTCTGCTACTGTTACTGTTCTTAAAAAGAAAAAATAAAAACCCACATTTGCTTCTGTTACCACCATTAGTTAATTATTTAAATCGGTAATACATTAGTTAATCCATTTACTTATGTTACCACTTTTGCTTCTGTTACCACCATTTGCTAATTATTTTATTAGTTAATCCGTTTACTTTGGAAGCTTTCCTATTAGTACTAGTGTACACAAACTTGCTTCTGTTACCACCTTTTAATTTCGAACCTCTCACAAATTTGGTGTAGCCATTTGGCAACTGTGCTTACAAATTTTGTGTATCCATTTAGTTTGGAAGCTTTCACAAATTTTGTAACCGTGCTTACAATTTTGCTTTAATACTTTTACTGTTATTTTTTACACAAAATATTCATTATAAACTGCTATAATTAAAAGTTATTTCATTGCCAATTCAAATTGTTTAGCCTTTAAACACTCATTAAATTATTACTTAATAACATTTGTTATTACATATAACTGAGACAGCTATTATCATTTATCATTTATCATTTTATAGTATGACACCTTAGACAAACATCATTGTGTTAGTAATTTTGACAATTCTAGATTTCTTTTACTCAATATTTTTATTTAGGCTAAATCAAACAATTAATCAATTTAGTAAAAATTCCTTTATTTTTAAAGTTCTAAAGTTAAGATTTGTTTGGGAATAAGCTGAAAGGGCCCTTCTGTCAACAAGACGAAATATCGTTTAAGCGACCGGTACTTAAGAGTTTCAAGTGAACCTCCGCTTGCTGGGATCCGGCCCCTACAGCTAACACAACCTTATCAAAACTTGAAAAACTAAAAATTTAAAGGTTTATTACTAAAATTATTTTAATTGTTAATTTTAGTTTAAAGCTATCTTATTGAGTAAATATAATTATACAGACTTTAGAAAACATGACTTCCAGGGAAGAGACTTTTTCTGCAAAGCCTGCAAAATTCAATGGCACATATTTCAAGAGGTGGCAGAGCCAGATAAAATTTTGGCTTACCACTTTAGGCCTGATTTCTGCCATTGATGGGTCCACGCCCATCTCAAATGATTCTGATGAGACTGAGTCTGACGTAGGGGTTTCCAAGTCCTCCTCTTCTACCAAACCCAAGACCCCTAAGGAAATAGACTACCATTGCTTCTACAGAATCTTAAGCGCTATGTCTGAGTCTCTATACGACATATTTTTTGAATATAAAAGCGCTAAAGAACTCTGGGATGCTTTGGAAGATGAGTATGGTTGTGATGATGCTGGAATTGATAGATTCAATTCTACCACATTCAACCAATATGTCATGGTAGATAACAAACCTATCAATGACCAAATCCATGAGTTCCATGAACACCTTAGGCAGGTTCAAGCCAAGGGAACTTTCTTTTCTACTGAGCACAAAATAGGATGCTTGATAGATAAACTTCCTCCTTCCTGGTCTAAAGTGGCAAAGGACCTACTACATCTACAAGGATCTATTACATACTCTCAAGCTCTACAGAGGATTAGAACAGAAGAGCAATATAGGTCCAAGACCAAAGCTAGGTCAAATGCCACAGCTAAGGTAAACCTTGTAGAAAGCCATAAAAAATCTAGATCAAACAACCATCTCAAATCCAAGAAAAACTCCTTCAAAAAGAAGCAAAGTTTTCAACCTCCTCACAAAAACCATCCTCACCAAAACCATCATTACCAAAACCATCACCACCAAAACCCTCAACCCCAAAAACCTAGAAACTTTGGTCAGACTCAGGATCAAAGAAGATTTTGTTTTGTGTGTGGTAGAACCAACCATACAGCCATCAACTGCTTCCAAAGGAAGAAAGAACCTATCCAGAACTCCTTCAAGGGAAAAGACAAGCCAGAGGCTAACATGATTCTGAATGGGTTTTCCAGCTCCTTCAGGTCTGTAAGATTTTAACCTGTAGTAAACCTGTCTTTTCATTCTGATGATTGGTGGTTGGATTCTGGAGCTAATGTTCACGTTTCATTTGATCGCTCCTGTTTTTCAACCTATCAGGAATCAGGTGGAGGAGGCGTGACTCTAGGAGATGGCTCAACGACACAAGTTGTGGGAAGAGGAAGAATAGATCTGAAGATGACATCAGGAAAAATTCTACCTCTCCATGATGTGCTTCATATGCCGTCTGTCAGGAGGAATCTTGTTAGTGGATCCCTCATTGTAGTCTCAGGATACAAAATTGTAATGGAGGCCAATAAAATAGTTTTCTCTAAGAATGATCTGTTTATTGGAAAAGGATTTGTGAAAGATGGACTTTTTGTTTTAAGTACTATAAATAAAAGTTCAAATCCTTCCTTTGTTGCAAATGTTGAATCATCTAATGTTTGGCATGGTAGATTAGGTCATGTAAATTTAGGATCTATTAAAAGGATGATGAACTTAGATCTTATCCCTAAGACTCCTATAGATGATGAACACAAATGTGAGATTTGTGTTCAAGCCAAACACACTAGATTGCCTTTCAAATATGTCTATAGGGATTCTGAACTCCTAGAACTTATCCATAGTGATGTTTGTGATTCCAATAGGGTTTTGACCCGATGCAGTAGGAAATACTTTGTTACTTTTATTGATGATCATTCAAAGTATTGTTATACCTATCTCCTTAAGACCAAAGATGAAGTTCTAGACAGATTCAAGGTCTATAAATCTGAAGCTGAGAACCAATTAGATAGGAAGATTAAGATCCTTAGATCAGATCGTGGGGGAGAGTATACCTCAAATGAAATGACTAACTTCTGTGAAGAGCACGGAATTATTCATGAGGTAACTGCTCCTTATTCACCACAATCCAATGGAGTTGCTGAAAGGAAGAATCCCACTATTTTAGATATGGTCAATGCCATGCTTTTCAACTCAGGTGCCCCTGATAATCTTTGGGGAGAAGCCTTACTGTCAGCCTGTTATATTCTTAATAGGATACCCAGTAAGACTAATGATAAGACCCCATATGAGTTATGAAAAGGTCGAACCCTTAGGATTAATTACCTCAAAATTTGGGGATGTCTAGCTAAAGTAGGAATTTCTGAACCCAAAAAAAGGAAGATAGGACCTAAGACTGTAGATGCTATATTCATAGGATATGCCCTAGATAGTAATGCCAATAGATTTCTTGTAACCCATTCTGAAGTAAATAAAATCTCTAATAACACAATTATTGAAGCTAGAGATGCAGTTTACTTTGAGAACATTTTTTCCTTCAGGGATAGAACCCCTTCATCTTTCTCTAACCCTTCTCTCATTCCATCTACTAGTTCTCATGATCCAGTACCCAGTTCTCAACCTGAACAAGTCATAGAACCTAGAAGGAGTAAAAGAGAAAGGATTTAAAAGAATTTAGGAGAAGGATTCTTCACTTTTTTGATAGAGGGTGATCCCTCAACTTATGAAGAAGCAATATACTCTCCTGATGCCCCTTTCTGGAAAGAAGCTATTAACAATGAGTACAACTCCATCATGGAGAACAATACTTAGTTTTTAGCAGACCTTCCTTTAGGCAGCAAACCAATAGGTTGTAAGTGGATCTTTAAGAAGAAACTTAGAGCCGATGGTACCATAGAGAAATATAAGGCTAGATTAGTAGCCAAAGGTTTTACCCAGAAAAAGGGATTAGATTACTTTGATACCTATTCTCATGTTGCTAGGATTTCTTCTATTAGAACCCTCCTAGCCTTAGCTTCCATTCATGACTTGCTGATCCATCAAACGGATGTAAAGACAGCATTTCTAAATGGAGATCTAGAGGAAAAGATCTATATGGAGCAACCTGAAGGTTTTGTTGCTAAAGGTCAAGAAAAAAAGGTTTGTAGATTAGTAAAATCTCTTTATGGCCTAAAACAAGCTTCCAAGCAATGGCACAACAAATTTGACAAAGTCATTATGGAATTTGGTTTTGTGCCAAATGAATATGACAAATGTTTGTATTCTAAAAATACAAATGAAAGCTGTGTCATATTATGCTTGTATGTTGATGATATACTTATTTTAGGATCTTCACTGGAATTGATAAATAATAGTAAGAATTATTTATCTAACCAGTTTGACATAAAAGACCTAGGTAAAGCAAATCTGATCCTAGGAATACAAGTGTCCAAATGCAAAGAGGTCTATACTCTATCCCTAGCACATTCAATTGAAAAAATGCTAAGAAAATTTGAGTATTTTGACAAAAAATCTGCCCTTACTCCATATGATAGCAATGTTGTTCTCAAGAAGAATGAAGGATCTCCTATAGAACAACATAGATATTCACGGGTGATAGGGTCCCTTATGTACATAACAAATAGGACCAGACCTGATATTGCATTTGCTATTGGGAGACTAAGTAGATATACTAGTAACCCAAATCAGTCATATTGGACTGCATTGGACAGAGTATTTAGATATCTTAAGGGTACTCTAGATTATTATAAACTTCATTATTCTAGACACCCTGATATCATAGAAGGTTACTCCGATGCAAATTGGGTAACTGATTCACATGATGTGAAATCCACTACTGGATATGTTTTTACCCTAGCAGGAGCTGCAATCTCCTGGGGATCATGTAAACAAACTATCATAGCCAGAAGTACAATAGACTCTGAAATGATAGTTTTGGATACTACATGTACGGAAGCCGAATGGCTGAGAAATCTTATTATGCATATACATGTTTCTGTTCATCCTATTCCTGCAATTTCTATAAAATGTGATAATAAATCTGTTATAGAACTACTAAAGCATGATTCTGTGAATGCTAAGATGAACAGGCACCTGCAGCTGCGCTTCAAGTCAATAAAGAGCCTATTGGACAAATATGTGATTCTTGACTATATAAAGTCAGAAAAGAACCTTGCAGACCACTTGACGAAGGGTCTGTCTAGGACATTGATCCTAGAATCATCGAGGGGGATGGGGTTAAGCCCATAGTATAGTCACCAGCAGTGGCAACCCAACCGAGTCTGACTGGAGATCCCAAGAAGCCGGTTCAATGGGTAGAAACAAGCTGGACCATGTGACTATTATGGAACACTGACCTGAGATTAAATTCTCTTTAAAATAAAAGCCCAGGAGACTGTACATGTGTACATTCATATCTCATCCCTATGGTGACAGTGTTCCTTTTGTGATATGGATAGGTTGAGTTTAAACTCTTAATAAGTCCAAGCATGATATGCAGGGTTGATTCCTATCACCGACCCTTAAGGACTTACCTATATGAGAGGTCGTGAGGGTCGCGACTATAGGACAGGACGATCCTAGACAACTCTCATGAATGTGTAAAAGTGCGCATGGCCAACCAAATGCGCCACCCGATAGACCCAAGTACCTCTAGCGTACTATGTGTGTTATAGTCTGAATCTGGTTCAAGAAGACTCATTCAAGGCGTAGTCCATCAAGCTCTTCTTCAGACAAAGACAATAGTCACTACGTGAGATTCAAGGCTGTAGTCCATCTCATTTATGCATAGTATACAACTGCCCAGAGATTCTCTTATTCTTTCTTTATCTTTCTGTCTTCTATTACCTTGGAACTTGAGCTTTTGGGGGGAGATTGTTAGCTGAAACTCAGCTGTGAGCAAAAGCTCAATCCCAACCTTTATCACTTTAGTCCCACATCGGTTTGACATGAAATAGTTTGTGTGTATATATTACCACTCACTTCTTTGCTTCATTAAAAGTTGTGTGTGGGAGCTCCATGGGCCACACACGCGCGCCGCCGCCGTCCGGCCTGGCTCGGCTCGGTTCGGTTCGGCGCGCGTAACGGGTGCGGGTACGTGCCCAAATCTGCGGACGCCGAATGCCGATTCGATTTCCTCTTCGGGTTCGGGCCGAGACCTTAAAAGATTTTTTGCTCCTTTCTTAAAATTCTGACCGTTACAAATTTTTTAATTCCATAACGTTCACTATCCAAATTTCGTCCAGGTTCGATGAATCATGTGCTGAAAAACGTTTGTAAACGTTCATTTTAATTGACTCATTAAATCCGTCATTACACTCCTGCGTTGGAAAATGCCTATATATATCTTGTCTCATTCCTTCATTTTTTACAGACAGAAATTCATTATCCCTCTCTAAAATTCTCGTCCTCTCAAGATCACTGTTGTTCTCTATTGTTGCTCTGGGCGGAGCTAAGTCGGGGTCATTCTCTCGACGTCGTGTGCGACAACGAAATTCCGGTGGAGCGGAGATTTTACCACTAGGGGCGTTCGGATTCAGTCTGCACATAGACCCGAGCTAACTCTTAGGGCAGTGCTACGTGCACGACTTTTCCGGAGGCCGGTAACAATTTAATTTTTTTTTTATTGCAGATTTAAACCGAAGTGGTATTGAAGAATATCTATATATATATATATATATATATATATATATATATATATATATATATATATATGGGACTCGAGGTTATATTTTTATTTAATAAAAGATAAATTTTGTAGCATGGTTCTCTCGTGGCCAAACAAAAGGTAGTAATTAGTGGATAGGTGAACTAATGAATGTATCCGAGTTAGATCTATGATCCATTCACGTCCCACCGAGAAGATTTGCTCCACATCAAAGATTTAAATGGTAGAGAAGAATACCAGAGTTACATGAGAACTTTCTGCCAGGGGCAAGCGTTTGGTTTATATTTTAAAATAAATCGAAAAAAAATAGCTAAATTTGAAATCGAATCTAATAATCGTTTCAATTGGTTGGATTGGACTATTTCAATTATGTAATGTATCGGATCCAAAATTGAAATTGTTTTTAAATTATATTAAAAATTATAATTTGTATACATAGTATATTTGTTGTATTTTAAAATTTTGTCCGAAATTGAACTTCAAAACACTACTTAGAAAACATTACTTAGAATTGTTGTCTTCAAAATAAACACATTTTTTAATAACAATTAAACGAAATTTTTATTCGATTAGATTTTCGGTCCAAAATAGAATAATGCTCTCTTGGTACACATGCATGATGCAACAAACCATGCATTCTCTTGTGTATCCTTTTTTTTACTATTATTTTTAAAATATTACGTACACATACAAATGGGAGGTTCAAATCTTATTGGTCTCTTCGAATGTCCGTTCTAATACCGTTAGACTAGAGAGTCCGGACTTTCTTATCACTTAAACATGCACGTTCAAGTGGTATAAGAACTGATCTACGCAGCAAACCAAGTTAGAATTCCGTGGATTGCACACGTGCGCACAACTAGTGGATTCTTGTTAGACGGATTCTAATTTTTCCGTGTGCAACTCCACCATACTCTAGCTCGTCCACAGTGGATAATAACAATATAATAAGAATAAAGAGCCTCTTTTTGAGTACATGCATGAAATGTCTCTTATTATAAAGTATAAACACACGAAGTTATCCAAGATCTATTAGAAATATCTTATTATATCCCTAACGAAATGATCATATACTCAAATGCCATGGACTCTTCAATATTAATTCTCTGCTCCTATTCTCTATAAAACAGCTAGCCTCCACTTCCGGAGTGATTACCAGAAAATATTTCCATTAGGACTGCTCCAATCCACATTATGGCCTCGTTTGGTTCGCGGAATATCCGGGTTGGAAAAGGAAAGTGATTACTTTCCTATGTTTGGGTGTCCAAGGAATTGAGGAGGAAAGGAAAGTGATTTCTAATGGAAGAGAAATTAGGGGGGAAAGTGATTCCATCCATCCAAGCAAGGAATCACTTTCCCACATTGAAGTAATCACTTTCCTTTCCAAATTCCTTGGCATTGCCAAACATCGGAAAGGAAAATTAATGGGAATTAAAGTTTTCCAAAGGAAAGGAAATGACGAGGAATTGATTTCCTTTCCCTTCCATTCCGCGAACCAAACGAGACTTATGGCCTCATTTGGTTTGCGGAATCATCGGCTGAAAAAGAGAAGTTCCTATATTTGGGTGTAAAGAAATTATGGAGGAAAAGAAATTGATTTCCAAAAAAATTAAGGAGGAAAGTAATTTCCAATAGAAAAAAAATTAGGAAGGAAAGTAATTTCATCCGTCCAAGCAAGGAATTACTTTCTCACATTGAAGTATTCACTTTCTTTTCCAAATTTTTTCGCATTTTCAAACACTAGAAAGGAAAACCGATGAGAATTGTAACTTCCCAATGGAAAGAAAATGTCAATGAATTGATTTCATTTTCCTTCCATTCCGCGAACCAAACGAGACCTATTGGTTCGCGGAATGGAAGGGGAATGAAATCAATTCCTTGGAATTTTCTTTCTTTTGGAAAATTATAATTCCCATTGATTTTTCTTTCCTATGTTTGGAAATGCCAAGAAATTTGGAAAGAAAAGTGAATACTTCTATGTGGAAAAGTGATTCCTTGATTTGATGGATGAAATCACTTTTTTTCCTAATTTTTCTTACATTGGGAATCACTTTTCTTTCCTCCTCAATTCCTTTGGCACCAAAACATAGGAAAGTAATCACTTTCCTTTTTCAATCCGTATGATTTCGCGAACCAAGAAACTGTCATTTTCAATAAAATTGACATCAGTTTTGGTGTTTGGATGCACTTTGCAATCCTTGTAAGCAATTCGATAAACGGAAAATACTCGGTACGACAAAAGTGCTAGTATGAATCGCAAATAAAATACGTTAAAAAAATTGGTCAAATATTCGATAAAGGATAATATTGAGGTTATAAATTTCACATAAACATGTTGTCAAATTTGATTAATTAAACAAGTTCCAACCATGATTTGCGCCAAAAGCACGCAAGTATTACACGTTTCTGAAAGAATACAAAAAATTTCGTATATAATACGAGTTTTATTTGAGTGATTGCTAACAAGGCTTGCAACTGCATTGCGAGTGCCTTTTCTCTGACACAAACGAGTTGGTTGTTCCCTCAATATTTTCAATCTTCACTTGCAAATCAAAAAATGGGAGAAAGTACGGTAAAAGTGGTGCGGAGTGAGCAGAATTTGACTGCTAGATAGAGTTGATTGGATTATCTTTACCTTAAGTTGTATTAATTACTAATATATATGCACGTGCGTTGCACGTATTTCATATTGTTTGAAAAATTCAAATAACAGTTTCAGATGTCTGCATTGTCTCTTTGGTTTTTGTGCTTATTAACTATCATTCATTTATGAAGCTCAGTTTTTTATTTTTTTCTCTTTTGTCTCATATACTATATGCATGTATGCCTACTTCTAATACATATTTTATTACATCTAAATTTAACTTAATGGGTCTTTTTAATTACTCAGATACCCCTAGAATAGATATTGAAGGTTATTTTTGGGGAGAAAAAACTTCCACGGTAAAGCTAACTTTTGGCATTATATAGTAGAATAGAAGAATAGATAGATGCCAATAGATCGCATAGCAGCTTTATTGATGTTCAAAATTTTGTAAGAGCTAGCTAGAGGGAGTAATGTCTCTTGATGTTTAAAATTTTGTCAGAGGAAGTAATACTGGCATGTATGACTAGTGTTGTGAATACATACGAATGTGCTTTCCTCTTTCCCTTTCGACACTTCTCTAAACAGAAAAAATTCTTCGACTAAAGAAAGTTTAAACAAATTTGAAGTCACAATAATTTTCGCCAGTCGGTTTCGTAAAATTGAGCAAATTCCAATTTTGTGCCAAAATCAAACTCGGTCACGTTCGTTCTCAATGAGAAGAAGCAGAGGAGATTAGTGGTTTGGAGGAGGATGCATGGATTTGGGTTTGGAGCTTGGTTGACGCATCGGGACCGGGGAAGGGGAGGGGTTGACACATCGGTGCGGGCATCCGCACGGTCACTTCCTGCAC
The DNA here is from genome assembly GCA_029216955.1 of Iris pallida. Lineage (NCBI taxonomy): Eukaryota > Viridiplantae > Streptophyta > Magnoliopsida > Asparagales > Iridaceae > Iris > Iris pallida. The sequence continues at coordinate 2,453,898 of JANAVB010035820.1, read as the reverse complement.
GGGCCAAAAAAATATTTTCGATATACAAATGTATATATAGTTTCGTTAAATGAAAAATTGGAATTAAAGTCAAAACTAATGGGTCTTAGAGTAAGGAGATGGGTTTACTTCTCTATTAACCTCTGGACCGGCCTACGGGGTTAGGTTGTCCTATCCGGAGTTAGTTTTGATTGTCCATTGACTCTTATTGTAAGTTGATCCTGGAGGGTCATCCGCGAGCGTATAGTTACCCTAAGCAGATGAGGGTTGTCCAAGTCCGAAGTCTTATCTGACTTACCCAGGACCGACCCTGATATTTAACCTGATCACAAACTCATCTCGGTTTTGTTTATTCGCACCTTGCTCCAGTGTCCACCATCAAAATAAATGTTACGCTAATTAAGTATCATCTTCCCTGGTTCTCCATGAACGCCAAAGGAGACTTTGCACTCAACTATACGAGTCTGTATATATACAGCATTTCCATGGTATTCTTATGACCAGTGAGCATTCAATTTTTGTTGTACGAAGCAAACTTGACTAATGTGAGGAGCAAAGCTTGATTTCTTCTAATTAGATGGCACACGTTCAAGCCTAGCAATAAAGCATGGAAATGCGGTGTGATCCGAATCGGAGTTGGCCATGAGATACGATATCGAAGTGCGGTCCAACCAATCCCAATTATTTATACTTCATAATTTCACCTCCTAATCGATGTGAGACTAAATTATCAACTCCATTGTTATTTCATTTGAACGCTCAACCAGAAATGAGATACAATTCAATACTCTCCTTAAATAGAACAAGCAGAGAGCATTGGATCCTGCACAACAGGTAAAAGGAGGTGCTTGATCACTGCCATGGACCATAGTAAAATGTGGAATCAAGATTTGGAGGCAGGTCTACAAGTGCCAAAATAACTAATTTTGTGGGCTTAGCGGCACAAGTTCATAAATGCTGCGACAATTATCATCGCTTGATCCTATTTTCTTGTGTAGTGATATAGCCAAATTGGTCAGTGAATCTAGATCTTTGGATATAAACTAAAGGGGATATTGTTAATTGTTTTGTCGTATAACAGGATGGCATGTAGAAACAATGTCTTTCTATAATGCCATCTCGAGTGGGATTTTCTAAAATTAAATTTCGACATTGTACTCTAACAAAATTTATATCCTAGTTGTTTTCTATATTGAAATGTAACACACACAAAAATACTTTTCATTGGTTTTCCATTTTTATAGCACATGACAAAAAATAAAAGCATCAATTTAATGATATAAGATCCAATATTAATTGATACGGTGAATGAAAATTTTCTACAATAAAGCTTTTCGAACCGAACGGTGCAGCTCAAATCGAGCGCTGACGTGTCCCCTCCAATTGGCTGAAACCCCACGGCCCCTACTAATGTGGGGCCCCCATTTGGTTTGAGCTAATGGGAGAGGGACATGTCAGTGCGGGTAGAGGCGCGGTCCCCAGGTGCATATCTGTATAGGGTCCAAGAGGGGCCACGGCCTCCACCCCAATTTTTTTAAAAAAATGTTAATTATTATACAGAACTTTTTACAAGTTTACATTATATATTAGTTTGATCCTCCAATATACAAAGAATAAGTTAGCTCAAGTGATAGTGTTTTGGGTTTTCATTTTAGAGGTTGCAAGTTCAAATCTCACTCTCACATAATCAAATATTTTACTTATTTGATGTGTAATGTTTTCCTTCCTCTTTTGTAACAATTTAAATATGTTGGCTTTATTTTATTTTTTTGCTCATTCATGTTTGAATTTTAATATATTTTTGCTATTGAAGTCCAATTAACCAACTTTAAGAATTTTTATATGTAGTAGCACGGCCCTTCCATAATTTTAATCCTGGCGGTCCCCTCCCACCCCTGTCTGTGTATCACTATTGAAATTTATATGAGAGTTTCTACATCCTCATAGAAATTCTCCATCCTACATCAACCGACACATACAATAGGAATTGGAATACAAATCATGGTTGGAAAAAGTTTTTGGGTGATTTATTTAGTAATAGGGTCTCATATAATATTTGATATTAGGATAAAATACTCTCCAATGGTTCCCCATTTCTATACTAGGTGGCAACAAATAAAAGTATCAATTTAATGAGATAATGTCCAACATTAATTGATATGAGGAATGAAAATGTTCTATCAAAGTTTTTCATATATAAATTCTCATAAAAAATTCCATCCTGCATCAACCTACACATATGATAGAAATTGGAATATAAATCATGGTTGGAAAAAAAATTTGGGTTGTTTAGTAATATGGACTCACATATTTGATATTTGAGTCTCCATAATGTCCAATCTTAGGGCTTGGATCTCATATTCAGTGTTGACGTTTAAATTTGTTACCAATTTGGAGATCAATTAATAGAGATCCAAATTCTAATATTAGACCTTATGGAGACCCAAACCTCAATGTTAAACATTATAGATAGCCAAACTCTAATATCAAATATTATATGAGACCTTGGGCTGTTTGGATAGATGTAACTCTTTGGAAGTATGAAAGTGCACTTACATCATGATGAGTTGCAGGGCACTTGCAGCAAGTGGCACTTACCAAAATGTGTTTGGATAGAGTAATTTTTTGTGTTGCAAGTGGAAAAAAAAATTGGTTTGGTGTTTGGATAGTTGTTGTAAGTGTAAAATCTAGGTATGGTTACCCCCCAATTTTTTTATTATATAAATCAGCTCTCTCTCTCTGTTATATTTTTTCTCCAAAAAAATCACATCTCCCCACCACCACCACCATCACTCCCCACCACCTCCTCCTCTCTCCTTCGCCAGGTCTCCCTGCCCCCCCCCCACCGCCACCGCAACCGCCACCGCCACCGCCACCACCGCCACCTCCTCTCTCCTTCGCCACGTCTCCCCCCACCACCGTCACCACTCCCCACCACCACCGCCACCTTCTCCTCTCTCCTCACCACCGCCACCACTCCCCACAACCATCGCCACCTTCTCCTCTCTCCGTCGCCACCAGCAGGGCCGGGAGCGAAGGGAGGAAGAGGAGGAGGACCGGCACCGACAGTGATGGTGGGGAGCTGCACCTCCTCCTCTCTCTTCTCACTTTCTTCCCACTTCCTATTTTTTTATGTAACTTGGTTGTAAAAAAAACTTAGGAGCTGCAACTACTGTTGCAAAGATTAGACACTTACAATGTCTGATTCTCGCGTGAGCCAAACGCTGCAACTGCCGCGAGCTCCGGCCAGTTGCAGCAAAAGGCTCCACTTGCAAGGGACTTCCTCCGAACCAAACATGCCCTAAATAATCTGAAATTTTTTTCTTTCTAAAATGGATTCCTAGGGAGATGGAAACCCTAATGGATTTCTAACCAGCTGGCCGCCAGAGGAATGACCTTCTTAAAAAATGTGTCATTTGCACCTCCCAGCCCCATGTAAAATGATTGCCACCTAAAGTACATATACAGAGATTGTCATTTTAATCCAAAAGAAATATATATGTCCATTAAGCAAATTACATTCTGTGTACGAGTAAAGTGATAATCAAACTCTTTTTACGTAAATAAGATTTGATATCTAAATCACTTTGGTTTCAGTTCATTAAGCAAATTACATTCTATCTTTGGGTTCTCTCTCCGAGTCCGGACCGGATTTTCTAATCGAGCTGGCGCCCCCGACTGGCCCAGGCCAGGGCAAATCCGATCAAAATTGGGCCGGGGCTGGCCTAGCCCATTCAACACTGTGATATGGTTGCACTACCAGAATAAGTCGTTTTAGCGACGCCTAAAGATGTCGCTAAAACGATAATATTCGTCGCTAAAAATATTTAGCGACGAAATTACCGACGTTTCTGGCTGGTCGCGGAAATGTTAGTCGCTGATCTTCTAAACGTCGCCAAACGTCGCAATTATCGACGTTTGCCGACGTATTTATACGTCGGTATAATGCCGACGTCTACCGTCGTGTCGTCGGTAGCTTTGCGACGTAATATATCGTGTCGCTACGCGTCGGTAAATTTACCGACGAATTACCGTCGAGTCGTCGGTGGTTTAGTGACATGTTCAAAGTCGCTAAACGTCGGAAAATCCTGGAAATACCTGGGGATGATTACCGACGTGCACCGACGTTTACCGACGTCCTCCGACATATATTGACGTCGCTAAACGTCGGTACCCTGGATAATATCGCTTATCTACCGACGTTTACCGACGCAAAATTACGTCGGAGGACGTCGGTAAACGTCGGTAAACGTCGCTAAATCTGCAAAAAAAATAAAAAATAAAATAAAATACAGAATGTCCATTTCTCTCTGCAGTTTAAAAAGCTAACCATTTCTCACTATAGAATAGGATCCAAACAATCACAGAATGTCCATTTCTCACTGTACACAGGTTTCAATCCCTATAACCAAGTCTACAACAATCACACAATGTCCAGTTCTTAGAATGTCCATTTCTCACTGTACACAGATTTCAGTCCCTATAAGCAAGTCTACAACAATATCACTTCACAATACGAAGCATTGTCGACTACTTTCCAACGATACTAGTCCGAAATGGTATATAATAATCCAACACGGCCGATACCTATCAGATATGATCGATACCAAATCGATAAGGCCAATATGAATCCTTGCTATACGGCCGATACAAATCGGATAGGACGATACCAATTCGCTAAGACCAATACCAACCGATACGGTCCATACCAAAACGATAGATCGATACTAATCCGATACGGTCAATACTTATAAGTACCTACGGTCTAGGAGGTTGATCCGCTAGTACATCCATGTACGATCAACGAAGTAACGATCCATTTCAATTTGGATGTGAAAATCTGTATCGTAAGACAAACTAAACATAATCAGTTCTATTTCACATGCTTAATTGCCAAGTATGGGAACGAATGGCTCAGAACACAACCCAAAATTCATTCTAGCATACATTAGTGTGAATCATCTATGTTCTGTACATATGGTGTAGTATATGTTCTTATCGTATCTAGTATCTGAAGGATATAACAGAATCAAGATGAACTCACATTGTCACTCCCCGTTCCCGAAATGCGTATTCTAATACGTACATTGCCTGAATGTATTTATTTAGTATTTATCATGTAGTATCCTGTATTTAAATTCCTATAACTTCATGTTAATTAATTATCTGCATTTTATTTTTTGCACTTTGTTTTTTCTGCAATTCTATTATCTGCTCTTTAAATTTTCATGTTAATTAATTAGCTGCTGTTTAATTTTCATGCTAATTAATTTCTGCAATTTTATTTCTGTATTTCTTCCTATAATTTTATTACCTGCATTTTAATTCCTGCTTTAGTTTTACTTTCGGGTTAGCCTTGTTGGACCCGTGCAACCCGACCCATTAAGGACCCGGCCCAACTCCCACCTACCACCACCTTTTATTTAAAGCCACCCTCTCCCTTCTCTCTCCTCATTCACTCCTTCTTCACCATTACTTCTTCTTCTTCCTTTCATTACTCTCTCCACCTACCAACTAGGCAAGTACATCTTGCTCTACATGAGGACCATATTTTATGGTTCAATATTCTTTCTCTCATGATTCTAAGAGAGTTTAGTGCTTAGTATTTTTGATTTCATTGGTTCATTTCTTGTAGATCTAAGTTATTGTATTTTCGGTTGTCTATGGATTTTGATCTAGCAAACTCCTTTGTTCTCAAGATTTGATGGTTCCATGTCGTAGAGCAGTTCATCCTACCCAATTTTGACCTTTAGAAAGTTGGATTCGGACTTATTTTGACAGAGTTATGGACTTTTGAAGCTTTGGGGTACAACCATGGAGTTCTTGCTGTTTGGAGAAGACAGTGAGCAGTGTATGCTAGCTTTTTAGCTGCGTCACTGAGCTGTACGCGCTCTTTAGCGCAGCATGGAGTCCATACGCTGCCTTTTTAGGAAGCGTGTGTCTTGCATACGCTACCTTTTGGAAACATGTGTCGTATGGAGTTCATACACTACCTTTTTGGAGCGTATGACTTGCATACGCTGACTTGAATGGTCAGGAGTCGTATGGAGTTCATACGCTACCTTTTTGGAGCGTATGACTTGCATACGCTGACTTGAATGGTCAGGAGTCGTATGGAGTCCATACGCTGCCTTTGGGGAGCGTATGACTTGCATACGCTGACTTAAATGGTCAGGAGTCGTATGTAGTCTATACGCTGCCTTTGGGGAGCCTATGACTTGCATACGCTGACTTGAATGGTCAGGAGTCATATGGAGTCCATACGCTGCCTTTGGGGAGCGTATGACTTGCATACGCTCACTTGGATAGTAAGGAGTCGTATGGAGTTCATACGCTGCCTTTTGGAAGCATATGACTCCCATACGCTAGCTTGGCTTGAGCGTAGCTTGACCTGGGCGTACGCTGGCTTGAGCGTAGCCTGACTTGAGCGTAGCCTGACATGAGCGTAGGCTGACATGAGAGTAGCCTACTTATCCTGATCTTCTATAACCCTGTATATTGATATTTTATTAGATATTTAACGTCCATTTTATATCCTTACGCCTTTTTACATAAAACTCGATAAAATCATGATATGATAATACTGTTAATATCAATTGTTATGTGAAATGTGCCTTGTGTCTCGATTGATTTTTGGGATACCCAGTATGACTGGGACTTGAGCATGAGAGTTATAGACTCGACCCCCGTTTAATGCTAATTGACTTTCATGCCTTGTCACCATTGATAATAATGGTTATCTTGACTAAATTGATCATGCGTTCCTAGTTGGAACTAAGAGACTGGCTAGTCGTCTTATTGAATTGAATGAATGAGACACGTTCATGTTATGAACTATTGTACTCGACTGGCTGATCCCGAATATTGACATACATGTACATGCAGGCTTTAATCTATTTATTTATTTATTTATTTAGTTATTTTTCTACAAAAGAAACATGTGTACTTTATGGTCAAGGCATGATTATCGTAGATAGATTTGATTATTGCATTACGCTATGTAAGACCTGCAACCTAACCGCACTGGTATCGTTGTAGAGTTGTGCATATCGTACCCCGTACGAAAGTACTCATTTGAATGACCATGATCCACTGCATGAAATTTCACTCAACGTAGAGACTATTAAGTTAAATAAAATAATGATTGCATGGAGAGAATGGATTCCCGAATTCTTACATGGCAGCCGCCTTGGGACGAGTAGTACCCGACGGGCCGGCTGGTTCCCACAGATACTGTAAATCTGCCACACGGATAGGGAACAGTATCTGCTTTTATTATTATTGTATATTGTATATTGACGGGCGTCCTGCTAGGACTCGTCTAATTTATGCATGGGCCAATTGATCGACTGGATAGACTAGCCTTGCTTGCACATAGTAAGAACTGAGGAATCCCTAATTGCATTATTCCAGGATAACTTGGGACTCATAATAGCAAGCCGTAGGAGTTGATTGGCCGTTCAAGATGATTTGTTTGTGCACTGTACTCTGTTACCTAACTGGGATGATCAGAATGTCAGGACATGACGGGCCAACTTCTGTCCTTGTTTGGTTGGGAGGTTGGTTCGAAGTGTCTTGATGTGATGTGAGTTCTAGTAGCAAGCAGAGATCTATTATTATATTCTCTTACTTACTGGTTTTAGTTCTCATGTCGTGCTCCCTTGTGGTACTTGCTATTAGAGGTCTAACCTCTCTGGTTTTGCATGGCCAGATTTAGAGCCAGTTCCCGAGGACTCAGCGTACTTTCACCTCCAGGATGGTCAATACTAGAGGAATGATCGCAGGAGGCCTCGAGTGGGTTCCTTAACTTCACCACTCGTTTTGTTATCTACTTTATACCTTAGCCGTTTGGCACCGACATGTTAGTCGGATTGTCTTGTACTTACTTTTACATAATTGTAATTAAAGTCAGACTGCAGCTGATAACAATTGTGTATACTTTTGCTACATCAATCTGGCTATGTTTTGTAAAGCCAGATATCAAGAATATTTTGACTGAGCGTTTGGGACGCCTTACTGCTTTACCTTACATGTTCTATATTTCTGTTTCTTGTTTGAATGATTGAGACAATAGATGTGTAATGACCATAGTAAGACTTTTATGTAGTATGCACCCCCTCGTCTGGTTAGACAGCATTGATCGTATTATACGGTATTCTTCTACCCGTAATACGTAGCTGGCTGAGTCACTCCCCCGCTCTCCAGTATTCTGGTTCTGGAGCGTGACAAGGTTTTAGTGGTGGCCCATGCAGGTCTGATTTCAGACTTGTAGGGTGTTTTGATTTATAGGATGTCTCAATCACACATGTTCCTCCTTGGTCTCATGATTTGTTGATTCTCAACTCTATCTTGACATTCCAGTATCCCTTGACTTCATTGATCCTTCATGTCCGGTCATTTGATTGTTCTTTTGTCCCTTTTCTTAGGGGCACCTAGTCCGCACCTGTCAGAGCTGGACAGCAACAACATGGACAGCAACATGGATAACCTGACCATGTTGGTCAGCAACAAGAGCCGGTACTAACTCAGGAGGCTACCCAGGAAGAAGTGATCGTGGAAGCAGCAGCTGGATCGCAGTATCCGGATGTTCCATCCCCACCAATAGTTCCACCTACCCCTGTGGAATTGGACACACCAGCCCTTCTGGAGATCATGAGAGGGATGATGGCTACTCAGCAACACCAGATGTTAGCCCAGCAGCGCATGCACGCTCAGTTGCAAGAGCAGAATGTACTACTCAACCAAGGATTACAGACGGCATTGGAAAGAGGGGCAAGGACAGATTCAGGAGCGTCAGCCCGGTTTTGCAAGTACAACCCCCGTCGTTTCGAGGGCACGGAGGATGCCATCTCAGCAGATGCATGGCTTAAGGATATTGAGGCTATCCTGACAGCCGCTAAGGTGCCGGCCGAAGAGCATGTGGATCTAGTGAAGTTGTTACTTCAGGATCTTGCACGTGATTGGTGGGAATCAGAGGAAGTAGGCATCAGACGTCCTGTGGCTTGGGACGATTTCACAGCAAGGTTCAAGACGAAGTACTATGGAGTTGTGGCACAGTTTGAGCTACAACAGAAGTTTATCAACCTCAGACAGGCTGGCAAGACTGTAGATGCTTACGCAGCGGAGTTCTGCAGATTGAGTAGGTTTGCCCCAGAGATGGTAGCGACGGAGCGCCAGAGGGCGATGAGGTTCCAGCAAGGGTTTCATCTTGAGCTCTTGCAATTGATAGAGGGGCACAATTACCAGACTTTTGATGAAATATTGATGGCAACCCGAAGGCATGAGATCACCTTTCAGAGGCTTGCGGCAAGGACTGGGGGTCAGAAGAGATCCCACAGTCAGATTAAAGGAGGAGGGGGAGCAGCGTCCCGAACAACAGCACCATCCACTGGCATTCGTATCCACGATGTGGCGATACGAGGGCCAGCACCACCACCCAGGCAGCAGCAACAGCAACAGAGGAAGAACCAGCAACCCCCGGCGGGCTGCACTTATTGTGGGAAGATGGGGCACACTAGAGATGTGTGTCGGACATTGAATGGACTGTGTCTGATATGTGGAAACCCAGATCATTGGGTTACCACATGTCCCATGAATTCGAGGTCAGGAGGACCAGGGCAGCAGTTTCCTGCTCTGCCAGCACCAGGGGCAGGGCAGTATCGAGGACCAGCATTGGCAGTGAGGCCGTTGGCGCAGCGTCCGTTAGTATCACAGGCTCAGATGTTTCGGCAGCAAGGGCCGCCGATGCAGCAACACCAGCATAGACCACCCCAGCATCATCAAGGCAGGGGCCAGCAGCAGCACCAGGCTAGGCCACAGCATGGGAACCAACAAGAAGGTCGAGGGCAGGCATTCACACTGTCCTTGGAAGAGGCATTGGCATCGGGAGATATTGTGGCAGGTAACATTCTCGTCGCCTCATATCCTGCAGTAGCATTGTTTGATTCGGAAGCATCCCATTCATTTATATCTGCACAATTTGCGACACGACTAGGAGTGGAGTTCGAGGCATTGCCAGGGAGGTTGAATATACTCACTGGTAATGGGCTCGTGGGAGTTAGTAGAGTTAGTTTAGCATGTAGTGTTATAGTGTGCGGGCATCCTTTACCCGCCCGGTTGATAGAATTTCCTGTTGGAAATTTTGACGTTATCTTAGGCATGGACTGGCTGAAAGACAATCATGCGACAATAGATTGTCGTAGTGAAAGTGTATCTTTTGATATTCCAGGCATGGAGAGGTTCACCTTGGTCAGATCAGAGGCAACTCAGCAAGAGCAGGGAGTAGTAATAGCAATGGAAGAAGTTCAGATTCCGAAGGTAGTTGAAGAATTTCTAGACGTATTTCCCGAAGAACTTCCAGGTCTACCACCAGTTAGAGATATTGAGTTCAGCATAGAATTGGCACCTGGAACTAAACCAATATCAGATCGGGTTTACAGAATGGCGGATTCGGAGCAGGCCAAGGTATATCAGCATATAGAGGAATTGAAGGAGAAAAAGTTTATCCAAGCTAGCGTATCGCCGTGGGCAGCACCAGTGGTACTTGTGGGGAAGAAGGATGGATCATCCAGATTGTGCATCGATTACAGGAAGCTTAACGCGGCAACAGTAAAGAACAAGTACCCATTACCCAGGATCGACGACTTATTTGATCAGTTGAGCAAGGCTAGAGTTTTCTCCAAGATAGATCTTCGTTCAGGGTATCACCAGGTGAGGGTTCGGAAGGAAGACATTCCCAAGACAGCATTCAGGTCGAAGTATGGGCATTATGAATTCTTGGTAATGCCGTTTGGTTTGACCAATGCTCCAGCAATATTCATGGATTTGATGAACCGCATCTTTATGCCGTATTTAGATCAATTTGTCGTAATATTTCTCGACGACATTCTTGTGTACTCTGCTAGTGAAGAGGAGCATGAAGACCACCTCAGGAAAGTGTTGCAGGTTCTAAGAGAGAACCAGTTGTATGCCAAGCTCAGCAAGTGTGAATTCTAGACGGATCATATTTCATTTTTGGGTCATATTGTATCAGGAGCTGGAGTAGCAGTGGATCCCAAGAAGGTAGAAGCAGAAGAGAGTTGGCCAGTACCCAAGACCGTAGCTGATGTACGAAGTTTCTTGGGATTGGCAGGATATTACAGAAGATTTGTGTCAGATTTTGTAAGACTTTCAGCACCCATGACCCGCTTGACACGGAAGGATGTACCATTTGTTTGGTCGGCAGAATGTCAGGCATCATTTGAGAATTTAAAGCAGAAGTTGATATCAGCCCTATTCTTACATTGCCAGTCGGACCCGGAGGTTTTACAGTATATTGTGATGTGTCAGGTAAAGGACTTGGATGTGTCCTCATGCAGCACGGGAAGGTGATAGCATATGCATCTAGGCAGCTTCGGGACCACGAGAAGAATTACCCAACTCATGATTTGGAGTTAGCGGCAGTAGTATTTGCTCTGAAGCTATGGAGGCATTACTTATATGGTGACCGTGTAGACATGTACACAGACCACAAAAGTCTGAAGTACATCTTTACCCAGAAGGAACTGAACATGAGGCAGAGAAGGTGGTTGGAGTTGATCAAGGATTATGACGTGGAGCTGCAGTATCATCCAGGCAAGGCTAATGTAGTAGCAGACGCTCTCAGCAGAAGAGGCGGCGCATTTATGTTGACAACGCAGGAGCACATCTTAGAAGACCTTCAGGAGATGGGCATTGAAGTTATACTTCCTAGTGATGTAGGAGTTCTAACTAGTCTACATGTTCAATCCGACTTGGTAGGCAGGATCAAGGCAGCTCAGGCACAAGACCCAAGGATTCAGAAGCTTAGGGCAGAATGTGAGTCAGGACTCAGAAAGGAGATACAAATTCATAAAGATGGTACGCTTAGGTTTGGATCACGTCTATGTGTACCTAGTGGAGATATCAGACAGAAAGTTATGGCAGAAGCTCACAGTTCCCAGTATTCTATACATCCTGGAGGGACCAAGATGTACCAAGATATCAAGCAGCACTTCTGGTGGAACGGGATGAAGAGGGAGATAGCTAGGTTTGTTTCCCGTTGCTTGGTATGTCAGCAAGTAAATACAGAACAGCATAGGCCAGCTGGATTATTGCAACCGCTTCCCATCCCGGAATAGAAATGGGAGCATATTACAATGGACTTTGTGACCGGTTTACCGAGATCACCAAGTGGTAAAGATGCTATTTGGGTGATAGTAGATCGGCTTACAAAGGTAGCACACTTTCTTCCTTTCAGTGTAGGGCAATCTACAGAAAAGTTAGCAGAGTTATACATGCAACAGATAGTCAGGCAGCATGGAGTCCCTGTCAGTATTGTGTCAGACAGAGATACCCGTTTCACATCACATTTCTGGAGGAGCTTGCATCATAGTCTGGGTACCAAGTTAAGATTTAGCACGGCTTACCATCCGCAGACGGACGGGCAATCAGAAAGGACGATTCAGACTTTAGAAGACATGTTGCGAGCTTGCACTCTAGATTTTGGAGGGTCTTGGGAGAGTCACCTTCACTTGGTCGAGTTCTCATACAACAACAGTTATCAAGCCAGTATCCAGATGGCGCCATTTGAGACACTATATGGTAAGAAGTGTAGATCGCCACTAGCATGGGATGATATCGGGGAAAGGAAGATGCTAGGCCCAGAAATGATTATTCAGACGGTTGAAGTAATTAAGGGAATTAGAGAGCGACTTCGTGTTGCGCAGGATCGGCATCGTCATTGGGCGGACCAGCATCGTAGGCCGCTAGAGTTTTCTGTTGGGGACCACGTGTTCTTGCGGATCTCACCTACTCGTGGGGTCATTAGATTTGGCGTTCGCGGGAAACTGAGTCCGCGGTACGTGGGCCTATTTGTTATCCTTGATCGGATAGGCGATGTTGCTTATCGTTTATCACTCCCACCTTCGTTACGAGAGGTGCATGACGTGTTTCATGTATCTCAGTTGCAAAGGTATGTATCAGACCCAAGCCATATTCTCGATCATTCAGAACTGGTTGTTGGTACCAACCTGTCTTACGAGGAGCAGCCTGTGTCCATCTTGGACCGAAGAGAGAAGATACTCAAGAACCGAATAATTAACCTTATCCGGGTTGCTTGGGGTTATCACTCTTTAGGAGAGTCAACGTGGGAACGTGAGGATGATATCCGATCACGGTATCCACATCTGTTTGACTCACGAGGTATATCTTTTTCTGTGTACCTTGATTGTCTTGATTCCTCATGCTTAACCCCTTATGGGTAGAATTGCTAGATAACGTAGATTGTTAAATATGGATATGTTACTTGCTATGGACATTGTAAAATAATTGCTTTATTGAATTGCTTGTACTTAGATTAGTTTAGCCCCGATATTTCTATCTTGCTTGAATTTGAAATTCCGAGGACGGAATTTTTTCAAGGAGGGTAGAGATGTCACTCCCCGTTCCCGGAATGCGTATTCTAATACGTACATTGCCTGAATGTATTTATTTAGTATTTATCATGTAGTATCCTGTATTTAAATTCCTATAACTTCATGTTAATTAATTATCTGCATTTTATTTTTTGCACTTTGTTTTTTTCTGCAATTCTATTATCTGCTCTTTAAATTTTAATGTTAATTAATTAGCTGCTCTTTAATTTTCATGCTAATTAATTCCTGCAATTTTATTTCTGTATTTCTTCCTGTAATTTTATTACCTGCATTTTAATTCCTGCTTTAGTTTTACTTTCGGGTTAGCCTTGTTGGACCCGTGCAACCCGACCCATTAAGGACCCGGCCCAACTCCCACCTACCACCACCTTTTATTTAAAGCCACCCTCTCCCTTCTCTCTCCTCATTCACTCCTTCTTCACCATTACTTCTTCTTCTTCCTTTCATTACTCTCTCCACCTACCAACTAGGCAAGTACATCTTGCTCTACATGAGGACCATATTTTATGGTTCAATATTCTTCCTCTCATGATTCTAAGAGAGTTTAGTGCTTAGTATTTTTGATTTCATTGGTTCATTTCTTGTAGATCTAAGTTATTATATTTTCGGTTGTCTATGGGTTTTGATCTAGCAAACCCCTTTGTTCTCAAGATTTGATGGTTCCATGTCGTAGAGCAGTTCATCCTACCCAATTTTGACCTTTGGAAAGTTGGATTCGGACTTATTTTGACAGAGTTATGGACTTTTGAAGCTTTGGGGTACAACCATGGAGTTCTTGCTGTTTGGAGAAGACAGTGAGCAGTGTATGCTAGCTTTTTAGCTGCGTCACTGAGCTGTGCACGCTCTTTAGCGCAGCATGGAGTCCATACGCTGCCTTTTTAGGAAGCGTGTGTCTTGCATACGCTACCTTTTGGAAGCGTGTGTCGTATGGAGTTCATACGCTACCTTTTTGGAGCGTATGACTTGCATACGCTGACTTGAATGGTCAGGAGTCGTATGGAGTTCATACGCTACCTTTTTGGAGCGTATGACTTGCATACGCTGACTTGAATGGTCAGGAGTCGTATGGAGTCCATACGCTGCCTTTGGGGAGCGTATGACTTGCATACGCTGACTTGAATGGTCAGGAGTCGTATGGAGTCCATACGCTGCCTTTGGGGAGCGTATGACTTGCATACGCTGACTTGAATGGTCAGGAGTCGTATGGAGTCCATACGCTGCCTTTGGGGAGCGTATGACTTGCATACGTTCACTTGGATAGTAAGGAGTCGTATGGAGTTCATACGCTGCCTTTTGGAAGCATATGACTCACATACGCTAGCTTGGCTTGAGCGTAGCTTGACCTGGGCGTACGCTGGCTTGAGCGTAGCCTGACTTGAGCGTAGCCTGACATGAGCGTAGGCTGACATGAGAGTAGCCTACTTATCCTGATCTTCTATAACCCTGTATATTGATATTTTATTAGATATTTAACGTCCATTTTATATCCTTACGCCTTTTTGCATAAAACTCGATAAAATCATGATATGATAATACTGTTAATATCAATTGTTATGTAAAATGTGCCTTGTGTCTCGATTGATTTTTGGGATACCCAGTATGACTGGGACTTGACCATGAGAGTTATAGACTCGACCCCCGTTTAATGCTAATTGACTTTCATGCCTTGTCACCATTGATAATAATGGTTATCTTGACTAAATTGATCATGCGTTCCTAGTTGGAACTAAGAGACTGGCTAGTCGTCTTATTGAATTGGATGAATGAGACACGTTCATGTTATGAACTATTGTACTCGACTGGCTGATCCCGAATATTGACATACATGCACATGCAGGCTTCAATCTATTTATTTATTTATTTATTTAGTTATTTTTCTACAAAAGAAACATGTGTACTTTATGGTCAAGGCATGATTACCGTGGATAGATTTGATTGTTGCATTACGCTATGTAAGACCTGCAACCTAACCGCACTGGTATCGTTGTAGAGTTGTGCATATCGTACCCCGTACGAAAGTACTCATTTGAATGACCATGATCCACGGCATGGGATTTCACTCAACGTAGAGACTATTAAGTTAAATAAAATAATGATTGCATGGAGAGAATGGATTCCCGAATTCTTACATGACAGCCGCCTTGGGACGAGTAGTACCCGACGGGCCGGCTGGTTCCCACAGATACTGTAAATCTGCCACACGGGTAGGGAACAGTATCTGCTTTTATTATTATTGTATATTGTATATTGACAGGCGTCCTGCTAGGACTCGTCTAATTCATGCATGGGCCAATTGATCGACTGGATAGACTAGCCTTGCTTGCACATAGTAAGAACTGAGGAATCCCTAATTGCATTATTCCAGGATAACTTGGGACTCATAATAGCAAGCCATAGGAGTTGATTGGCCGTTCAAGATGATTTGTTTGTGCACTGTACTCTGTTACCTAACTGGGATGATCAGAATGTCAGGACATGACGGGCCAACTTCTGTCCTTGTTTGGTTGGGAGGTTGGTTCGAAGTGTCTTGATGTGATGTGAGTTCTAGTAGCAAGCAGAGATCTATTATTATATTCTCTTACTGGTTTTAGTTCTCATGTCGTGCTTCCTTGTGGTACTTGCTATTAGAGGTCTAACCTCTCTGGTTTTGCATGGCCAGATTTAGAGCCAGTTCCCGAGGACTCAGCGTACTTCCACCTCCAGGATGGTCAATACTAGAGGAATGATCGTAGGAGGCCTCGAGTGGGTTCCTTAACTTCACCACTCGTTTTGTTATCTACTTTATACCTTAGCCGTTTGGCACGGACATGTTAGTCGGATTGTCTTGTACTTACTTTTACATAATTGTAATTAAAGTCAGACTGCAGCTGATAACAATTGTGTATACTTTTGCTACATCAATCTGGCTATGTTTTGTAAATCCAGATATCAAGAACATTTTGACTGAGCGTTTGGGACGCCTTACTGTTTTACCTTACATGTTCTATATTTCTGTTTCTTGTTTGAATGATTGAGACAATAGATGTGTAATGACCATAGTAAGACTTTTATGTAGTATGCACCCCCTCGTCTGGTTAGACAGCATTGATCGTATTATACGGTATTCTTCTACCCGTAATACGTAGCTGGCTGAGTCACTCCCCCGCTCTCCAGTATTCTGGTTCTGGGGCGTGACACACATAATGTAATACTAAGACATCATCTATTATTATATAAGATATAGTGATAGGTTGTCGTATCATCATTGCCGAGGGATGAGGGTCGGAGGACAGTTAACTTTATCTACGGATACATAGTTTCTGCCTCGCCAGTCGAATGGTTTAATTGCCAAGTATGGGAACGAATGGCTCAGAACACAACCCAAATTTCATTCTAGCATACAATAGTGTGAATCATCTATGTTCTGTACATATGGTGTAGTATATGTTCTTATCGTATCTAGTATCTGAAGAATGTAACAGAATCAAGATAAACTCACATAATGTAATACTAAGACATCATCTACTACTATATAAGATATAGTGATAGGTTGTCGTATCATCATTGCCGAGGGATGATGGTCGGAGGACAGTCAACTTTATTTACGGATACATAGTTTCTGCCTCGCCAGTCGAATAGCTTAATTGCCAAGTATGGGAACGAATGGCTCAGAACACAACCCAAAATTCATTCTAGCATACATTAGTGTGAATCATCTATGTTCTTTACATATGGTGTAGTATATGTTCTTATCGTACCTAGTATCTGAAGAATGTAACAGAATTAAGATGAACTCACATAATGTAATACTAAGACATCATCTACTACTATATAAGATATAGTGATAGGTTGTCGTATCATCATTGCCGAGGGATGAGGGTCGGAGGACGTCGGTCAACATCGATAAACGTCGCTAAATCTGCAAAAAAATAAAATACAGAATATCCATTTCTTCCTGCAGTTTAAAAAGATAACCATTTCTTACTGTATAATAGGATCCAAACAATCACAGAATGTCTATTTCTCGCTGTACACAGGTTTCAGTCCCTATAACCAAGTCTACAACAATCACACAAAATATGGGAACGAAAAGCTCAGAACACAACCCAAAATTCATTCTAGCATACATTAGTGTGAATCATCTATGTTCTGTACATATGGTGTAGTATATGTTCTTATCGTATCTAGTATCTGAAGAATGTAACAAAATCAAGATGAAATCACATAATGTAATACTATGACATCATCTACTACTATATAAGATATAGTGATAGGTTGTCGTATCATCATTGCCGAGGGATGAGGGTCGGAGGACAAATACCGCTCGAGTGAGCCAAAGGCATGCAACCACTTCCCTCCCTCCATTCACCCTCTCCCTCTCTCACGCTATCAACGTCACAACTTTTCCACCTCAAGTTCTGATCAAGCATTTTCCTTCTCCTCTCCTCCACCATGGCTCTGAACCCATCTGCTCCTCCCTACTTCCCTTCTTCTTATTTGACTCTCTCAGCCACATATGATATCCAGCTCAAGTGTAGAGTCGGGGGAGAAGAAGTGGGCAGGAAGAAGAGGGGGAAGCAGCACAGCCGGTGGCATGACCCGGAGGAATTACAGAGGTTTTTTTCAAATCCGTAAGAGAACTATAAGGATATTTCTTTTCACAACATGTCACCTTGTCAAAGACCCTTAATGTGAATATCATGTTACCGCGGTGTCTGAAGACTAACATGTCATAATTTTCTAAGCCGTGTGTTTTGACATAATCCTCCCAACTCTTTCCTTCTATGTAGTAAAGATTACAGAGAAACATCATTCTCCATTATATTTAGACGAAGAATGATCATTCTCCGTTAGTTTTGGACGGAGAATGGCTAATTCCCTTGAGAATGATCATTCTCCGTGAGTTTTAGACGGAGAATGATCATTCTAATGCGTTTTAACACTGAAAATGTCATTCTCCGTATAATTTAAAATGGAGAATGACATTCTCCATATTAATTATACGAAGAATGACAATTCTAATGCGTTTTAACACTGGGAATGATATTCTCCGTATAATTTAAAACAGAGAATGGCATTCTCTGTATAATTTAAAACGGAGTATGGTCATTCTCATGCGTTTTAACGCATGAGAATGCCATTATCCGTGTAATTTAATACGGAGAATGACATTTAAATGAAACGGAGAATGACATTCTTCATATAATTTAAAATAAAGAATGGCATTCTCTGTATTAAATTATACGGATAATGGCATTCTCATGCGTTTTAACACTGGTAATGCCATTCTCCGTATAATTTAAAACGGAGAATGACATCCTCCATATAATTTAAAACAGTGTATGGTCATTCTCATGCGTTTTAACGCATGAAAATGCCATTATCCGTGTAATCTAATACGGAGAATATCATTCTCTGTTTAAATGAAACTGAGAATAGTCATTCTCATGCCTTAAAACACTGGAATGACTATTCTCCATGTAATTTAACATGGAGAATGACATTCTCAGTTAGTTTAGATGGATAATAATCATTCTCCGTTAGTTTTAGACGGAGAATGATCGGAAATGTGTTGTCATGTTTTGTGATCTCTTATGTTTTTATGTTGTAAGGGGGGAATGGATTCAAGTTGTTTAGGTAATCTTTGTTTTAAAGGAGATCTAGTTTTCTGTCGTGTCACCGATGAAAGTACCGTGGTATTAACATGGAGAATGACCATTCTCCGTCATCCAAAACGGAG
Organism: Iris pallida; assembly: GCA_029216955.1. NCBI lineage: Eukaryota > Viridiplantae > Streptophyta > Magnoliopsida > Asparagales > Iridaceae > Iris > Iris pallida. Next base: position 2,434,767 of record JANAVB010035820.1, on the reverse strand, counting down.
AATGGTCATTTTTTTAATACATTTCTTACATTTTTTTCTTTTTTAACACATTTTTTACCTTTTTTATATCAATGGTGCTATTTTGAAGTCTATTATGTTTACTGTTTTCAGTTTTTTGACTGCATAATGGACACTCTCCGTGTTATTTAACATGGTAATTTTATTATAAAAGATACCGCAAACGTTTCGAAAGATACAGACACAGAAAAATAAAATTCAAACAGAAGGTATAGAAAGTTCTTTTATTAATATGGCTATAAAGGATCTATTACAGATCCAGAAAGACTCATATTGTTCTTCTACAAAGGATCTATTACAAAGACTCATATTGTTCTTCTACAAAGGATCTATTACAAATTCAGAAAGGCCTAAAAAAGTTTAGAATGAGATTAATCTTCACAGAAGCGCAACCCTTAATCTTCTTGGTGCACATACTAGAAGATTGATCTCCTATGGCTCTTCAAGCATAACGGGCTGCTAGACCGTTACTGAGAAGGGCATAGCATGACCCCCAACTTTTTAGAAAAGCACGAGGACTGCCAAGATGTTGTTCAGGTTCGAACAAGGTGTTCCAATGCATCTCGAGATTCAGTACTATGTGTTCTTCTACAAGGACATAACTACTTTGAACGAAGAGATCTACAGCCAACAACCAACTGATGCCATGCCAGGGTCCACTTAAAGCTAAGTCAGGGTCGTGCGTAATGGAAATGCTATGAAGATGATGGAGTTTACTCCAAAAGAAACCCGTTTTTATAGGCCATATTGGCAAATAAATGCAGATGAGCCTAATAGTTAGCATAATGAATCTCATTTAATAGGTTCGTTACAGGTAGATGCTATGCCACAAACTCCTCAACTTCCCCCAATAAAGAATGTGGCAATTAAGAGTTGTTCAAAGACAGTCATTAAGGAAAATGCAAAGTCCCGCCACCCCTCACATACGGGAAATGCCATTATCCGTATTTTTATTTTTATACACGAAGAATGCCATTAAACGTGTGATTTAAAACAGAGAATGGTCTTTCAAATGTGTTTTAACACTGAAAATGACCATTCTTCGTGTAATTTAAAACGGAGAATGACATTCTTCGTGTTAAATTACACGCAGAATAGTTATTCTTATGCATTTTAACACGAAGAATATCATTATCCGTGTAATTTAACAAGGATAATGACATTCTCTATATTTTTATACACGAAGAATGGCATTCCCCGTGTAATTTAACACGGAGAATGATATTCTACTTTTTATACACGGAGAATGCTATTAAACGTGTAATTTAAAATGGAGAATGGTCATTCTCATGCATTTTAACACTGGGAATGACCATTCTTCGTGTAATTTAAAACGGAGAATAACATTCTACGTGTTAAATTACACAGAGAGTAGTCATTCTTATGCGTTTTAACATGGAGAATATCATTATCCATGTAATTTAACAAGGAGAATGACATTCTCCGTATTTTTATACACGGAGAATGGCATTCTCCGTGTAATTTAACACGGAGAAAGATATTCTCCGTTTTTATACACGGAGAATAGTCATTCTCATGCATTTTAACAAAAAATTCTATTATTCGTGTAATTTAACACGGAGAATGGCATCCTCCGTGTAATTTAAGACGGATAATGGTCATTCTTATGCGTTTTAACGCATGAGAATGCCATTCTCCGTGTAATTTAATACGGAAAATGACATTCTTCGTGCTATACTACACGGAGAATGGTTTTCTCCGTGTAATTTAATACGGATAATGAACATTCATATGCGTTTTAACACGGAGGATGCCATTCTTCGTGTAATTAAAACGGAGAATGTTATTCTCTATGTTAAAATTATAGAGAATGGTATCCTCCGTGTAATTTAACACGGAGAATGAACATTCGCATGCGTTTTAACACTGAGAATGGCATCCTCCGTGTAATTTAAAACGGATAATGACATTCTTGATTTAAATTATACGGAGAATGACATTCTTCGTGTAATTTAACAAGAAAAATGAATATTCTCATACATTTTAATACGAAGAATATCATTCTCCGTATTTTTATACAGAATCATGAACATAACTTAAAGTTATGCCTTCTTTTTTTACTTCTTGTTGCTTAGCATCGTTTCCCTTTTCCTTATGTGCAACTTTTTTAGATATCTGTTTCCGTGATTTTTCGTCATTCTCTTTTGGATTTTCTGCAACTGTCTTTATTTTCTCCACAAATGGTATATCTTCTCTAACTGTTGATGCTGCCGGTGATGCCGACAAGGTGTGAAGATTGCGAATGGAGAGAAAAGTTTGAAGATTTTGGAAGAAAAAAACTAGATTCGAAACTGATTGACGTATGAAAGAATCGGAAGAATCGAAACTTTTTTTGAAGAGTAGGGTTCGGGGGTGTTTTCAATAAATTAGAAGGGCAAAAAGGTCATTCAGAACCCATTTTATATATTCATCGCTAATTCTGGGCACGCGATAAAATATTATTTTACGGTAGGTTTTACATAAAACTTTTGCAATTTTTGGGCATTTCATAAAATTTTTCCAAATTGCTGAGAAACCCAATTAGATGTTATGTATTTACAAAATTGACATTTTTATAGTACCAAAAATACCCCTTCGCGCAAAATTAGTCATATATATATGATTTTGAATTGAAAACTCAGATTTGGATTACGATTTTCGTCTTCATCTTCTTCACGAGAGATCTGAATTCCATTGCTCTCATCTTCAGCAGAGATCGCAAAGATTGTTCGTAGTTCACTCTGATTTTCTTCAGTCGAACTTTGATCATCGCTCACCATCATCGCTCATCATCATCAGAATCATCATCATCATCATCATCTTCGTGGAGAGATTTAAAAATTTTCGGCGATTAGGTTAATTATGGAGAGAAGATCTTCGTTTACTGTAATTTTCTCAAAAATTTTGCTGAATTTGAATTTGTTATGGAGATTTATAACTGAGAAACGATTAGAGAAATCCTTAATCTCGTTCTTTTGTGCAAATATGAAGGTGACTAATATTTGCCGTGCTAACATGATTGGAATGGTCATCCTCTGTTTACTTGTCATAGAGAAAGAGCATTCTCCGTTATATTTAGATGGAGAATGATCATTCCCCGTTAGTTTTGGATGGAGAATGGCCAATTCCCTTGAGAATGATCATTCTTCGTGAGTTTTAGACGGAGAATGATCATTCTCATGCGTTTTAACACTGAAAATGCCATTCTCCGTATAATTTAAAATGAAGAATGGCATTCTCCGTATTAAATTATACGGAGAATGACAATTCCTATGCATTTTAACACTGGGAATGGCATTCTCCGTATAATTTAAAATGGAGAATGATATTCTTCGTATAATTTAAAATAGAGTATGGTCATTCTCATGCGTTTTAACGCATGAGAATGCCATTATCTGTGTAATTTAATACGAAGAATGTCATTCTCCGTTTAAATGAATGACATCCTCCGTATAATTTAAAACGGAGAATGGCATTCTCCGTATTAAATTACACGAATAGTGGCATTCTCATGCATTTCAACACTGGAAATGTCATTCTCCATATAATTTAAAACGGAGAATGGCATCCTCCATGTAATTTAAAACACTACAAAAATTTGTCAGATTAGCGACGTTCTAAAATGTTGCTAACCTCGGTAAAAACATCGCTAAGTGAAGTTAGCGACGTTTTGGAAACGACGGAAAAAAACGTGTCGCTAAACGAGAAAACGTCGCAAAATGTCGCTAGGGCGACGTAATTTAGCGACGTTCGTAACGTCGCTACTTAGCGACGTTATTTGCGATGTTTTAACGTTGACGCTAATTAACAACGTAAAAGGCGACGTTATCGTGTGGTCGCTGTTTAGTGACCCTATTGCAACGTTTTGGCGACGACGTACTGACATCAGATTTGGTGCCACGTGTTGCCACGTCAGCATTTAGTGACGCTTTTAGCGACATTTATTAACGTCGCTAATGTTTAGCGACGAATAGTAACGTCGCTAAAAACGTCGCTAAGTTAAAAATATAAAACAAAACAGGTTTCAGAATGCAAATGGAGCTGGAGCCTGAGCCAAAATACAAAATACAGAATCCAATCCCTGGGTTCGTCGACCCCCTCGGTGGAACATTCAACACTGGCACGCACAATACATTCCAGAATATACAAAAAATTTAAAAAATATACTATCCGCAATGAACAATGTCAATATATAATATCCTCAACAAAGCAAATCAATATCCGCAAATACGTACAAACTCAATATCCTCAACGAAAAAACTGAATATCCCCAAATACGTACAAAGTCAAAAATATAGTACAGTCCAAAAATGCAAAAATGAAACTAGTAATCGCCTGGAGCTGGAGCTGGAGCTGGACCCGGTGCTAGAGCCGGAGCTGGAGGAGGAGCGACACCAGATGACTGTCGTCGCAACGTCAGGATCGTCTGATACTCCTCCGGTGACAACAGGTGGACGAGTATGTCCTCCCGTGCACTGTCGGATGAAGACGATGCTCCCGATGTACCAGCAGACGGTCACTCCGTAGCCATCTCCTGGAACTGCTGCATCTGCTCGACCAACCGCTGTGTAGCCTCCTGCGTAGTACGGGTCATCTGTCGCAGCGCCTCCGTAGTCTCCTCCAGCCTCTCAAAGCGTGAGATGATCGCAGAATCATCTGTATGCGGTGCCCCCATCCTCTGCAGCATTTCGTCACGCAGAGCTGCGATCTGCGCATCGACACTCTATTGGTGGCGGAGCGACTCCTCAGTCCGTGCGGGGCCGGGCACACTAGTGGCGGTCACAGAGGACTGTGACGCAATGAAGGCACCATAAGAGCCCGTACCATAGTACGTACCCCTATGCATGCCACCAACGGCCCTCATCAACAGCTCATCATCTGACTGAGCTGCGACGGCTGGGGGCTGCTGGGAAGTGCTAGCACCAGCTCCCTCTGACCGTTTCGGCCCGGCCTCCCTAAGCCTCAAAAACTCGGCCTAGAAATAACATCTATATGAATTCTCACGTGGTCGCTAAAAATTCATATTAATGAATTATCATTAAGTAAAACTTTTAAAACTCGGCCTAGAAATAACATCTATATGAATTTTCTACGTAACTAAAAATTAATATTAATGAACTAGCATTAAGTAAAACTTACGTAGGTGTCCCGGGCCACTACCAAAATAAGCCATATCAGCGATGAAATTAGCGACGCCAACTTAAAACGTCGCTAATATTTTTGGAATTAGCGACGCCAAAAGTAAGCGTCACAATACGTCGCTGATAGCGACAAACAGTGACATATTACGACTACCTTTAGTGTAATAAAAACCAACATCGTTGATTTGTCGGAAAACGTCGCCAGTTTTATTAGTTCAGCGACGGTTAGCGTCGCAAAGCTTATGGCGTCGCCGAATATTAAAGGAAAGTCGACGCTTTGTGACGTATTTACAGACGTCGCTAACTTGCTGCTAAATAGGGTTTCCTCGGTTCGACTTTTCATTTCTCCCTCTCACCAAATTTTTTGTTCCCGTCCCTCTTCCCCCGACCTCGACGACATCCCGACCCCCTTCCCTCCGGCGCCCCTCATCCTCCTCCTCCACCGCGAGCCCCTTCTCCTCCCTCCGGCGAGCCCCTTCTCCTCCTCCTCCTCCTCCTCCACCGCGAGCCCCTTCTCCTCCTCCACCGCGAGATCCTCCTCCTCCACCACCGAACTTGTCCTCCTCCTCCTCCACCATCGCGAGGAGACTGAAGGTAAACCCTAACCCTAATTGAGGTGTTTTTTGTGTCCAAAATGGACACGGAGACATATTACGACCATGTGTTCTCTGATACAGTGTGTTCGTGAGGTTTTGGACACTTTGTGTCCATTTGTTGGACACGTGGACACCCTCAAGCATGCATATATATGTATTTTACCTCTGTAAATGTAATGCCTGTGTTCGTATTACGTATTTTGGAAATACGTGTACGTATTTTTTCTTATATTTTTCCTTGTTTATTTCTTGGCTTGGGTTGCTCTCGGTTTGGGTTGGCTTGGGTTGGCATTGGTTCGGCCGGCCCAATGCTTGGTTCATCATGAACCCAAGGGATGAACCCCCTACCTACCACCACCCATGATATTTATTTCCCTACCAACCTTCTCTCTCCTCCATAACTCTCATTTATTTCTTCTTCTTCTTCCTTCCTCTCCACAACTCCCCAACCATAGGCAAGTGCAACTTGCTTCCACAAGAGAACTCATTTTATGGTTCCATTAGCTTCTTCTCATGATTCTAAACCACATTAGAACTTGTCATTTTCCATTTTGAGGCTTTGATTCTTGTAGATCTAGAGTTTTGCTATTTTCGGATTTTTGGTGGTTTTGATCTATTAAACTTCCTTGTTTTCAAGTTTTGATGGTTCCATGTTTTAGAGCATCTCCTTCTACCCAATTTTGACCTTTGGAAGGTTGGATTCGGACTTGTTTTGACCAAGTTATAAGCATTTGGAGTTTTGGGTTCCATCCTTGGAGTTCATGCAGTTCTTGCTGTTCTTGCCCTCTGGAGAAGACTGTGAACAGTGAGCTAGCTTTTTAGCTTATGCCGCTGAGTCGTACGCTGCTCTTTAGCGAGCGTACGCGTGCCTTCGTACGCTGCTCTTTAGCGAGCGTACGCGTGCCTTCGTACGCTGCTCTTTAGAGAGCGTACGCGTGCCTTCGTACGCTGCTCTTTAGCGAGCGTACGCGTGCCTTCGTATACTGCTCTTTGGTGAGCGTACGCTCACCTTGATACGCTGCCTGTTGGCAGCATGTCTTGAGCGTACGCTAGCTTGAGCGTACGCGTGCCTTGGTACGCTAGCTTAAGCGAGCAAGGCGTACGCTGGCTTGAGCGTACGCTAGTCTATCTTGTTACCCTGGTTCAACCCGAGAGCTTTGTGACCCCCATACGCTGCCTTTTGGGAGCGTATGCTTACCTGAGCGTATGCTTACCTGAGCGTATGGCCTTTGGCAGACTTGATCTATATTAGCTTGTCAGTTTGTTTTATTTTCCTTATCCTGGATCTTCTATAGCCCTGTATATTGATATTTTATTAGATATTTTACGTCCATTTTATATCCTTACGCCTTTTGACCTGAACTTGATAATTCCTGAATTTACTTGATATGTTTGGAAATGATACCTGAGCATGACACGATAGTGACCCGTAGTGGTACACTCCTGACATAATGACCTGACATGACCTGATAGTGGCCCGTCGTGGCGTACTCCTGACAAGTACACTTGACATGATAAACCTGACATGTTATATCTTGATAAGCTGTTGCGACGGCTACTTGACATGACATGACTTGACAAGAATGAACATCCTGGACACCGTGGGTGATTGTGTTTGTATAAATAAACCAGTCCTGTCTTGCATCATGTCTAGGATGGGACTCCTGAGTACCACGGTCAGGAGTACCTACTAAAATGGACTAAGGTTAACAACTAGATTAATACATTAGTCATGAAGAGATCTCCCAGCTACAGGCAATCCCGTTACCTGGGCACGCCTGGGATCTGTAGCCTGCCGTCGAGTAGGGCACATTTCCAGCACACTGTCATGTGTTGCACCCTTCAAGCTACTTAAGGGTACATGCATTTCCTGGACGATGTACCCACCTGAATTCAACCCTAATCTTTCGACCTGGGTAACCTGGATGGTCTGCAGGGCTTGTGGCTGTGGAATAATCTCACTGCATCTTGTTAGTAATTAGGATTGTGATAACCCTAGTTAGTTAAAGTATCAAGCCGTAGTTCTTGCTTGGCCGTGAAATGATTGGATGGAGTCTAACCAGTCTAGTCTTGTCCTGATCTTGTTCCAGACTGTTACATGACCAGAATGCTTGTATTTATTTTCTCGATAAATGGTGAGAAACCAAGCTCCATTCAGACGAAAGGTTACAACCCTGGTCCTTGTTTGATTTACGGGTTGTAACCTGGCTATCTGAATAGTTCCATGGTTATCTCGTCGTATATCACCCTGGCATATTTTCCTTATTCCTAGTTTTTACCATTTATTTATACTTTCCTGTCTTTTATTATATTATTTATATTCCTGTGCTGATTGCTGGTTTTAGTTCTTAAGTGAAGCTCCTTTGTGGCACTTGCTCTTTCTGGGGTCTGACCCAGCTGGTTTTGTATGGCCAGATTTCGGAGCAGCTCCAGAGGATCTACCGACCTTCCAGCCAGATGGTGGCCACTAGACGGAACCCTGGCAACGAGTGGGTTTATTTTTGGATCCCCCACTTTATTGTAAAAATATTCTTTTGAGGCGTTTAGCCGATGAGCACCTGTTTAGCTCGGTTGCATTTTACTTACTGTCTGCCTACGGGCTGTAACATGATTAACAGATCCTAGGGTTGATCATGTATGACTAAACTCTTGCTAGTCCTGACATTTTGTAACGACTAGCTTCATGATCAGCTGAATATGTAATATTTGGGACGCCTTATTATTGTATATTTAATGATCATACATCTTGTAACATTTACTTACTTGCTTGTGATTGAGACACTAGGCTTGTTCATGACCATAGGAGACTGTTGGCTTGTAGTAACCCTCATGTATCTAGACAGCCGTGACCGTATAGCGAGATGGAATTCATTTCATATACGTAGCTGGCTATGTCTGCCCCCGCTCTCCAGTATTCTGGTTCTGGGGCGTGACATGGTTTAAGTGGTGGCCCATGCAGGTCTTGTAAATCAAGATATGTGAGGGTTTACCGAATAGATGTCTCAATCAGTATTCGTCCTTGATCTCTGTTCATATCTTCTGAATCCCTGGATTCTTGTCCTGATCTTGTGCTTGTATCGTTGATCTGTCCTGGTCCTTCCTTATTGTTTTCTATGTCGTCTTCTTCAGCGGCATTGTTCGTGGTCCTACCGACCAGCAAGGTAGAGCACCTCCCGCGGACCAGCAGCAACCTGGAGATCAAGCCCAGCATTCCAGAGTAGCCTCCAGAGTCGTGCCTTCTGGCGGAGAGCCACCAGTCCAGCCAGTTCAACCTGCAGAACATGATGACGGCACTTTGGTAGGTCTCGTCAGGACCTTGATAGCTTCTCAAGATCGTCGTGGAGATGCGTTGCAACAGGCAGTGGCGGATGCTTTGACTAGAGGTGGTCATCAGGATAACAACACGGCCAACAGCTTCAAGCGCTTGAACCCTCCATTCTTCGACGGTAGTGAAGATGCGATCGCCGCAGATGCTTGGCTTCAGGACACAGAAGTGATTCTAGAAGCAGCCAGGACTCCAGATAACGAGAAGGTGGCAGTTGTGCGCCTGCAGTTGTTAGATCTTGCCCGCAACTGGTGGGCAGCGCAGGCCGTTGGATTAGTAGCACCCATTGCTTGGGCAGTATTCCGGGAGAGATTCCAGACCAAGTATTTTGATGCCGTGGCTCGGTATGATCTGCAGACCAGGTTCACCAATCTGAAGCAAGGAGGCAGAACGGTCGATGGATATGCGGTCGAGTTTTCGAGACTCAGTCGGTTTGCCCCCACTTTGGTGGCAACCGAGTATGATAGAGCCCAGCAGTTCCAACAGGGACTTCACCTGGAGATCTTATTGGCAGTTGAGCAGTTTGAGCACCAGACTTTTGATGCAGTCTTGAGAGCAGCCCGGAGGCATGAGTATACCTCCCAGAGGATCGTGGACAGGACCGGAGGTCGGAAGAGATCTCACGGCCAGATGAATCAGTCTTCAGCACCAGCCCCGGCAGCCAGGGCTTTGACTATTGGAGTTCCGAGGCGAGCAGCCTCAGTGACGTCGGTTCAGCATTCCACTCCGACGTACCCTCAGCAGCAGCAGAAGCAGAAGCAATCTTCTGCAGTGGGTTATTCTCATTGTGGGAAGCCAGGCCATGTGGTGGCAGAATGTCGCAGGGCACAGGGATTATGTCTGGCTTGTGGAGCACCAGACCATAGGGTTGGATCCTGCCCGAACAGGGGTGGTTCATCATCGTCCAACCTTTCTAGCTCTTCGGTGAGAGGACCAGCACCAGTCCAGCAGCAGCAGCAGTATCCATTGATGAGGCCCTTGCCGCCTCAGTCCCAGGCGTTTCAGCAGCAACAACCCCAGCAGTATACTCAAGCCCAGGCCTTGAGTCAGAATAGGCAGCGAGGGTTTCAGCAGAGGGGACCAGCACCCCAAGGGCACGGTCAGGCTATGGTGATGACCGTGGAGGAAGGATTGGCACCAGGAGAGGTAGTGGCAGGTACTATTCTCGTCAATTCCTTTCCAGCTTCAGTTTTATTTGATTCTGGTGCATCGCATTCATTTATGTCTGCACGATTCGCGACACGGGTAGGATTGGAGCCCGAGTCATTATCAGTAAGGCTTAATATACTTACTGGTAACGGACTTGTAGGAGTAGATAGAGTGTTTTCCTCGTGTCGGATCGTAGTTAGCGGTAGAGAATTCCCCGCTAGATTGATAGAATTCCCGATGGCCGATTATGATGTGGTCTTAGGGATGGATTGGTTGAGGAACCAGTATGCTAGGATAGACTGCCATATTGGTAGGGTTGTTTTTAGCATTCCAGGAGAGCCGGAGTTTTCTTTCTCTCGAGGTGAGGTTGAGTCATCTCCTCCAGTATTGCGGATGGCAGTAGCAGCAGTTCAGTTGCCCAGGATAGTGGATGAGTTCCCAGATGTTTTCCCAGAAGAACTTCCAGGTATGCCTCCAGAGCGGGAGATCGAGTTCACTATAGACTTGATTTCCGGGACAGCCCCAGTGTCAGAGAGAGTCTACAGGATGGCGCCGTCAGAGTTGGAGATATTGTACAAGATGATTGAAGAACTCAGAACCAAGGGATTCATTCGTGCTATTAGATCGCCTTGGGGAGCCCCGATGCTTCTTGTGAAAAAGAAGGATGGTACGTCCAGGTTATGTGTTGATTATCGTACCTTGAACTCAGTGACAATCAAGAACAGATACCCTCTCCCGAGGATAGATGACTTGTTTGATCAACTCAAGGGGGCATCAGTATTCTCGAAGATTGATTTGCGCTCAGGTTATCATCAGATCAGAGTCAGAGAGCAGGACATCCAGAAGACGGCTTTTAGATCGAGATATGGGCATTGGGAGTTCCTTGTTATGCCTTTTGGAGCAACCAATGCGTCGGCAGTATTCATGGACCTCATGAATCGCATCTTCATGCCTTACTTGGATCAGTTTGTGATTGTGTTCTTGGATGACATTCTGGTCTACAGCAAGAGTGAGACAGAGCATGAGCAGCATCTCCGTATAGTTCTTCAGATCCTCAGAGAGCACCAGTTATATGCCAAGTTCAGTAAATGCGAGTTCTGGCTCGATCGCATTTCGTACTTGGGTCATATCATCACTCGAGGAGGAGTAGAAGTGGATCCCCAGAAGATTGTGGCTATTGGGTCATGGCCAGTGCACAGCACAGTTGCGGAAGTTCGCAGTTTCCTTGGATTGGCCGGCTACTACCGGCGGTTTGTTTCGGATTTTGCTCAAATTTCAGCACCATTGACGCAGTTGACCCGCAAGGATGCGCAGTTTGCTTGGACAGCAGAGTGTCAGAGTTCTTTTGAGCAGTTGAAGCGAGGATTGATAACAGCCCCTATTCTTACGCTTCCAGATGGAACCGGAGGATTCTCAGTGTATTGTGATGCTTCAGGCAGAGGTTTAGGATGTGTTTTGATGCAGCATGGGAAGGTAATCGCTTATGCGTCACGACAACTTCGTGATCATGAGAGGAATTACCTAACCCATGACTTGGAGTTGGCAGCAGTGGTGTTTCCACTTAAGTTGTGGAGGCACTACTTGTACGGAGATAGGGTGGAGATTTTCACCGACCATAAGAGCCTGAAGTATGTTTTCACCCAGAAGGATCTTAACATGCGTCAGAGAAGGTGGCTGGAGCTTCTTGTGGATTATGATGTCAACTTGCAGTATCATCCTGGGAAGGCCAATGTCGTAGCAGAAGCATTGAGCAGAAGAGCCGGAGCTTATTTCCTAACAGCGCAGCCAGAATTGTTAGCCGATCTTCAGAAGATGGGTATAGAAGTTGTTCTTCCTTCCAGTGTGGCATTGATGGCCAGTATGCAAGTTCAGTCCACTATAGTCGAGAGGATCCGGATGGCGCAGTCGGCAGATTCCAAGCTTCAGCGACTCAGAGCAGAGTGCGAGGCAGGACGAAGACCAGAGTTGTGCGTTCACGAGGACGGTACACTTAGGCATGGTAATCATCTTTGTGTACCCAGCGGAGATATTCGGCAGGAGATCATGTCAGAAGCGCACAGTTCTCAGTATTCCATCCATCCCGGCAGTACGAAGATGTACCGTAATATCTGGCAGCATTTCTGGTAGAATGGCATGAAGCGAGAGATAGCTCGGTTTGTCTCTCGGTGTTTGGTTTGCCAACAAGTTAAAGCCGAACATCAGAGACCGGCTGGACTTCCTCAGCCCTTACCGATTCCAGAATGGAAGTGGGAGCATGTGACCATGGATTTTGTGACTGGACTGCCTAGATCCCCAGCTGGTAGAGATGCTATCTGGGTTATAGTTGATCGGCTCACGAAGGTGGCTCACTTTTTCCCATTCAGAGTTGGTCAGTCGACGGCTCAGTTAGCAGAGATGTACCTCAGGCAGATTGTCAGATTGTACGGTGTTCCTGTCAGTATCACTTCGGATCGAGATTCAAGATTTATGTCGCACTTTTGGCGTAGCTTACAAGAGAGTTTGGAGACTCACCTCCAGTTTAGCTCAGCATATCACCCGCAGACAGATGGCCAGTCGGAGCGCACGATCCAGACTCTTGAAGACATGTTGCGGTCCTGTACACTTGACTTCGGTGGTTCATGGGAAGATCACTTGCACCTGGTAGAATTCTCATACAACAACAGTTTCCAGGCCAGTATCCAGATGGCACCGTTCGAGGCACTGTATGGTAGGAAGTGTAGATCCCCGCTAGCCTGGGATGATGTTGGAGAGAGACAGATGCTCGGTCCAGAGATGATTGCCTAGATAATTGAAGTGGTCAGGAGAGTCAGAGATCATCTTCGAGTTGCCCAAGATCGCCAGCGTCATTGGGCCGATTCTCATCGGCGACCTCTCGAGTTTTCGGTCGGCGATCATGTATTCCTGAGGATTTCGCCTAACCATAGCGTCATTCGTTTCGGCGTACGGGGCAAGCTTAGTCCTAGGTATATAGGACCGTTTGACATTCTGGAGCGAGTAGGAGATGTATCCTATCGTCTCGCTCTTCCACCATCGCTAAGCGAGGTGCATGACGTATTCCATGTATCCCAATTACGACGGTATATTTCAGACCCGAGCCACATCCTGGATCATTCGGAATTGGTTGTTGGTACCAACCTTTCGTATGAGGAGAGGCCCGTGTCTATATTGGACTGGAGAGAGAAGATCCTCAAGAACAAGACTATCAAGTTAGTCCGAGTTGCTTGGGGTCATCACTCTTTGGGTGAGTCAACGTGGGAGCGTGAGGACGACATCCGATCACGATATCCCGACTTGTTTGACTCGTGAGGTATAATGTCCTTCTTATACCTCATACCTTCAATTCCTTGCTTGCATGATTGATTGATTGATTACCTAGTTATAACTTGCTTGTGATTAGTGTAGCTTGTCATTATTCCTCTAGCCTCTTGATTAAATTCCGAGGACGGAATTCTTTTAAGGTGGGTAGAGTTGTAATGCCTGTGTTCGTATTACGTATTTTGGAAATACGTGTACGTATTTTTTCTTATATTTTTCCTTGTTTATTTCTTGGCTTGGGTTGCTCTCGGTTTGGGTTGGCTTGGGTTGGCATTGGTTCGGCCGGCCCAATGCTTGGTTCATCATGAACCCAAGGGATGAACCCCCTACCTACCACCACCCATGATATTTATTTCCCCACCAACCTTCTCTCTCCTCCATAACTCTCATTTATTTCTTCTTCTTCTTTCTTCCTCTCCACAACTCCCCAACCATAGGCAAGTGCAACTTGCTTCCACAAGAGAACTCATTTTATGGTTCCATTAGCTTCTTCTCATGATTCTAAACAACATTAGAACTTGTCATTTTCCATTTTGAGGCTTTGATTCTTGTAGATCTAGAGTTTTGCTATTTTCAGATTTTTGGTGGTTTTGATCTATTAAACTTTCTTATTTTCAAGTTTTGATGGTTCCATGTTTTAGAGCATCTCCTTCTACCCAATTTTGACCTTTGGAAGGTTGGATTCGGACTTGTTTTGACCAAGTTATGAGCATTTGGAGTTTTGGGTTCCATCCTTGGAGTTCTTACAGTTCTTGCTGTTCTTGCCCTCTGGAGAAGACTGTGAACAGTGAGCTAGCTTTTTAGCTTATGCCGCTGAGTCGTACGCTGCTCTTTAGCGAGCGTACGCGTGCCTTCGTACGCTGCTCTTTAGCGAGCGTACGCGTGCCTTCGTACGCTGCTCTTTAGCGAGCGTACGCGTGCCTTCGTACGCTGCTCTTTAGCGAGCGTACGCTCACCTTGATACGCTGCCTGTTGGCAGCATGTCTTGAGCGTATGCTAGCTTGAGCGTACGCGTGCCTTGGTACGCTAGCTTAAGCGAGCAAGGCGTACGCTGGCTTGAGCGTACGCTAGTCTATCTTGTCACCCTGGTTCAACCCGAGAGCTTTGTGACCCCCATACGCTGCCTTTTGGGAGCGTATGCTTACCTGAGCGTATATTTACCTGAGCGTATGGCCTTTGGCAGACTTGATCTATATTAGCTTGTCAGTTTGTTTTATTTTCCTTATCCTGGATCTTCTATAGCCCTGTATATTGATATTTTATTAGATATTTTACGTCCATTTTATATCCTTACGCCTTTTGACCTGAACTTGATAATTCCTGAATTTACTTGATATGTTTGGAAATGATACCTGAGCATGACACGATAGTGACCCGTAGTGGTACACTCCTGACATAATGACCTGACATGACCTGATAGTGGCCCGTCGTGGCGTACTCCTGACAAGTACACTTGACATGATAAACCTGACATGTTATATCTTGATAAGCTGTTGCGACGGCTACTTGACATGACATGACTTGACAAGAATGAACATCCTGGACACCGTGGGTGATTGTGTTTGTATAAATAAACCAGTCCTGTCTTACATCATGTCTAGGATGGGACTCCTGAGTACCACGGTCAGGAGTACCTACTAAAATGGACTAAGGTTAACAACTAGATTAATACATTAGTCATGAAGAGATCTCCCAGCTACAGGCAATCCCGTTACCTGGGCGCGCCTGGAATCTGTAGCCTGCCGTCGAGTAGGGCACATTTCCAGCACACTGTCATGTGTTGCACCCTTCAAGCTACTTAAGGGTACATGCATTTTTTGGACGATGTACCCACCTGAATTCAACCCTAATCTTTCGACCTGGGTAACCTGGATGGTCTGCAGGGCTTGTGGCTGTGGAATAATCTCACTGCATCTTGTTAGTAATTAGGATTGTGATAACCCTAGTTAGTTAAAGTATCAAGCCGTAGTTCTTGCTTGGCAGTAAAATGATTGGATGGAGTCTAACCAGTCTAGTCTTGCCCTGATCTTGTTCCAGACTGTTATATGACCAGCATGCTTGTATTTATTTTCTCGATAAATGGTGAGAAACCAAGCTCCATTCAGACGAAAGGTTACAACCCTGGTCCTTGTTTGATTTATGGGTTGTAACCTGGCTATCTGAATAGTTCCATGGTTATCTCGTCGTATATCACCCTGGCATGTTTTCCTTATTCCTAGTTTTTACCATTTATTTATACTTTCCTGTCTTTTATTATATTATTTATATTCCTGTGCTGATTGCTGGTTTTAGTTCTTAAGTGAAGCTCCTTTGTGGCACTTGCTCTTTCTGGGGTCTGACCCAGCTGGTTTTGTATGGCCAGATTTCGGAGCAGCTCCAGAGGATCTACCGACCTTCCAGCCAGATGGTGGCCACTAGACGGAACCCTGGCAACGAGTGGATTTATTTTTGGATCCTCCACTTTATTGTAAAAATATTCTTTTGAGGCGTTTAGCCGACGAGCACCTGTTTAGCTCGGTTGCATTTTACTTACTGTCTGCCTACGGGCTGTAACATGATTAACAGATCCTAGGGTTGATCATGTATGACTAAACTCTTGCTAGTCCTGACATTTTGTAACGACTAGCTTCATGATCAGCTGAATATGTAATATTTGGGACGCCTTATTATTGTATATTTAATGATCATACATCTTGTAACATTTACTTACTTGCTTGTGATTGAGACACTAGGCTTGTTCATGACCATAGGAACTGTTGGCTTGTAGTAAACCCTCATGTATCTAGACAGCCGTGACCGTATAGCGAGATGGAATTCATTTCATATACGTAGCTGGCTATGTCTGCCCCCGCTCTCCAGTATTCTGGTTCTGGGGCGTGACAGTAAACTTAATTTCCTACTTACACTTGTGTATTTTCGTATTAATTTGGATTTGCATATTGGGTTTGGGTTTCGATATAGTGTTTGATACATTGTTTCACCTTGCAACATTCCTACACTTAGAGACGTTTAGTACACAACTAATTATTTTATCCTAGTTCGCAAGTGTACTTTTGGGTAATCTAGGTATATTAGTTTACCAATATCCCCAATGGCCGAAGATTTTAAGTATATGAACCAATTAGTCAACATCTATTTGTTGAAGTATGGTACTCCATTCTTCGTAAGTTCTAGCTATATATGTCTCAAGATCCAATACTCAAAAATCCCAAGAAGAAGAAGAAGAAAAGAATAAAATGACATCGCTCAACACCCTATGACAACTCCATGAATAAAGTAGACGAACCTCCATACAAGTCTTCCTTCATCTATTGTCTTAAAGTATGAGTTCTACAGTATGGTTCTCTTTGTAGAATTGTGTCTTATTTTAGACAACAATTCCTATTTTTACAGGTAACATGGCAACATGTGTAAGGGAACATATAGGTGTGTGTTTGTGTTTGAAAGGGAGTGTCACAAGAGTAAGGCGTGAGCATGTATTAGTATTTTGAGCTGTGAGAGTGTTTGTTCTATTGAGGTTAGTACCAACTGGAAAGTTAGGTTAAAAGAACCCGGGAACTATGGTGTGGTTGTATACATCATGTATATGTATGTGTATGTCTAGTGGGAGAAAGGGGGAGGGTTAACTAGTACCAGGTATTTGGAGAGGAGGGAGAGTTTAGACTAGTATATATAGACTAATATCCTAAAACTTGACTTATACAACTTAGAAATGGCTAGTTTGACCAAGTTGGACTAGTTTAGCTTAGAGTTGACTCGGTTGGACTATGCATAATATATAGACTAATATCCTAAAACTTGACTTATACAACTCAGCCTATATGAAATATTGTAGACACGGGTGATATACCGTCGCGATAATCTCTGACCATCGCACGCACAAACACGCGAAACAAAAGTTAGCAATACGAAAAAAAGATGACCGATAATCTCTGACCATTTAACATAAAATGTCATGTGTATATATACTGCGGAAAGTGTAGACCGCATGAACTGACGAACGAGAATTTAGGGATCAAAGTTGTAACAAGTAAAGTTGTGTTTTGGATATGTTCTATTCTTGTTAAGCTCTTTGTGCACAAAGCAAGATATAACGAATGCAGAACATCTCCCAAGTTTACGACTCTTGTATGCTCTATACTTGAGTTACGAACTCGTTATTTGTTCTGTATTCTCTATTTATAGCTTGCTTCGTGAACAAAGAGCTTGCAAGTTTCCAAAGCACAGCTTGACTTGTTCCAGCTTTGAGACCCTCATTTTCGTGCGTCATCAGTTCATGTCGGTCTTCACTTTCTCCAGTAACTTCCTCCAATTAACTCTATCCCTCGGTTGAGCTACTATTTCAAAGCTTTGATACTTGCATATCATTCACTACCTTGATGTATCTATCTTACAGAATTATGGAGCTGAATTACTATCTGCGGAATCGTACGTAGATGTACAACCGCCATCCTGATGATATATGCGGTATGCGGGATGAATTCATAGAGGGTGTACACCAGTTCCTACAGTTTGCCAAGGTGTTTCCTCAGTACATGGACGGTACCAAAATTAAGTGTCCGTGTGTGAGATGTCCTAACTTGAAATATCATCCAGAAGTGGATGTCACGTATCATTTATACTCGAAGGGTTTCACGCCGAATTACTATCAGTGGAGCGAGCACGGAGAACTTGTGTCTTTAGCATCGGAGTACGCGCCTTATGTGGATGTCCATAACAACGCTCCTTACGATGATGGGTTGGTGAACATGGTTTTCGATGCGGCCGGACCTAGTTTCGATTCGGATGATCATGATGCACCTGAGGATGCACCGAACCCCGATGCTGCACAGTTCATGGAGTTGCTGGAGAATGCAAGAACTCCATTATATCCTGGTTGTGAGGATCATTCACCGTTGGAGGTGGTTACAAGATTGTTGAGCATCAAGTCCGATTTTAACATGTCGCAAGATTGCTACAACCGTCTTATGGAGTTGCTTATAGAAATATTGCCTGAGGGTACGAAGTTGCCTAAAGACTTCTACCAGTCTAAGAGGATGATTAGATCGCTCTGGATGGGATACGAAAAAATTAATGCCTGTCGCAACGGGTGCATGTTGTACTACAAAGACGACAAGGATGAAGACACCTGCAGATTTTATGTTGTCGATCGCTACAAGGCATGTGGTAGAAGAAAGTCTGTCGGTGCCAGGAAGCCTACCTCTTCGATGCACTACTTGCCGTTGACGCCGCGGTTGCAGCGGTTGTTTATGGGGAAGGAAACTGCAGAAAACATGAGTTGGCATAAGCGGGAACATACCGAAGGAGTGTTGGATCACCCATCTGATGGAGAAGCATAGAAGCACTTTGATCGAGAGTATCCAGATTTTGCTTCTGATCCGCGTAATGTCAGATTGGGTCTCTGCTCCGACGGTTTTACCCCATTCGGACTTTCTGGATCCCAGTATTCGTGTTGGCCTGTGATCGTCACCCCGTACAATCTACCGCCTTGGATGTGCATGAAGACTCCGTATATGTTTCTCACCGTTATTATTCCAGGTCCGAACAATCCGAAAAGAAACATCAATGTGTATTTACATCCGTTGATTGATGAGTTGAATCAGCTGTGGGAAGTAGGTTCCAACACGTACGATGTATCTAGAAAACAAAATTTCCAGATGCGGGCAACACTTATGTGGACCATCAACGACTTTTCGGCCTATGGAATGTTATCTGGATGGAGCACGCATGATCGTCTTTCATGTCCGTATTGCATGGACATCACTAAGGCTTTCCGTTTGAAACACGGAGGCAAACCGTGCTTCTTCGATTGTCATCGATAATTCCTGCCGAAGGATCATCCGTACCGGGGGAACATGAATGATTTTCGTGCTGGCGTTGTAGAGAAGGCCAATCCCCCGCCAAGGTGGCCCGGATATACGATATGGGAAGAGGTAAAAGATTTACCAAGAGCTATTGAGCATCCTGCTACGGACTACAAGTGTGACGGATTTGGTCGCACTCATAACTGGACAAAGAGAAGTATATTCTGGGATCTTCCATATTGGAGTACCAATCTGATTAGACATAACCTTGATGTCATGCATATCGAGAAGAATGTGTTTGACAACATAATTAATACTGTAATGGACGTAAAGGGGAAGACGAAAGACAATCCAAAGGCTAGATTGGACTTGGAAGAAATATGTAGACGTCCTGCATTGCATTTGATAGAGGACGGAAATGGAAAGTTGAAGCAGCCTAAGGCAATTTTTTTACTGGAGAAGGAGGATAAAGTGAGGCTTTGTAGGTGGATTCAAGGTCTGAAATTTCTAGATGGGTATGTTTCGAACTTGAGAAAATGCGTCGACCTCAAGGAGAACAAACTGACAGGTATGAAGAGCCATGATTGTCACGTATTCATGGAGCGGTTAATTCCGATTGCATTTCGGGAATTCATACCGCAGGCAGTTTGGGATCCATTGACGGAGCTTAGCATATTCTTCAGGGACCTTTGTTCTAAGAAATTGCTCATTGATCGTCTAGAAAAGCAAGAGAAGGACATTGCGGTAACACTGTGCAAGCTAGAGAGGGTGTTCCCTCCTGGATTCTTCGACCCTATGGAGCATTTGCCGATTCATCTTTTCTACGAGGCACGTATTGGTGGACCCGTCGAATATCGATGGATGTACCCGTTCGAGCGACATTTGAATCACCTAAAAAGAAAGGTAAAAAATAAGACTCGGGTCGAGGGTTCTATTTGTGAAGCCTATATTCTCGAGGAGATTACAAATTTCTGCTCCTTCTATTTCAAACCTCATGTTGCTACGAATAGAACGAGGGATCCAAAAAATGACGACGGATATCAAGAATTTAATGATAGAATACTGAAAGTATTCAATGCGTCCGAAAAGCCTTCGGAGAAAATGAAGAAGAGATATTTGAATGACGAAGAGCTAAGGGCTGCTCAGTTGTATGTATTACTCAATTGCGACGAGGATGAAGTGGAGAAGCTAGAGGGGTAAGTAACTCAGGATGATGAGTTTACGTCATCTCAATGTAATAGTATAAGCTAATATTATTGTACTAATCGGCGATTGCTTCGTTGTTTTCCGGCACATATAATAATGAGTTGAGGCTGGTTAGACCCTACCTAACAGAAGAAGCATTAGAACAAGAAATGAGACGTCATTTTCCTTCTTGGTTGAGCGAATATGTAAGTAGCTCGGTAACTACTGGCCTCTTCTAATGCAACTGCGCAATAAATAACTTATTATCGCTTCTTTGATATTCAGGTCGATCGTCTAATTTCACCCGAGATTGAATTAATTAGAACTCTTGCCAAGGGACCAATTACTTTTGTTAAAATATGGCCAACTTACTGTGTCAATGGCTTTCGGTTCAAGTCGACAAATGCTCCGAGGTATGGCAGGTATGGCATGTCTCTATTATTTGTTGTACTTTCATATTTCTAGTCTCTATTATTTGTTGTATTATTATATGCTGTTATCAGTTATGGCAGGTTGTCGCGGAGCGTTCTGAGGGGGACGACGAGGTCATCATCCTCCGGTACTTCCTACAGGTACTGCTAGAGGACGGAGTTTTCCTTCGGTACCTTCTACTGGTACCGGCTCTGGATCCTCGTCGCCGATTGCTCCTCCAGATCGGACAGTAGATAGGCCTGCTGGGACGACGTCACGTGGCATATCTCCTGGGACGAGTAGTTCCAGGCCTGTTGAGAGTGCTCGCCCGTCTGGCATTCCTGCTGTTGATACAACGATGGAGACGGATAAGCAGATGGCGGATGCTGTGCCGACGCCCGAGGCGACGGCGTCGACGGTCGACCAGCATCATGCAGATGATGCGTGCGCACCTCCGGAGGAGAGGAGGACGGAGATCTGGGCCGACGGTACAAAGTAGGTGTTTTGGTTTATAATTTTTTTTTCTTTCTGTTTTAATCATAAATTAACTTTTTTTATGAATATAATATGTTTGTATAGATATCGTCCCCCAGAGGTACAGAGACGTCTAGGCCACATGCTGAGGCATAATTATGGTGGTGCTTGGATTAACTACTCTGATGCTCCGGACGAGAGGAAGGCCTTCTGGTTTGCGCGCTTCAAGGTTAAAATATATTTGCTTTTAACATGAATTATATAATTTTTGCATATTATATATAACTGATAAATATTTGGTTTGCGCTCTTCTAGGATATATTTTTCTATCCACCGTACCGGCCCGAGCTTATCGAGGGGATGTTTCCGGCCGTCGCTGCCAAGCTGATCCGCGACGCTATCAATGATCAGAAGGATCGTGATCGTACCGGAAAGCCGATCCAAGGTTGGATCACCCCTGATCAGTGGAATGCAATGAAGGCTCGATTCGACGAGCTAAGGTACAAGGAGAAGTCGAAGAAGGCCAAGGCGGCTAGGCAACATGCCTCGAAGTGGTACGGTGGGCCGATTCCGAAGACGAAACATTTTTGTTGTCTGGTATGTATTCTTCTTTTAGAAATATTATTTTAATACAAAAACGATAAATTATTACTAAGATAATAAATTTAATTACAGGTAAGGAAGATCGGTAACGTCGATATGGTGACCGTCTTCCTGGCCACCCATCGTCGCGACGGTGACCTTATTGACGAGAGGGCCGAGCAGACTTATGTAAGTATTACAATACGTTATCTTAATTTAATACTTCGTGTCAATTTTAATATAACTTAGTAAATATGATGCAAATAAATATTCATGTAGTTAGTAATAATAAGTACATTAATTAGAAATTAGAAATTATAGAGTACTATCCATACTTTCTAGGCCGAGTATCAGAGGCTGCGGGAACGAGCGGCTGCTAGTACACCTGATGCAGGAGAGGCCGGTACTTCCTCGCATCCCACTCAAGCTCCGTCGGCGGACGAGCTGTGGATGGTCGCCGCTGGTGGACTCCATAGGGGTATGTACTACGGTACGGGATCCTATGGCGCCCTAGTTGCGAACCAGTCCTCTAGGACATCTCCTGCTCGAGTCCACCAGATGATAGAGTCTCTCCGTGACGACCTCCTACGACGGATCGAGGAGCAGTCTCAGCACCATACGGATGATCCTGCGCTGCTAGCACGATTGGAAGCGCTCGACCGCGGCATTATGGACCTCAGGAAGACGACTGAGAGGATAGAGCGCACCGTTGGAGGGTCAGAGCGCACGGTGACGGAGCTGCAGACAGGACAGGTGACCATGGCCGAGAGGATGAGATTATCGCAGGAATTGATGGTCCAGAGCAGTGATAGAATGTTATCTATCATGGATTCATACCACCAGCGACTTATAGCGTTGGAGCGTGCTGGTCCTCCGGGTGCGCCTTCATCGTCGTCGACTCCGCCGCCTCCACCGCCTTCTTCTTCGACACCGACTCCACCGACGTCATTGCCTGCTCCATCGGTATCGATTTCACTTAAAGAGTATGAGTTGTTCTTATCCCTTCGTCGCGGCGGTGCCCCTCCTATACCAGATTCCTAGTAGTCCTAGTTAGGACTGTTTCTTTGTGTTTGTTTCATTCTTTGTTTGTGACTTGGATATTTGTTGGTTGTGTAGATTTGGACGTTTGGATCCTATTTTATTTGTTGGTTGTGTGTAGACTTTGATTATTTGGTTGTAGACTTTGTTATTTGGTGTAGAATTGGTTATTTGGATACTTGTTGTTGTGTGATTGTTGTAGACTTGGTTATAGGGACTGAAACCTGTGTACAGTG
This sequence comes from Iris pallida, assembly GCA_029216955.1. Classification (NCBI taxonomy): domain Eukaryota; kingdom Viridiplantae; phylum Streptophyta; class Magnoliopsida; order Asparagales; family Iridaceae; genus Iris; species Iris pallida. Next base: position 2,411,493 of record JANAVB010035820.1, on the reverse strand, counting down.
AGAAATGGACATTCTGTGATTGTTTGGATCCTATTCTACAGTAAGAAATGGTTATCTTTTTAAACTACAGGGAGAAATGGACATTCTGTATTTTATTTTTTTATTTTATTTTGCAGATTTAGCGACGTTTACCGACGTCCACCGACGTACGTTTGCGTCGATAAACGTCGGTAAACCTGCATTATTTTCTAGGTTACCGACGTTTATCGACGTCATTATACGTCGGAGAACGTCGGTAAACGTCGGTGCACGTCGGTAATCATCCTAGGAATTCCCAGGACTTTACCGACGTATAGCGACTTTGAACACGTCACTAAACCACCGACAACACGACGGTAATCGTCGGTAAAGTTACTGACGCGTAGCGACGTCAAAAACACGTCGCTAATACAACGACGACATGACGGTAGACGTCGGTAATATACCGACGTATATATACATCGGTAAACGTTGGTACTTGCGATGTTTGGCGACGTTTTGAAGATCAGCGACTTACATTTCTGCGACCAACCCAAAACGTCGGTAATTTCGTCGCTAAATATTTTTAGCGACGAAAATTGTCGTTTTAGCGACGTCTTTAGGCGTCGCTAAAACGACGTATTCTGGTAGTGGGCCTTGTCGTCTACGAACCGCTCCCCCTTCGTGTGCGTGGCGAGGAATAAGGTCACCATATTCGGATCTTCTCCCGATTCAACCTGTTACGAAATTATTATATAATTTGTCAGTTAAGTTGAAAGATATATATTACTATAAAGTATTAATTATGGGAATACGGCGAGATACGTACCATATGGAAGAAGAAATCCATGATGGACTGTGATCCACCACACCACTGCGACTCCGCCTGTCGTGCTCTTTTAGACTTCGTGGACTTCTCATTGTAGGCTTCCTCCTCGAATCTCCTCTTCATTACCGTCCAGTCGGCGACAGAGATCCAACCCTGAATAGGCTCTCCCCGACGGTCGCGATCCTTTTGGTCGAGGATCGCGTCCCTAATGAGCTTGCTGGCGACGCTGAAAAATATAGCCTCGACAGCAACGACGCGGTGGGGAGGGCTCCGCTGAAAGAATCATAGAAGTACGTAAGTTATAACATAACATACTAAATGTTAAAAGGAAATAAACTTTTACGTACCAAAAAGTGCTCAAACCAGAAGGCCTTCTTGTCGGCCAGGACATCCCTCCAGTTGATCCAGGGCCCCCCGTAGTTCTGTCGCAGGAATGTACCCAGCGACCGGTGTACGGAGGAGGGATGATACCTGTAAATTTGAAATTAAAATTTATTAAACAAGTTTATAATAAATTTAAACTAATTAATTGTAATAATTTCACTTACCGCCTGGTCCGAGTACAGGCCCAAATCTTCAACCTCAAATCTCCATCCGGACTACACGGAAAATCTGTCTCAAATAGGAGCTGTACTATGCCCCTGCCCCGCCTCCTGTCCCTGCCACTGCACCTGCCCGCAGCCTGCCCCTCGGCCTCGTCCTCGCCCTCGGCATGGGCCTCGCCATCGCCCTCGACCTCGACGTGGGCCTCGGCCTCGGCCTGCTCCTCAGTTGTGGGGTCGACCTCTGGAATACTCGACGGTACTGGCTTCGTAGAAGAAGAAGGCCCTAGCCTCGAACTGCTAGAGCCGGGTATGGAGACACTGCCGACGACTAGACCGCTAGTATATACTGGAGTACGGGGGGATGAGGAGTCGGTAGGAGTGGTAGATAGAGACTATCGGGGTCGTCGACTTCCACCAGCACCGGAACCAAATGATCCACGTCGAGCCATATCTGAAAAAAATACAGAAGTATACCATACTACATCTTAAAAAAACAAAAATATACTATACTACATCTGAAAACGTCGCTAAGTAAATCATACTATATCTGAAAAACAAAAGTAAACCATACTACATCTGAAAGCGTCGCTTATTAACGTCGCTAAAACAAAAGTAAACCATACTACATCTGAAAAAAATAAAAGTAAACCATACTACATTTGAAAATTGAACATATTCAATCCTCTTCTGAAAATTCATCTTGTTCTGATTCCTCTTCCTCTTCCTCTTCACTTCTATCAACTTTTTCTTCCTCTTCTGATACTTCTACCTCTTCCAATTGATGAAACATGTCATGAGGAACTTCCGTTGAGTCCACATCAACAATATTTGTAATAAGAGGTAGTTCGTCTTCCTGATAAGCTATCTCGTCGACATCGAAGGTATTTCGAGCTTTAGTCTTACAGACTGCCCACCAATCTGATCTTCCGGCTCCTCGTTTTGGATAGCTGCTAAAGTAAACTAGTTGAGCCTGGCTTGCTAGAACAAACGGCTCATAAGCTTGATATCGACGGTGATAATTTATGTCAACAAGATCATGTTTGTCAACTCTCCAACCTCGACCTTGGATCGGATCGAACCAGTCACATCTGAACAAGACGATCTTACAAGATTCTATAGCATAATTGTATGTCAGTTCCATAATCTCCCGTAAGACGCCAAAGAAGTCATTGCCTGGGTCGACGTCTTTGTAGTTTGAAGATTTTATGCACAAATAGCTATTCTTCATAGAATCCAAATCCAAGAAGTCGTCTCTTATTCGAGCATTTGTTGACTTGAACCTTAAACCATTTATGCAGTAACTTGGCCAAGTCTTCACTTGATAAATTGGCCCCTTGGCTAGAGTTTTAATATACTCATTCTCAAGGATTGCCTCCGGACGATCAACCTAAATACCATATAAATGATGCTAACTTAATTATTATGTGCAAGTATAAATGTACAGAAAAAGAAAATTATGACTACGTCCGTACATATGCTCTCAACCAAAAAGGAAAATGAAGTCTCATTTGATGTTCAACTTCCTCCTCAGTTACGTACGGATTGTTGGACGTTACCTCATCCTTAAACATGCTGAAAAGCAACGAAGCATAGGTATATTAGTTATATTCAGAAGCAACGAAGCACGCAAAATAATTTTACTTACCCCTCTAGCTTGTCCACTTCTTTCTCGTCGCAGTTGAGCAATACATATAACATTACAGCGCTAACCTCGTCGTCATTTAGATATCTTTTTTTATTTTACCAGATGGTTTTCCGTAGGCAGTAAATACTTTCAGCTTTGCCTCAATACCAACTTCATAGCCATCATCATTTCTGGGAGACTTTGTTCTGTTTGTAGCAATATGAGGATAAAAATACATGGAACAGAAGTTTGAAATCTCCTCAAGGACATATGCTTCACAAATAGAACCCTCCACCCGTGCCTTATTTTTTACCTTCCTCTTGAGGTGGTCCAACTGTCGCTCGAACGGGTACATCCAACGATAACCGACAGGTCCAACAACAAGAGCATCATGGATAAGATGAATCGACAAATGCTCCATTGAGTCAAAGAATGCAGGAGGAAAAACTCTCTCAAGTTTGTAAAGTGTTACCACAATGTCCTTCTCTTGCTTCTCTAAACGATCGACGAGCAACTTGCAAGAACAAAGATCTCTGAAGAATATGCTAAGCTCCGTTAATGGATCCCAGACTACCGGCGGTAATAATTCTCGAAATGCAACAGGAATTAACCTTTCCATAAATACGTGGCAATCGTGGCTCTTTATTCCTGTCAGTTTACACTCCTTTATGTCGACACATCTTCTTAGATTGGAGACGTATCCGTCCGAAAATTTCAAGTCCTGGATCCATCTACAAAGTCTCACTTTGTCCTTATTGTCCAGCGAGTAGATTGCCTTAGGCCGTAAAAGCTTTCCCTTCTCGTTGTCTATCATGTGCAATGTAGGGCGTCTGCATATTTCGGCTAAGTCCAATCTAGCCTTTTAATTGTCTTTTGTCTTTCCCTTGACGTCCATTACAATATTAATTATGTTATCGAACACGTTCTTCTCGATATGCATGACGTCAAGGTTATGTCTAAACAGATTTGTGCTCCAATATGGCAAATCTCAGAATATACTCCTTTTGGTCCAATTATGATCTTCCTCAAATCCCTCGCAACGGCTGCTCGTTGTAGGATCTTCAATAGCACTTGGGATTTCTTTTACTTGCTCCCATGTGTCCTCTCCGGACCACATTGGCGGTGGATTGCCCTTCTCCATAGCTCCAGCACGGAATGCAGTTCTGTTTCTACGGTACGGATGGTCTTTCAGCAAGAACTGCCGGTGATAATCAAAGAAGCATGGCTTTCCTCCGTGTCTTAAACGAAAAGCCTTAGTGCGGTCCATGCAATACGGACATAAAAGCCGACCATGAGTTTTCCATCCAGATAACATTCCATAAGCCGAAAAGTCATTGATTGTCCACATTAGTGCTGCCCGCATCTGAAAATTCTATTTTTTTTCGAAGCATCATACGTGTACGCCCCTGTTTTCCATAGCTGCTTCAGCTCATCTATCAACGGCTGTAAGTACACGTCGATGTTCCTCTTCTGGTTGTTCGAACCGGAGATGATAATAGTTAAGAACATGTAATGTTTCTTCATGCACATCCAAGGCGGTAGGTTGTACGGAGTGAGGATTATCGGCCAGCATGAATATTGGGAGCCTGAAAGACCAAATGGGGTGAAACCATCAGAGCAGAGCCCCAACCTTATATTACGTGCATCAGAAGCAAAATTATGATATGCTCGATCGAAGTGCTTCCACGCTTCTCCATCAGATGGGTGATCCAACACTCCTTCGGTCTGTTGTCGCTTGTGCCAACTCATATTTTCGGCAGTCTCTTTCACCATGATCAATCTCTGCAATCGCGACGTCAACGACAAGTAGTGCATTGAAGCAGTCGGTCTTCTAGACTTGCCTGTAGCAGTTGGCTTGTAGCGATCAGCACCACAAAATCCGCACACTTCTGCATCCTTGTGATCTTTGTAGTAAAACATGCATCCGTTCTGACAGCAATCGATCTTGTCGTATTCCATCCAGAGGGATCTCACCATCCTCTTAGAGCGTTAGAAGTCTTTCAGTAACTTGGCACCCTCCGACAAGATATCGGTAATCAACTCGAGCACTCTATTGTAGTATTCTTGCGACATGTTAAAGTCAGACTTTATGCTCAAGAGCCGAGTGATCACCTCTAACGGTGAATGGTCCTCACAGCCAGGGTATAAAGGAGTCCTTGCATTCTCTAGCAACTCCATGAACTTCGTGGCATCGGCATTCGATGCCTCCTCAGCTGCGTCACGATTGTATGGATCGAAACTAGGCCCCGCAGCGACAAAGACCATGTTCACGTGCTCGTTTTCGACACCAGTTCGGTTGTGGACATTCATCTAAGGCTCCACAAAAGGTTCCACATAAGGCTCCGCTTGGAATGCTAAAGGCTCCGTGTGTGGTCCATTGTTAGTAATTCGGAAGGAAACCCTTTGTGTATAAGTGATACGTCACATCCTATTCTGGTTGAAACTTCATGTTCTGACATTTTGCACACGGGCACTTAATGTCCATGCCGTCCATGGATTGAGGAAACGCCTTCGTGAATTGGAGGAATTGTTCTACTCCGGCGATGTATTCATCTCGCACACCGTACCTGTCATCTCGAATGCGGTTGTACATCTACGAACGGTCTAACAGATACATGGATATAGCCATTTCTAGATATCTGCAAATATGAATAAACTTCAAAACTAAAACGAATATATTACATACTACATACTACGGCCGTGACTCAGAACCATTCCTATCAGTCGGGACCATTCCTACTACATACTACATACTAAAATGAATAAACTTCAAAGCTAAAACGAATATACTACAAACTAAAACGAATATACTACATACTACGGCCGTGACTCGGGACCATTTCTATGAGTATCGAGATCAAGGAAGCTACGTGTTACAAACATCGGCACTATCGTGTTACAAATATCGGCATTATCGTGTTACAAATTAACCAACCAACAAAACTACGTGTTACAAATATCGGCACAATAGGTACGTGGTTTCGAATCGGAGTATCAGATTTTTCGGTGTCGGAAAACAAATAACTATTACTAAATTATCAAATTTTTTGGCACTATCGGTGCCCCTGACCCAGCCCCCCCCTCCCGCACCCCTCCTACACCACCCCTAACCCTAACCCGAACCCTATCCCTAACACCTCCCCCACCAGCCCCCCTTCCCAGTCCCCCCAACCCCTACACCATCCCTAACCCTAACCCGAACCCTATCCCCAACCCCTCCCCTACCATCCCCCCTCCCCTCCCAAGCCCCCCCCGCCCTCACCCTCCAGCCGTCCTCACCCCTGTCACGACCCGCACCCTAGAGTAAGGGCACGAGAAGTGGGTACGTCCAGCCTATGCCGCAGTGTCGGCGGTAGAACGCTGTCCTAGGTTACTATCTAATCAACAACTCACGCAATTATATAATGTAGTTGTCAAATCTCAACTCCAAACGGATGACAACTATAGATATAATGAAATCTCAATCACAGTCTAAGCACGATAACATAACACAGAAGTTTATAACCAAAAACTAAATAACAACATTTATAAACTACTAAATAATAATATCTCAAACAAACTCAAATACAAACTCGAACCTCAAGTTATTACAATTCAAGTTCTAAATCATGAAAACTAAACCAAGTCTACTAGCTAGTCTCCCGATCACTCATGAGTGTCGCGGCCAAAGGTAGCTAAGCCATCTCCTGCTCCAAGGCAAGTAGGGCAAATGTCCTCAGGGCAATCATCTGTAATATTTTCAACATGTCCAGTCAGGACATGAACGAGTACATTTCATCAAAAAATTCTATGTAAATGACAGAGAACTATAAAGCAGTTATAGACAGTTGTATTGATGAATATGGCAGTTTTATACAGGTAGTGATGTAGAGAAACAGTTAAGGTACAATGAAAGTAAGGTAACTAAACAAGAAAAGAAACATAGCAAAGAAGACTGTAAAAATAAGATCTAGCTGAACTAGAGTAACATAATGAGTTCCGATGGTACAATATAAGTCGAGTGTAATTCCAATGTGAGTCTAATATAAGATGAGTCAAATGTAATTCTAATCATTATTCTAATAAGGTGAATCGAATAAGGTGATACGAATAAGGTGATACGAATAATGATTCACATGATGTTCTAATAATGATTCGAATAAATTCTCCAAGTGTGTTTTAAAATACTTAGATAGACGTGTAAACAGCTAAGGGTAAATCCGGCACATCACACACCTGGCCGGGTGTGGAATGGCTATCGTTCGAATATATTCACAGGGGGTGGTTCGAATAGTGGAAATGTTCACATGTCTAATCAAGTATTTTCTTGCCCAGTCTAATACAAATGAATCCATAATCCAACACATAAGACGAATACAAGTCCAACCAACATATGAAGATACGAATAGGGTGATTCGAATAGTGATTCGTATGGTGATTCGAATGATAGAGGTAAGACGAGTAAGTATGTGTGTCGCATACATGGATTCAGAAATAATAATACGTATTTGTAATAGAGAATCACATACAGCTAACTAGAACTGAAGTACAGTAATTGACAAGTAAATGAAAGAACTATCAGAGAATATACTCGCCTGTTACTCTGAAAAGAGTAATATAATATCAGATGTCTGCACCGGAGTCACAATGTCCTAAATAGAGTAGTATGGATTATAATGTGTTTAAAACAAGGTAAATGAAGTCTACGATGCAATCTACATGATTCTAAGTCAAATCTGGTCAACTGTCTAGGTCAAACTAGGTCCAAGTCAAACATGGTCAACTCTGGGTCAAACCAAGTCAACTTTTAGTCAAAAAAGGTCAACTCTAGTGTTGGACTATGATAGCTAGACTAAATGGGTTCTTCAGGCCATATTGAATCCTATTTTCCTTTCCTAGGTGTAACAAGGTGATACCACTCAAGTCTATCTAAAACAATTTCAAAGGTTCATCTATACACCCTTAGAGTTATCAACCAATTTCCACCCACTAGTAACATGTCCACATAGAATCTACACATTGCATATATACATACATTGGCTCAATATACATACCATGTACCTATTTATATAGGGTGTTTGTGTGTGTGCATAGCATGGTGTACATGTATGGAGTTAGTCTATATTCATGACATTTGTGCATATATTTCATTCATACTTTTATTATCTATCCTACATATACATACATATTATATTATATTGCATATATAGATATAGAAAAGGGCTATGTGACATATGGTAATACAAAGAAAGTGAAGAGGAAAAAACAGTGTACTATGTGACAGTGTTCACAGATTTGAGTGTGTGTGTGTGTGTGTGTGTGTGTGTGACACATGTAGCTGTAGGGTATCATTAATGTGTGTAAACAGTGGGGGTTGAGGAGATGTGTGTGTGTGCGTGTGTTAATATGGCAGTTAAATAGGAAGGGGTGATAGTGAACCAATGCAATAAAGTCAAACTCAAAACAATGAAGGGTGGCAATGGGAATGCAACTTACTGTGAGTGTGGAAATACAGGAATATGGCAGGAATCAATAGGCATCTGTGTGAAGGAATGTGTGTGTTTTTATAGAAAACAGTGAAGTAAACTCAGGTTTAAGTCTCAGTGTTTCATTTGAATACTCAAGTTCAGTCTTTTTCAGGTTTAAGGTTTACATACAGGGAAACTCAGTTTTCACATTGATTTTACGATCTCAGTTATTTCATATAACATTAACCATCCCCATAACTGAAGTTCTCAGGAATCTTAGTTCATTCATATACATAAAACCCAATTCAAATCTATGTTAACAAACTCAGTTTTCAGAACACATTCTCAGGTTTTGTAATAGTTCATCACTGGAATTGAACTCCCATCCATCCATTCAACAAAAAATAAAACCCCTACATTCTAAACAGGATATATGATGTGTAGTAATTAAAACCTATAATAAAACATGCTATAAATCATTAACGAAATTCAAACAGGAATAAGAACAGTGAACATATCACTGATACACCACAGTTCAGAAGAAAAATAGGGAATTCCCATACATTTAAAACACCAATCAATAGTTGGTACAACATTAGAACACACCTGCACGTGTCTATTACTTGTTCGTGTCCCACCAAGTGGACACGAGTGTGTCCAGATATGAAAACACTCAAAATAAACACACACAGACCCAGTTGTACGTGACAGCGTCGTGCAGACGTGTTGATGCTTCGTGGACACAACACAGCTCACATGGAGCCACGTGTTCGTGTCCACATGTAGCCCAAGTATAGGGCTATACGTTCGACACCCTGACACGTCACCACGACGTGTCCAGGGGCGACACGAAGCCCGTGTCAGAACACGAACTGTACTACGTGCAGTTCAGTGTAAAACCCGTGTACGTCCAATTACGTGTCCGACACGACACGAGGACTCACCAAACTTGATGGGGGTCTTGTCAGTGACTGCCCCCACCCTCGTGTCAAGTGGCACGAGTCCACGTGGCAAAATAAGGGAGAAAACAGGGGGGTGGTAGCAGGGCATGTACACAGGGTGTCATACAGCGAGTTCGTGTCCGTTTTGGACACGGACACGACTCGAAAGTCGACTCAGTCTCTTGCAAAATTAATCCTCATATATAGGGCTATAAATCCATGAAATTAGTTTCAAAAAATGGTTATAAAAACATTGGTTTAGGCATTTCATCGAACACCTCCTTAATTTTACTGATACGTGTTCGATACGGACACGAAATCGACACTACCTAGCACCAAACTATTTCTACAGCTAGGGTATACCTATATGCATGCATTTATGAAAATAAAACACAATTTACTAGGGTTTCATGGGGTTTACCTTTAGAGATTGAATCTCAATAAAAAAGGGCAAGGATGAGGGTTCTCTTTCAAACTCCAATCAATCAAAACGATCCCAAATCCTAGCTAGCAAGCCTCTACTAGCTCCCACTGCTGTAGAGGGTGACGTTGCAATTGATTTGAATCAATTTGGGCTTGATTTGGATATTAGGGAAGGAAAAATTGTGAAGAACTATTAGGGTTCTAAAGGGGTGTAAAGAGAGGCTAAAGTTTTTAATAGGATTGTTTTATAGGAAGGGGGGGTGTTTAATGGCTGCCATAGATTTATTAGGGCTAGGTTTTTAGGTCTTGATGAATGGCTAAGGATTGTCCAACAAATTCTAGGCATTCCTATTGGTTCAAAATGTCATAGGCTACTTTCCATAAATATCTTAGAGTAAAATATCCTCCTATAATATCTAGATATTAGTAATATCTCATGACTAGTTAACCTAATCATTCAAGGCTAATTTAGATTAGGCTAAGTTTCTAGGTCAATCCTCAAACCAACAATTAGCACATATTTAAATAATAAAAAATTCAAAAACACCAAAAAGTTAAAATGACCAAAATACCCCTAGGCTAAAAAGTTGTAATTAGTCATCTAATCACATGACTAGGCTCCCTTGGTCATTGTTAGTCTCTAGGCTTAGCAAAACTAGAGTTTAACTAGTTAACCATCAAAATCGCAATTCAATATTTTAAATAGTTTTAAAATAATTAAAAATTATCAAAAATCGTATCATGACTAAAATAATCATTATTAAATGATTTAAAATACAAAAATTCAAAATTATCCTCATTTGGAAAACTGGGTGTTACAAGTCTACCCCCCTTAGAAGAATTTCGTCCTCGAAATTAAGATGATCGTACTCCTGCTAGGTCAAACCCCCAAATCAAACAAGGTCAAGATAATATGCAAAACTCTGTCCTACTGGTCGTGATTCCACAGTCTCGAACGGGGTAATTACGCTATCTAGCATATCACAAATATATCCTGGCATGTACTAATGGAAATCACACATGAAGGTGGAAAGAAGGACATGAAAGACAGACCTGCTAACCCGTCACCCATAGCGTCGGTCTACTCGACTGTCAGCACAAAAGCCCTGCCCCTCCGGGGTATATCCTTTTGATGGTGCGGGGAACGGTGCTGCGCTATAGGTGGCCTAGCTCCCTCTATCTAATCCATGATACTCAAATAACATCCATCATGATATTCCACTCAATTATACTAGGGCACCATCTATATGGTATCTATCCTGTAATTTGATAATCATACCCGTCTATCCAGAACCATGTTACCAGAATCCTCGTCACACCAGTAAGTATGGCTGCGATAATCCATAGAGTCCACAACTAATGTATATACCTCTAGAATCATGGTATTTAAAATTTTCGCATTGCCGCTAGCTTGGCTGCAAAAACTTTAAATTCCCACACCCGAGAAATATATCCAAAATCAGACTTTATCTCATCGCCCAACCAGCTGATATGGCTGTAAAAGACTCTAGATTCCATGATAGAGGCAACCTAGCCCATAATGTTATCTTGGTAGGAAATCAAGTCAATAAGGAATACCAAGAATCAAATTCAACGATGAACAAGGAAGTAGACAGAAACTGTCGGAATCGAATTTCGAGATAGTTTATAATGAGATTCTCAAAGGACATCCCAGAAATCTTCTCAAGTAGTCCTAACTGTGATTGAGTACTCTCTCAACTAAAGCCTATTCCTTAGTTCCTATCGCAGGCTGTAGTGATACTCTAGTTCGAATACCACTATATAAACTCGACCTGCATGGGCCACCACTAAAAACGTGTCACGACCCGCACCCTAGAGTAATGGCACGAGAAGTGGGTACGTCCAGCCTACGCCGCAGTGTCGGCGGTAGAACGCTGTCCTAGGTTACTATCTAATCAACAACTCACGCAATTATATAATGTACTTGTCAAATCTCAACTCCGAACGGAGGACAAGTATAGATATAATGAAATCTCAATCACAGTCTAAGCACGATAAGAAAACACAGAAGTTTATAACCAAAAACTAAATAACAACATTTATAAACTACTAAATAATAATATCTCAAACAAACTCAAATACAAACTCGAATCTCAAGTTATTACAATTCAAGTTCTAAATCATGAAAACTAAACCAAGTCTACTAGCTAGTCTCCCGATCACTCCTGAGTGTCGGAGCCAAAGGTAGCTAAGCCATCTCCTGCTCCAAGGCAAGTAGTACAAATGTCCTCAGGGCAATCATCTGTAATATTTTTAACAGGTCCAGTCAGGACAGGAACGAGTACATTTCATCAAGAAATTTCAAGTAAATGACAGAAAACTATAAAGCAGTTATAGATAGTTGTATTGATGAATATGGCAGTTTTATACAGGTAGTGATGTAGAGAAACAGTTAAGGTACAATAAAAATAAGGCAACTAAACAAGAAGAGAAACATAGCAAAGAAGACTGTAAAAATAAGATCTAGCTGAACTAGAGTAACATAATAAGTTCAGATGGTACAATATAAGTCGAGTGTAATCCCAATGTAAGTCTAATATAAGATGAGTTGAATGTAATTCTAATCATTATTCTAATAAGGTAAATCGAATAAGGTGATACGAATAAGGTGATACGAATAATGATTCACATGATGTTCTAATAATGATTCGAATAAATTCTCCAAGTGTGTTTTAAAATACTTTGATAGACATGTAAACGGCTAAGGGTAAATCCGACACATCACACACCTGGCCGGGTGTGGAATGGCTATCGTTCGAATATATTCACAGGGGGTGGTTCGAATAGTGGGAATGTTCACATGTCTAATCAAGTATTTCTCCCCCCAGTCTAATACAAATGAATCCATAATCCAACACATAAGACGAATACAAGTCCAACCAACATATGAAAATACGAATAGGGTGATTCGAATAGTGATTCGTATGGTGATTCGTATGGTGATTCGTATGATAATTCGAATAATAGAGGTAAGACGAGTAAGTATGTGTGTCACATACTTGGATTCAGAAATAATAATATGTGTTTGTAACAGAGAATCACATACAGCTAACTAGAACTGAAGTACAGTAATTGACAAGTAAATAAAAGAACTATCAGAGAATGTACTCGCCTGTTACTCTGAAAAGAGTAATGTAATATCAGATGTCTGCACCGGAGTCACAATATCCTAAATAGAGCAGTATGGATTATAATGTGTTTAAAACAAGGTAAATGAAGTCTACGATGCAATCTACATGATTCTAAGTCAAATCTGGTCAACTGTCTAGGTCAAACTAGGTCCAAGTCAAATTTGGTCAAATCTGGGTCAAACCAAGTCAACTTTTAGTCAAAAAAGGTTAACTTTAGTGTTGGACTATGATAGCTAGACTAAATGGGGTCTTCAAGCCATGTTGAATCTTATTTTCCTTTCCTAGGTGTAACAAGGTGATCCCACTCAAGTCTATCTAAAACAATTTCAAAGGTTCATCTATACACCCTTAGAGTTATCAACCAATTTCCACCCACTAGTAACATGTCCACATAGAATCTACACATTGCATATATACATACATTGGCTCAATATACATACCATGTACCTATTTATATAGGGTGTTTGTGTGTGTGCATAGCATGGTGTACATGTATGGAGTTAGTCTATATTCATGACATTTGTGCATATATTTCATTCATACTTTTATTATCTATCCTACATATACATACATATTATATTATATTGCATATATAGATATAGAAAAGGGCTATGTGACATATGGTAATGCAAAGGAAGTGAAGAGGAAAAAATAGTGTACTATGTGATCGTGTTCACAGATTTGAGTGTGTGTGTGAGAGTGACACATGTAGCTGTAGGGTATCATTAATGTGTGTAAATAGTGGGGGTTGAGGAGATGTGTGTGTGTGTGTGTTAATGTGGCAGTTAAATATGAAGGGGTGATAGTGAACCAATGCAATAAAGTAAACTCAAAACAATGAAGGGTGGCAATGGGAATGCAACTTACTGTGAGTGTGGAAATACAGGAATATGGCAGGAATCAATAGGCATCTGTGTGAAGGAATGTGTGTGTTTTTATAGAAAACAGTGAAGTAAACTCAGGTTTAAGTCTCAGTGTTTCATTTGAATACTCAAGTTCAGTCTTTTTCAGGTTTAAGGTTTACATACAGGGAAACTCAGTTTTCACATTGATTTTACGATCTCAGTTATTTCATATAACATTAACCATCCCCATAACTGAAGTTCTCAGGAATCTCAGTTCATTCATATACATAAACCCCAATTCAAATCTATGTTAACAAACTCAGTTTTCAGAACACATTCTCAGGTTTTGTAACAGTTCATCACTGGAATTGAACTCCCATCCATCCATTCAACAAAAAATAAAACCACTACATTCTAAACAGGATATATGATGTGTAGTAATTAAAACCTATCATAAAACATGCTATAAATCATTAACGAAATTCAAACAGGAATAAGAACAGTGAACATATCACTGATACACCACAGTTCAGAAGAAAAATTGGGAATTCCCATATTTCAAATTTCCATACATTTAAAATACCAATCAATAGTTGGTACAACATTAGAACACACCTGCACGTGTCTATTACTTGTTCGTGTCCCACCAAGTGGACACGAGTATGTCCAGATATCAAAACACTCAAAATAAACACACACAGACCCAGTTGTACGTGACAGCGTCGTGCAGACGTGTCGATGCTTCGTGGACACAACACAGCTCACATGGAGCCACGTGTTCGTGTCCACATGTAGCCCAAGTATAGGGCTACACGTTCGACACCCTGACACGTCACCACGACGTGTCCAGGGGCGACACGAAGCCCGTGTCAGAACACGAACTGTATTGCGTGCAGTTCAGTGTAAAACCTGTGCACGTCCAATTACGTGTCCGACACGACACGAGGACTCACCAAACTTGATGGAGGTCTTGTCAGTGACTGCCCCCACCCTCGTGTCAAGTGGCACGAGTCCACATGGCAAAATAAGGGAGAAAATAGGGGGTGGTAGCAGGGCATGTACACAGGGTGTCGTGCAGCAAGTTCGTATCCGTTTTGGACACGGACACGACTCGAAAGTCGACTCAGTCTCTTGTAAAATTAATCCTCATATATAGGGCTATAAATCTATGAAATCAGTTTCAAAAAATGGTTATAAAAACATTGGTTTAGGCATTTCATCGAACACCTCCTTAATTTTACTGATACGTGTCCGATACGGACACGAAATCGACACTACCTAGCACCAAACTATTCCTACATCTAGGGTATACCTATATGCATGCATTTATGAAAATAAAACACAATTTACTAGGGTTTCATGGGGTTTACCTATAGAGATTGAATCTCAATAAAAAAAAGGGCAAGGATGAGGGTTCTCCTTCAAACTCCAATCAATCAAAACGATCCCAAATCCTAGCTAGCAAGCCTCTACTAGCTCCCACTGCTGTAGAGGGTGATGTTGCAATTGATTTGAATCAATTTGGGCTTGATTTGGATATTAGGGAAGGAAAAATTGTGAAGAACTATTAGGGTTCTAAAGGGGTGTAAAGAGAGGCTAAAGTTTTTAATAGGATTGTTTTATAGGAAGGGGGAGGGGGTGTTTAATGGCTGCCATAGATTTATTAGGGCTAGGTTTTTAGGTCTTGATGAGTGGCTAAGGATTGTCCAACAAATTCTAGGCATTCCTATTGGTTCAAAATGTCATAGGCTACTTTCCATAAATATCTTAGAGTAAAATATCCTCCTATAATATCTAGATATTAGTAATATCTCATGACTAGTTAACCTAATCATTCAAGGCTAATTTAGATTAGGCTAAGTTTCTAGGTCAATCCTCAAACCAACAATTAGCACATATTTAAATAATAAAAAATTGAAAAACACCAAAAAGTCAAAATGACCAAAATACCCCTAGGCTAAAAGTTGTAATTAGTCATCCTAATCACATGACTAGGCTCCCTTGGTCATGGTTAGTCTCTAGGCTTAGCAAAACTAGAGTATAACTAGTTAACCATCAAAATCACAATTCAACATTTTAAATAGTTTTAAAATAATTAAAAATCATCAAAAATCATATCATGACTAAAATAATTATTATTAAATGATTTAAAATACAAAAGTTCAAAATTACCTTCATTTGGAAAACTGGGTGTTACATCCCCCCTCCCTCCCCCCGCCCCTCCCCCTAACCCTCCCCTTCCCCCAGCCCCCTCTCCTCACCCCCAAGCCGTCCTCACCCCCCTGCCCCACCCCTCCAGCCACCCCCCAACCACCCGCACCCCCTGCCCCTCCCTCCGAGCCACCAGCACCCCCCAACCACCAACAACAAATAGAGAGAGAGGGAGTCACGTACCAGAGGAGAGTCGCCGGAGAGAGTGAAGTCGCCGGAGAGAGTGAGAGCGAGAGCGAGAGCGCCGGAGAGAGTGAGAGCGAGAGCGCCTGAGGAAGAGAGTGAGAGAGTAAAATGGATGGGGGGAAATGAATCAGGGGGAATTTAATTTAGACAGAATTTAGCGACGTTATTATTAACGTCGCTAAATCAGTCGCAATTAGTGACGTTGTAGCGACGTTTCGCGACGACTAGCTCACGTAACTAATATACGTCATTGTCACGTCGCTATTTGCGTCGCTAGTAGCGACGATTACCGACGTTTCATTTATACGTCACTAATGTCCATAATTTAGCGACGTTCCGCTAACGTCACTAAATTTACGTCGCCAATTAAGCAGATTTTAGTAGTAAAACGGAGTATGGTCATTCTCATGCGTTTTAATGCATGAGAATGACATTATCCGTGTCTCCGTTTAAATGAAACAGAAAATGGTCATTATCATGCCTTGAAACACTGGAATGACTATTCTCCGTGTAATTTAACACGGAGAATGGCATTCTCAGTTAGTTTAGACGGATAATAATCATTCTCCATTAGTTTTAGACGGAGAATGATCAGAAATGTGTTGTCATGTTTTGTGATCTATTCTGTTTTTATGTTATCAGGGGAAAATGGATTCAAGTTGTTTAGTTAATATTTGATTCAAGGGAGACCTAGTTTCCTATCGTGTCACCTATGAAAGTACCGTGGTATTAACACGGAGAATGACTATTCTCCGTCATCCAAAACGCAGAATGGTCATTTTTTAAATACATTTCTTTCATTTTTTTTAACACGTCTTTTACCCTTTTGATATCAATGGTGCTAGTTTGAAGTCTGTTATGTCTACTGTTTCTAGTTTTTTGACTGCATAATGGACACTCTTCATGTTATTTAACACGGAGAATGGTCATTCTACGTCATTATTACACGGAGAATGACCATTCTTCGTAATTTTATTATAAAAGACATCACAGATGTTACAAAAGATACAGACACAGAAAAATAAAATTCAAACAGAAGGTATAGAAAGAAGTTCTTTTATTAATATGTCTACAAAGGATCTATTACAGATTCAGAAATACTCATACTATTCTTCTAAAAAGGAACTATTACAAAGACTCATATTGTTCTTCTACTGTCACGCCCCAGAACCAGAATATTGGAGTGCGGGGGCAGACATAGCCAGCTACGTATATGAAATAGAATCCATCTCGCTATACGGTCACGGCTGTCTAGATACATGAGGGTTTACTACAAGCCAACAGTCTCCTATGGTCACAAACAAGCCTAGTGTCTCAATCACCAGCAGGTAGGTAAAGTCACAAGATGTATGATCTTTAAATATACAATAATAAGGCGTCCCAAATATTACATATTCAGCTGATCATGAAGCTAGTCGTTACAAAATGTTAGGACTAGCAAGAGTTTTAGTCATACATGATCAACCCTAGGATCTGTCAATCATGTTACAGCCCGTAGGCAGAAAGTAATCAAGTGCAATCGAGCTAAACAGGTGCTCGTCGGCTAAACGCCTCAAAAGAATAATTTTTACAATAAAGTGGAAGATCAAAAATAAACAGACTCGTTGCCCTGGTTACGCCTAGTGGTCACCATCGGGCTGGAAAGTCGGTTGATCCTCCGGGGCTGCTCTGAAATCTGGCCATACAAAACCAGCTGGGTCAGATCCCAGAAAGAGCAAGTGCCACAAAGGAAGCTTCACTTAGGAACTAAAACCAGTAATTAGCACAGAAGATAATAATATAGTAAAACTGGAGAAGTATAACATTACGAGGATATACGGTAAGATAACCATGGAACCATTCAGATAACCAGGTTACAATCCTTAAACCAAACAAGGACCGGGATTGTAACCCTTCATCTGAACCGAACATGGTTTCTCCCATTTATCAGCAAGGTAATATAAGAAAATCAGAACATGTAATAATCTTATACAGGATCAAGGCAAGACTAGACTGATTATTCCCCATTCAACAATCACAGCCAAGCAACAAGTACGGCTTGATACTTTAACTAGCTAGGGTTATCATAGGCCTAGTTACTAGCAAGATGCAGTGAGATTATTCCACAGCCACAAGTCCTGCAGACCATCCAGGTTACCCAGGTCAAAATTTAGGGGTTGAATTCAGGTGGGTACATCGTCCAGGAAACGCATGCACCCTTAAGTAGCTTGAAGGGTGCAACACATGACAGTGTGCTGGAAATGTGCCCTACTCGACAGCAGGCTACAGATCCCAAGCGCGCCCAGGTAACGGGATTGTCTGTAGCTGGGAGATCTCTTTATGACTAATGTATTAATCTAGTTATCAGCCTTAGTCCATTTCAATAGGTACTCCTGACCGTGGTTCTCAGGAGTCCCATCCTAGACATGATGCAAGACAGTACTGGATTATTTGTACAAGCACAATCGCCCACGGTGTCCAGGTTATTTATACAGGTCATGTCATGTTAGTTAGCCGTCGCAACAACTTATCAAGATATATCAGGTTTATCATGTCAAGTTTACTTGTCAGGAGTACGCCACGACGGGCCACCATCAGGTCGTGTTACTTGTCAAGAGTGCACCACTACGTGTCACTGTCGTGTTCAGGGTACATGTGCAGGGCATCATAGTGCAAGCATTCAATCAGGAGACCCAAGTTATGCTGAGATTACAAGACATGGGATATCAGTAAAAATCAAATAATAATAATAACTAAATAGCGGGACAAGGCACAGGGAGGAGCCCTGCGGCTCAGGATCACTAGAACCCATGCGGCCAGTAAAGGAGAGCACATGCGACTCAGTTAGGAATAGATGCCATACGGCTCGCGGGGGGAGGGGGTTCTCATGCGGTTAGAACGGACTCGGGTTCATGCGGCCCAAGAGTTTGGGTTCAATGTGGAGCGGGCGCGCGGCTCATGCGGCTAGAAGGAAACCCGAGACGCCTGCGGATCAGGGTCGCTGGATTCCATGCGGCCAGGAATAGCTCGGCCTCATACGGCTGGCGGAGAAGTAGGTACATGCGGCTGGCTGGAAAGGTAGGTCCATGCGGCTGGCTGAAAAGGTAGGTCCATGCGGCTAGAAGAGTTCGGCCCTATGCGGTTCGGGGAATTCGTATTCATACGGCTAAATATGGCGGGCACACATGCGGCTGCATAGGCAAGGGGGGGCGCATGCGGCTAAATGGTTCAGGATCTCATGCGGCTCAATTATGCATACGCCTGGGAAAACACTTGGAAAGTAAAAATGCCTCCATGAAGTTTTCTACAATAGGGCAGAACAAAATTTTTTACAAACTTCCTTAGGTCAAAATAGGGCAGAACAAAATTTTCTACAAAATGGAACCATCAAAACTGAGAAATAACAAGATTAAGTAGATCAAAACCCAAGAAATCCGAAAATAAGATAAACTTAGATCTACAAGAATCTGGCCATAGAAAGTAAAAATGCTAATTACTAAAGTATGTTAGAATGCTGCAAAGAAGATAATGGAACAATAAAATTAGAGTTCCTCCATAAAGCAAGCTGTACTTGCCTAGGCCTCTCTCTCTCTCTCTGGTAGGTGAAGAAGTTATGGTGGAGAAGAAGAAGAGTAATAAGGAGAGAGAAAGGAGAATGGTTAATAAATACTAATAATGGTGGAAGGTAGGGGTTCACCTTTGGTTCATGATGAACCAAAGCAAAACCAAGCCAAGCCGAACCCACCCAAGAATAAACCAAGCCAAGAAGAAAAAGCTAAGCAAGGGATCATGCAATACAGAATAAAATACGTACATGTATTCCAAAAATACGTAATACGAACCACAGGCATTACAACTCTACCCACCTTAAAAGAATTCCGTCCTCGAAATTTTAATTAAGAGGCTAGAGAGACGAGGACAAGCTATATTAAAAACATGCAAGCTATAACTAGGCAAGCAATCACTCATTCAAGCAAGGAATCGAAGGCATGAGGCATAAGGACACGAGTCAAACAAGTCGGAATATCGCGATCGGATATCATCCTCACGTTTCTACGTTGACTCACCCAAAGTGTGATAACCCCAAGCAACTCGGACTAACTTGATAGTCTTATTCTTGAGTATCTTCTCTCTCTGGTCCAATATAGACACGGGCCTCTCCTCATACGAAAGGTTGGTACCAACAACCAATTCCGAATGATCCAGGATGTGGCTCGGGACCGGAATATACCGTCATAGTTGGGATACATGGAACACGTCATGCACCTCGCTTAGCGACGGCGGAAGAGCGAGACGATAGGACACATCTCCTACTCGCTCCAGAATATCGAACGGCCCTATATACCTAGGACTAAGCTTTTCCCGTGCGCCAAAACGAATGATGCCACGGTTAGGCGAAATCCTCAGGAATACATGGTCACCGACAGAAAACTCGAGAGGGCGCTGATGAGAATCGGCCCAATGGCGCTGGCGATCTTGGGCAACTCGAAGATGATCCCGGACTCTTCTGACCACTTCAACTGTCTGAGCAATCATTTCTAGATCAAACATCTGCCTCTCTCCGACATCATTCCAGGCTAACGGGGATCTGCACTTTCTATCATACAGTGCCTCGAACGGTGCTATCTGGATACTGGCCTGGAAGCTGTTGTTGTACGAGAATTCCACCAGGTACAGGTGATCTTCCCACGAACCACCGAAGTCAAGTGTACAGGACCGCAACATATCTTCAAGAGTCTGGATTGTACGCTCCGACTGACCATCTGTCTGTGGATGATATGCTGAACTGAACTGGAGACGAGTTCCCAAACTCTCCTGCAGGCTACGCCAAAAGTGCGACGTGAATCTTGAATCTCGATCCGAGGGGATACTGACTGGCACTCTGTATAATTTGACAATCTGTCTGAGGTACATCTCCGCTAACTGAGCTGCTGACTGCCCAATTCTGAATGGAAGGAAGTGAGCTACCTTCGTGAGCCTGTCAACTATAACCCAAATAGCATCTCGACCAGTTGGGGACCTAGGTAATCCAGTCACAAAATCCATGGTCACATGTTCTCACTTCCATTCTGGAATCGGTAAGGGCTGAAGAAGTTCAGCGGGCCTCTGATGTTCAGCCTTAACTTGTTGGCAGACTAAACGATGAGAGACAAACTGGGCTATCTCTCTCTTCATGCCATTCTACCAAAAGTGCTGTCGGATATCATGGTACATCTTCGTACCGCCCGGATAAATGGAATACTGAGAACTGTGAGCCTCTGCCATGATTTTCTATCTGATATCTCCACTGGGTACACAAAGACGCTTACCATGCCTAAGTGTACCGTCTTCATGAATACACAACTCTGGTCTTCGTCCCGCCTCACACTCTGCCCTGAGTCGCTGAAGCTTGGAATCTGTTGACTGCGCCATCCGGATCCTCTCGACTATGGTGGACTGGACTTGCATACTGGCCATCAATGCCACACTGGAAGGGAGAACAACTTCAATACCCATCTTCTGAAGATCTGCTAACAGCTCTGGTTGTGCTGTTAGGAAATAGACTCCGGCTCTCCTGCTCAATGCATCTGCAACGACGTTGGCCTTCCCGGAATGATACTGCAAGTTGACATCATAATCCACGAGAAGCTCCAGCTACCTCCTCTGACGCATGTTAAGATCCTTCTGGGTAAAAACATACTTCAGGCTCTTATGGTCGGTGAAAATCTCCACCCTATCTCCGTACAAGAGTGCCTCCACAACTTAAGTGCAAACACTACTGCTGCCAGCACCAAGTCATGGGTTGGATAATTCCTCTCATGATCACGAAGTTGTCGTGACGTATAAGCTATTACCTTTCCATGCTGCATCAGAACACATCCTAGGCCTCTGCCTGAAGCATCATAATATACTGAGAATCCTCCAGTTCCATCCGGAAGTGTGAGAATGGGAGCCGTCATCAAGCCTCGCTTCAACTTCTCAAATAAATCCTGGCACTCTGCTGTCCAAGCAAACGGCACCTCCTTGCGGGTCAACTGGGTTAATGGCGCTGAAATCCGAGCAAAGTCTGAAACAAATCGCCGGTAGTAACCGGCCAATCCGAGAAAACTGCTAACCTCTACAACTGTGCTAGGTACTGGCCACGACTCAATGGCCACGATCTTCTGGGGATCCACTTCTACTCCTCCTCGAGTGATGATGTGACCCAAGTACGAAATACGATCGAGCCAGAACTCATATTTACTGAACTTGGCATACAACTGGTGCTCCCTGAGAATCTGAAGAACCACACGGAGATGCTGCTCATGCTCCGCTACACTCTTGCTATAGACCAGGATGTCATCCAGAAACACAATCACGAACTAATCTAAATAAGGCATAAAAATACGATTCATGAGATCCATGAATACAGCCGGCGCATTAGTCGCTCCAAATGGCATCACTAGGAACTCCCAATGCCCATACCTAGACCTGAAAGCTGTCTTCGGGATGTCCTGCTCTCTGACTCTGATCTGATGATATCCTGAGCGCAAGTCGATCTTCGAGAATACTGCTGCCCCTTTGAGCTGATCAAACAAGTCATCTATCCTCGGGAGAGGGTATCTGTTCTTGATTGTCACTGAGTTCAAGGTACGATAATCAACACATAACCTGGACGTACCATCCTTATTTTTCACAAGAAGCATCGGGGCTCCCCAAGACGATCCACTAGCACGAATGAATCCCTTGGTTCGAAGTTCTTCAATCATCTTGTACAAGATCTCCAATTCTGACGGCACCATCCCGTAGACTCTCTCTGATACTGGGGCTGTCCCAGGAATCAAGTATATGGTGAACTCGATCTCCCGTTCTGGCGGCATACCTGGAAGCTCTTCTGGGAAAACATCTGGAAACACTTCGACTATCCGAGGCAACTGCACTGCTGCTACTGCCATCCACAACACTAGAGGAGAAGGCTCAACTTTGCCTCGGGAAAAGGAAACTCTGGCTCGCCTGGAATGCTACAAATAACTCTGCCAATATGGCAGTCTATTCTAGCATACTGGTTCCTCAACAAATCTATCCCTAAGACCACATCATAATCGGCCATCGGAAACTCTATCAATCTAGCGGGAAATTCCTTACCGCTAACTATGATCCGACACGAGAAAAATGCTCTATCGACAACCACAAGTCCGTTACCAGTAAGTATATTAAGCCTAACTGATAATGACTCGGGCTCCAATCCTATCCGTGTCGCGAATCGTACAGACATAAAAGAATGTGATGCACCAGAACAAAATAAAGCTGAAGCTGGAAAGGAGTTGACGAGAATAGTACCTGCCACTACCTCCCCTGGTGCCAATCCTTTCTCTGCGGTCATCACCATAGCATGACCATGCCCTCGGGGTGCTGGTCCCCTCTGCTGAAATCCTCGCTGCCTGCTCTGGACCTGGGCTTGGGCTTGAGCATGCTGCTGGGGGTGTTGTTGCTGGAACGCATGGGACTGAGGCGGCAAGGGCCTCGGCAATGGATACTGCTACTGCTGGACCGGTGTTGGTCCTCTCACCGAAGAGCTAGAAAGGTTGGACGATGATTAACCACCCCTATTCGGGAAGAATCCAACCCTATGGTCTGCCGCTCCACAAGCCAGATACAATCCCTGTGCCCTGCGACACTCTGCCACTACATGGCCTGGCTTCCCATAATGAGAACATCCCACTGCGGAAGACTGCCTCTGCTTCTGCTGCTGAGGGTACGTCGGAGTTGAATGCTGAACCGACGTTACGGAGGCCGCTCGCCTCGAAGCTCCAATAGTCAAAGTCCTGGCTGCCGGGGCTAGGGCTGAAGACTGATTCATCTGGCCGTGGGATCTCTTCCGACCTCCGGCCCTATCCATAATCCTCTGGGAGGTATACTCATGCCTCTTCGCTGCTCTCAAGACTACATCAAAAGTCTGATGCTCAAACTGCTCAACTGCCAACAAAATCTCCAGGTGAAGCCCCTGCTAAAATTGCTGGGCTCTATCATACTCAGTTGCCACCAAGGTGGGAGCAAACCGACTGAGCCTCGAAAACTCGGTCGTATATCCGTCGACCGTCCTGTCCATCTGCTTCAGATTGGTGAATCTCGTCTGTAGATCGTACCGAGCTACAGCATCAAAATACTTGGTCTGGAATCTCTCTCTGAATGCTGCCCAAGTAATGGGTGCTGCTAATCCAACAGCCTGCGCCGTCCACTAGCTGCGGGCAAGATCTAATAACTGCAAGCGCACCACGGCTACCTTCTCGTTCTCTGGGGTCCTGGCTGCTTCTAAAATCACCTCTGTGTCCTGAAGCCAAGCATCTACAGCGATAGCATCTTCACTGCCGTCGAAGAATGGAGGGTTCAAGCGCTTGAAGCTGTTGGTCGCGCTGTTACCCTGATGACCTCCTCTGGTCAGAGCATCCGTCACTGCCTGGTGCACGGCGTCTCTACGACAATCTTGGGAAGCTATTAAGGTCCTGACGAGACCTACCAAAGTGCCATCATTAGGTTCTACAGGCTGAACTGGCTGGACTGGTGGATCTCCACCAGAAGGCACGACTCTGGAGGCCACTCCGGAATGCTGGGCTTGATCTCCGGGTTGCTGCTGATCCACGAGAAGTGCTCCGTCTTGCTGACCGACAGGTCCAGGAACGATGCCGCTGAAGAAGACGATATGGGGAACAATAAGGAAGGACCAGGACAGATCAACGATACAAGCATATGATAAGGACAAGAATCCAGGGATTCAGATGATACGAACAGAGATCAAGGACGAGTACTGATTGAGACATCTATTCGGTAAACCCTCACATATCTTGATTTACAAGACCTGCATGGGCCACCACTTAAACCATGTCACGCCCCAGAACCAGAATACTGGAGAGCGGGGGCAGACATAGCCAGCTACGTATATGAAATGGAATCCATCTCGCTATACGATCACGACTGTCTAGATACTTAAGGGTTTACTATAAGCCAACAGTCTCCTATGGTCACAAACAAGCCTAGTGTCTCAATCACCAGCAGGTAGGTAAAGTCACAAGATGTATGATCATTAAATATACAATAATAAGTCGTCCCAAATATTACATATTCAGCTGATCATGAAGCTAGTCGTTACAAAATGTTAGGACTAGAAAGAGTTTTAGTCATACATGATCAACCCTAGGATCTGTCGATCATGTTACAGCCCGTAGACAGAAAGTAAGCAAGTGTAATCGAGCTAAACAGGTGCTCGTCGGCTAAACGCCTCAAAAGAATAATTTTTATAATAAAGTGGGAGATCAAAAATAAACCCACTCGTTGCCCTGGTTACGTCTAGTGGTTACCATCTGGCTGGAAAGTCGGTTGATCCTCCGGGGCTGCTCCGAAATCTGGCCATACAAAACCAGCTGGGTCAGATCCCAGAAAGAGCAATTGCCACAAAGGAAGCTTCACTTAGGAACTAAAACCAGCAATTAGCACAGAAGATAATAACATATAGTAAAATTGGAGAAGTATAACATTACGAGGATATACGGTAAGACAACCATGGAACTATTCAGATAACCAGGTTACAATCCTTAAACCAAACATGGACCGTGATTGTAACCCTTCATCTGAACCGAACTTGGTTTCTCCCATTTATCAGCAAGGTAATATAAGAAAATCAGAACATGTAATAATCTTATACAGGATCAAGGCAAGACTAGACTGATTATTCCCCATTCAACAATCACGGCCAAGCAACAAGTACGGCTTGATACTTTAACTAGCTAGGGTTATCACAGGCCTAGTTACTAGCAAGATGCAGTGAGATTATTCCACAGCCACAAGCCCTGCAGACCATCCAGGTTACCCAGTTCGAAATTTAGGGGTTGAATTCAGGTGGGTACATCGTCCAGGAAATGTATGTACCCTTAAGTAGGTTGAAGGGTGCAACGCATGACAGTGTGCTGGAAATGTGCCCTACTCGACGGCAGGCTACAGATCCCAAGCGAGCCCAGGTAACGGGATTGCCTGTAGCTGGGAGATCTCTTTATGACTAATGTATTAATCTAGTTATTAGCCTTAGTCTATTTCAATAGGTACTCCTGACCGTGGTACTCAGGAGTCCCATCCTAGACATGATGCAAGACAGGACTGGATTATTTGTACAAGCACAATCGCCCACGGTGTCCAGGTTACTTATACAGGTTATGTCATGTCAGGTAGCCGTCACAACAGCTTATCAAGATATATCAGGTTTATCATGTCAAGTTTACTTGTCAGGAGTGCGCCACGATGGACCACCATCAGGTCATGTTACTTGTCAAGAGTGCACCACTACGGGTCACTGTCATGTTCAAGGTACATGTACAGGGCATCATAGTGCAAGCATTCAATCAGGAGACCCAAGTTATGCTGAGATTACAAGACATGAGATATCAGTAAAAATCAAATAATAATAGTAAATAAATAGCGGGACAAGGCACAGGGAGGAGCCCTGCGGCTCAGGATCACTAGAACCCATGCGATCAGTAAAGGAAAGCGCATGCGACTCAGTTAGGAATAGATGCCATGCGGCTCGCGGGGGGAGGGGGTTCTCATGCGGTTAGAACGGACCCGGGTTCATGCGGTCCAAGAGTTCGGGTTTAATGTGGAGCGGGCGCACGGCTCATGCTGCTAGAAGGAAACCCGAGACGCCTGCGGATCAGGGTCGCTGGATTTTATGCGGCCAGGAATAGCTCGGCCTCATGCGGCTGGCAGAGAAGTAGGTACTTGCGGCTGGCTGGAAAGGTAGGTCCATGCGGCTGGCTGAAAAGGTAGGTCCATGCGGCTAGAAGAGTTCGGCCCTATGCGGTTCGGGAAATTCGTATTCATACGGCTAAATATGGCGGGCACACATGCGACTGCATAGGCAAGGGGGGCGCATGCGGCTAGATGGTTCAGGATCTCATGCGGTTCAATTATGCATGCGGCTGTGAAAACACTTGTCGCATGAAATATTTATGGGGTCAAGTCAAGTACTGTTCTTCTTCTCCAAATTTCCGAGAAGAAGAACCAAGTACGCCATGGCTTCCAAGCTCCATAAAACCCTCATCCAGAGTCCAAATTCGAACTTCCTTAGGTCAAAATAGGGCAGAACGAAATTCTCTACAACATGTAACCATCAAAACTTAGAAATAACAAGATTAAGTAGATCAAAACCCAAGAAATCCAAAAATAAGATAAACTTAGATCTACAAGAATCTGGCCATGGAAAGTAAAAATGCCAAGTACTAAAGTATGTTAGAATGCTGCAAAGAAGAGAATGGAACAATAAAATTAGAGTTCCTCCATGAAGCAAGCTGCACTTGCCTAGGCCTCTCTCACTCTCTCTGGTAGGTGAAGAAGTTATGGTGGAGAAGAAAAAGAGTAATGAGGAGAGAGAAAGGAGAATGGTTAATAAATACTAATGATGGTGGTAGGTAGGGGTTCACCTTTGGTTCATTATGAACCAAAGCAAAACCAAGCCAAGCCGAACCCACCCAAGAATAAACCAAGCCAAGAAGAAAAAGCTAAGCAAGGGATCATGCAATACAGAATAAAATACGTACACGTATTCTAAAAATACGTAATATGAACCACAGGCATTACATCTACAAAGGATCTATTACAGATTCAGAAAGGCCTAAAGAAGTCTAGAATGGGGTTAATCTTCACAAAAGCGCAACCCGTATTCTTCTTGGTGCACATACTAGAAGATTGATCTCCATTGAAGCGTATTCCTCCACAGGACAGAGCACAACCTGTGGCTCTTCAAACATAACGGGCTGCTAGACCGTTACTGAGAAGGGCATAGCATGACCCCCAACTTTTTGACAAAGCACGAGGACTGCCAAGATGTTGTTCAGGTTCGAACAAGGTGTTCCAATGCATCTCGAGATTCACTACTACGTGTTCTTCTACAAGGACATAACTACTTTGAATGAAGAGATCCACAGCCAACAGTCAACTGATGCCAAGCCAGGGTCCTCTTAAAGCTAAGTCAGGGTCGTGCATAATGGAAATGCTATGAAGATAATAGAGTTTGCTCCTCAAGAAACCCCTTTTTATAGGCCATATTGCCCAATAAATGCAGATGAACCTAATAGTCAGCATAATGAATCTCATTTAATAGGTTCATTATAAGTGGATGACATGCCATAAACTCCTCAACTTTTTCCAACAAAGAAGGTTGCAATTAAGAGTTGTTCAAAGACAAACATTAAGAAAAATGCAAAGTTCTACCACCCCTCACACATGGAGAATGTCATTATCCGTATTTTTATACATGGAGAATGCCATTAAACGTGTAATTTAAAATAGAGAATGGTCATTCTTATGCATTTTAACACTGAAAATGGTCATTCTTCGTGTAATTTAAAACGGAGAATGACATTCTTCATGTAAAATTACACGGAGAATAGTCATTCTTATGCATTTTAACACGAAGAATATCATTATTCGTGTAATTTAACAAGGAGAATGATATTTTTCGTATTTTTATACACGGAGAATGGCATTCTCCGTATAATTTAACACGGAGAATGATATTCTCTATTTTTATACACGAGGAATGGCAATAAAAGTGTAATTTAAAATAGAGAATGGTCATTCTCATGTATTTTAACACTGGGAATGACCATTCTCCGTGTAATTTAAAACGAAGAATGACATTCTACGTGTTAAATTACACGAAGAATAGTCATTCTTATGCGTTTTAACACGAAGAATATCATTATCCGTGTAATTTAACAAGGAGAATGACATTCTTCGTGTTTTTATATATGGATAATGGCATTCTCCGTGTAATTTAACACGGAGAATGATATTCTCCGTTTTTATACACGGAGAAGTCATTCTCATACATTTTAACACATAGAATTTCATTATCCATGTAATTTAACACGGAGAATGACATTCTTCGTGTAATTTAAGACAGTCATGCATTTTAATGCGTGAGAATGCCATTCTCCGTGTAATTTAACACGGAGAATGACATTCTCCGGGCTATATTATACGGAGAATGGTTTTCTTCGTGTAATTTAACACGGATAACGAACATTCTCATACATTTTAACACGAAGGATGCCATTCTCCGTGTAATTAAAATGGAGAATGGCATCATTCGTGTAATTTCACACGAACAATGAACATTCTCATGCGTTTTAACACTGAAAATGGCATCCTCCGTGTAATTTGACACGAAGAATGATATTATTGATTTAAATTACACGGATAATGACATTCTCCGTATAATTTAACACAGAAAATGAACATTCTCATGCGTTTTAACATGGAGAATGTCATTCTCCGTGTTTTTATACAGAATCATGAACATAACTTAAAGTTATGCTTTCTTTTTGCACTTCTTGTTGCTTGGTATCGTTTACCTTTTCCTTATGTGCAACTTTTTTAGTTATCCGTTTCCGTAGTTTTTCGTTATTCTCCTTTGGATTTTCTGCAACTGTCTTTATTCTTTCCACAACTGGTATATCTTTTCTAACTGTTGATGCTGCCAGTGATGATGCTGCCGGTGATACCGACATGGTGTGAAGATTACGAATGGAGAGGAAGGTTTGAAGATTTTGGAGGAAAAAACCTAGATTCAAAACTGGGCGGCGTGTGGAAGAAGAGGAAGAATCGAAACGATTTTTTAAGAGTAGGGTTCGAAGGTGTTTTCAATAAATTAGAAGGGCAAAAAGGTCATTTAGAACCTACTTTATATATTCATCGCTAATTCTGGACACGCGATGAAATGTTATTTTACGGTGGGTTTTATATAAAACTTTTACAATTTTTGGGCATTTCATAAATTTTCCCTTTTTAAAACGCCAGCACAACGGACGTTCCTGAAATTGTGGTTTGAACAAATAGAATATTATGTAACTACAACCCAAATTATCCCTTGGTTTCTAAATGTTTGTCATCTTACAGTTAAGGAGGTATTTAGTTGGCTATAAAGTTAAATCATCTAATGTTTGTTGCAACATTTACCAATTCTAATATTTGGCATAATAAAAATAGTAAAATTTATGCAAGAAAAGTTATATTATTTTTTTCATCTTGGGTAAAGTGCATTTAAATCCTCCCTAGAGTTGCCTCGTTTGCAAAATAAGATATTGAAGAAAACTTAAGCAGTTTGTACCTCTAAAAAAACTATTTTGTTTAGAATGGCCCTTATCCGTTAAATGGCCGTGAAGACTTAAAAAAAAGAAACTACCTAAACTACCCCTACCCTTCCCTACCAGCGCCTCCCTTCCCTACCCCCTACCCCCCTCGCCGGCGACCCGACCCCGACCCCCCCCCCGTCCCTCCTCCCTCCGTCGGCGACCCGCCCCTCGACCCCCTCCCCTCCACTTCCTCCCTCTGCCGGTCATCCCCCTCCCCTCCCCCCTCCTCCCTCCGCCGGTCATCCCCCTCCCCCCCTCCTCCCTCCTCCCTCCTCCGGTCATCCCCGACCACCTCCTACCCTCCTCCCGTCGCCGGCGACCCGCCCACCGACTCCCTTCCCCCTCCTCCCTCCGCCGGCGACCCGCCCCCCGACCCCCGACCCCTCCCCCCTCCTCCCTCCGCCAGTCATCCCCGACCCCCACCTTCTCCTTCCGTCGGCGACCCGCCCCCCCTCCTCCCTCCTTCGTCGGCCATCGCTGACCCCCCTCGACCCGCCCCCACCACCGGAGAGAGAGAGGGGGAGGAGAGGGAAGGGGCAAAATCGTCTTTTAAGATGATTTTTAACGAATTTTAACAGCGGAGGGGGGGTGATTTGAGCATTTTCGTAACGGACTGTCTTTTTCGGATCAGCGAATCTTTATTTGCATTTTTGTGACATCTAAGGAGGGTTTAAATGCACTTTACCCTTTCATCTATGCCAACATATATTATTCAGTCGAAATGGTCGTAACAGCACTTACGTTAACATTTACATAAATTGTTGATGCTCTTCCAATAAATTTGTACTTACTACAACAAAAGTTATAAACGTAAAAGTTAATTATACCATTCTAAATAATAAATTAATAAATTTTGCGACGTTATTTATATGAATAGAACAATGAATTTTCATATACTTAAAAAAGTAAATGAAATTATTTGTATTTACCCAATTGATATTTGTCACCCCCAGTTTTCAGAAACAGGGGTATTTTTGTCATTTTACATTTTTGAATATTTTTGAAATTTATTTTATTATTTATGATATTATTTTGGGGTTGAAATTTATTTTATTATTTATGATATTGTTTTGGGGTTATTTGAGTCGGGTTCGAATTTTAACTCAATCCGACTTGAAACGGGGACCCGGAGGGTAGTTTGACTCTAGTGGGACCCATACACTAGTTAGGCATGGCCCATATTATATTAATTTTAGTCCACGTGATATTAATTTTAGTTAGTAGTTAGACTAATTATTTATGGATAGGTTTAGTTTAACTAGAGACTTAAAACTAGACTAAATTGACCTCAACCTTTAACCCATTCCTAATTTAAATCAAATAGATTAGTGGAGGGCATTTTGGACATTCAAATAGGGGACACCTCACCCTTTTTGGGCAGCCACCTATGGGGGGGATAAGGAGTGAGTCACTCCTCCATTCATTTGTTTTCATCCACTTTCTCTGTCTTGTTCTTCCCCAAATTAATTTAGAGATGAACCTCCATTGATTTCATCTCCAAATCAACCATTTCTTCTACCAAATCTTCTTCATTTCTCCTCTACTCCATGGTTAGAGGGTGCTAGCCAAGTTTGGGAGGATTCGGAGCTCGTTCGTGTCGTTTTAGAATCTCTACGTGTCGGTGTCGTGTCGGAAGGATTTTTCTTTGAATCTTTCTCTCGGAAGGTATAATCTCTTCTCTAATCCATCCCTACATGTATATAGAAATATTTTGAACCTATAGGAATGACCCCCTTGGTTGTATCTCCATTTGTGTCCATTTCGTGTCCATTTGGAGGTCATAGGAGTGTCCTTTGTGTTGTGGTTGTGTCCATGTGGGAAAACCCCAAATTTGGACACACTATGTGTTGTTGTTATGTATGAATGAATTATTACATGTTTAATCTCATATTTTTGTATTGGAGATGTGTTCTATAGTGTCTCATATATATATATATATATATATATATATATATTAGTGTAGAGAGTGAGTTCTTGATATATTATGTTATATACTTGTGTTTCTTTTGTCTCAAATTACCTAAATTCGTCATAATATTTATCCACATTTTTAGTAGCAATAGCAGCTTAGAAATGTCATAACTTTTAGCTTAAAAATCCGATTTATCTCCCGTTTTTTTAAAAAAACCGTATCGAAGTTAGCTTTCCAAATATATATTTTAATAAGATAAATTCGTTCTGAAACTTTCTGTAAAATTATTTGAGTGTCAGCTGTACGAAAGACGAACGCGTTTCGGTGTTTTTGCGATTTCGGGAGCTTCCGGACGCGAAAATGCGATCCGTTTAAAGTTTCAAAAAGCTAACACAAAGATCTATAACATACTTTAATCTTAGAATTTAATGAATGCTTAATTTGTACAGTATTGATTTTAAGTAGAAGATTACTAGACGACATATGCATTTTGTGTATCCTTGTATGTACAAACATGTATGTATGCATGTGTATATATATGTGTGTGTGTGTTAAGAGAATGTAATATAATATAGAGTATGCATAAATGATATAATGTATAAAAGTATATAATGTATTCAAATATGTATGTAGAGGTGCATGAATGAATGGATGAAATGCAAGCATGTGGGTAATACAAGGTATTGAAACATGTATGCAAGTATCCATATGTAAGTAAGTAACGTAATCAAGTATGAATGTATGCTATATATGAATGCCAACATGATAGGAATGTATGATGCCATATTAGCACTTAGCACCATGTTCATATGTTAAAATCTCCTTCTACATGTTGACAGTAACCCCAAGCATGAATACACATAAAACCTACTTACTGTTATGAGTAAACCCTTTGATGTATAAATAAACCCTTTTGTTATGATTGACACCCACATACACATGCTAAATCTATGCTTTACATGTTATTTCTTCTATGTGACACAATGAACCCTTGCTAAATGTTATCCTTCTAACATAATACCCTCACACTTGAACACATTGTACTACTATGTACACATTGCCATATCCATATTTATGTATCACTCACTCCTTGTCTTTATGCACCTTGCTTGTAATAAAAATATATATGAATATATATGTAATGTGTGTTTGATAACTTGTGTAGCTTTGTAATTTTGTGTGAGTGTTAGCCTAGGCTTGGTTAGGCCTAATAAGACTTGTTAGTCTAGGTTTAGACCTAGTACTGCCTAGTTAACCTAATTTGACTAGTACGGTTGACCAGAGTTGACCAAGAGTTGACTTTGACCTAGAATGACCTAGAATCATGTAGAATGCATAGTAGAGCTTTATTTTACCATTTTGGACTTGTTGTGACTTGTGCTGTTCTAAATAGGAGCCAGACACCTCTCCTCGGACAGTACATTTCCTTTGGACATTCAGATAGCAGGCGAGTACATTCTCTGATCTTTTCATACCTGTCTGGACTATATTCTTGCTCTAGATTACTCTACTTGATGCTGACACGTATCTTCACGGATTAGTACTATATGGATCCTTTCCTGAGATATTATTCCTCTACGGGTGCATCGGGTATTTCATGTTCATGTACTTTATCATGTGCATCAGGTACTCATTGTACTCGTACTAGTTCATGTTTTTACATGTTCTCATGTGCTTTCATGTGCTTCATGTGCTTTTATGTGCTTTATCATGTGCCTCATGTACTACTCATTACATGAGTTTACGTATCTTAGCCGTATTCATGTGCTTATAACGTAACTTGAATGGATCCTTGTGTATTGATTGGGGCGGGGTGAGTAGAATTGGTTATGTGAACACTATCCCCAGTAGCTGTATTCATGTGCCTCCTTATTTGTATTCATGTGCCCCTAAGCCGTTTACATAACCATATTGTACTCTAAATCACGTAGTCACTTACAGTCTCTACTATCATGTATTTACTTTCAGTTACAAAATATCTTCTGTTTACTTATACTTTCATTCAGCACTTCCTATATTTTACTCTATTGCATGATTTATACTCCTAACCTGCTATGAACTGTTTGAGAGATATGTGCTCGTTTTCGTCCTGACTGGACCTGTTGATAAATTTTACAGATAGCCTGGATGTTGCCTGCTAGCCTAGAGAAGACACAGTAGAGGTTGTATAGATAGTTAGGGTTTGATTATAGCTTATTTTCAGTTGTCTTGAGTTGTATTTATTTTATGGATTACTGTATTTGAGCTTTGAGATGTATTTCTGGGTTGGTGTATCTTAGACACTTAGACTTCTATCTGCTGTATCTCTTTTGAATTTCATGTTCTATCTATCTTCCATTATGCTCTACCTTAGATGTGATTGAGTTTACATTCTGCTATGTCATCCCCATTCGGGGAGTATAAACTGTTTAGCCTTATACTGTTAGATGCATGAGACCTAGGACAGCGTTCTACCGTCGACACTGCGGCGTAGGCTGGACGTACCCACTTTTCCTGCCCTTATTCTAGGGTACGGGTCGTGACACATTTTTAGTGGTGGCCCATGCAGGTCGAGTTTGTGTAGTGGTATTCGAACTAGAGTACCACTACAGCCTGCAGTAGAATTAGGATATATTTTTGAAGATACTCAATCACAGTTAGAATTTCTTGAGAGATTCCTGGGACGACCCTTGAGAATCTTATTTTAACTTCGATTTAAAAAACTCTTCTTCTCTTGATTTGATTTATCTTTACTTTCTGTTGTTGAACTTGATTTTGATGATGATTGTGGAGTTTTGAATCTTGATGTTAGCTGTTGCATCCGAGTTTGTATTTATATGATTTGATAGATTATTGTTCAGTTTTGAATCTTGATGTTCGTTGATAAATTTGATTTTTGGGTATCTATTGTTGATTTAATTTAATTTTTGTCAAGATAAAATCATATGGGCTAGGTCATCTAAGTTATGAAATCTAGTCTTCTACAGTCACATTTGCCAGCATGGTGAGGACATATAGTCTGATTTTGGATATATTTCTCGGGTATGGGAATTTATGGTTTTCGCAGCCAAGCTAGCGGCATCGCGAAAATTTTAAATACCATGATTCTAGAGGTATGTGCCTAAGTCGAGGACTCTGTGATTATCGTAGCCTTGCTTACTAGTATGACGAGGATTTAGAGTACCATGATTTTGGATAGACGCATATGATTATCATATTGTACCTTAAATATTTTTGAACATGTTTTCTCTACTTTTGTTTCAGTCCTTCAAAAAAAATTATTATTTGTTTGTTTTGTTTTGCTTCTCATTATTTAACTTAGGAGTAGGTTTAGTTATTTTTATAAACTCTTGTGTAACTTCTTGCTATGAGTTTCTTCTTAATACAATGAACCGAAGATTTTGCTAGACCTTATCTTGTAATTGATATTATAGTTCTGGGTTTCAAAATGGTTCCTTCTTTAAACAGATAAGCAAAACAGATTTTATCGTTATTACTTCTTGCTATTATTCTTGTATTAAATAATAATAATAATAAAACTGTCTTGATTACGTCATTCACCTACTTTGCAATCTTGGTAGGAATCTAAATGTTGGTCTTGATGTAGAATTTGATTTTTATATTGGGACATGAGAATATATATATAGTGGACACAGACTCTTTGCCTGACACGTATGCATGCTACACTTTGATTTCCAACCTATCTAAATACATATTAATATGTTGTTGATGTTTAAATTTTTAAAACTCCAATATTTCTGATACAGTACAGTAACAGAGACTGGTTCTCTGCATTTTCCAGTTAAAATTTGTAATTCAAATATAAATTTCATGTTATTAGTTATGTTTACATCACTGCACATGTATGTTATACATAGGTTTCAATTCAAAAAAAATTGGTTGAGTTTTGTGTTTGAATTTGTCAAATCTAAGACTGTGTGCATATTAACCCTTAATACTGGATTCCAAATGTTTAGTTCAATTGCTGTTTTATTTTTTTAAAAAAATATAATATTTTGGAGCTATGTACATTGTTGTATGTAGGGATATGATGTTAGGTTTATACTCTTACATGTTAGGTTGTGATAAACATTGGGTTGGTTAATATTATACTGGTTTAAATGTTAGCTTATTTCAGATTCTTGTATGTAAATGCTGAACTAAAACTGGGTCTAACCTTTCATTACTAAAGCTATAACCCTGTATAGTGACACCCACACTCTAACATAGTATACACTGCCATGTAACCTAACCCTTCCTCTCTATGTTATGTTCATATATCTATATAGATATATATAGAGTTTATGCATACATGTTATAATGTATATAGATACATAACTAAATCTCTACCTCTTTATATATACATATATACATGGTTAGCCAAGCATGTTATGAGCAAATGAGTTATGTATTGTAGATTATTTAACCAATATGCCATGATTAGTGTAACTTGATAGTTATTGTTTGAAACCCACACTACAACAAATAGGGCATACAATAGCAGTTTATCTATAGCGTTCAAGCCTCCCTGCTATAGAATGTCATCATTAATAGCGTTCCTTCCATAGTGCTATTAAAATAAAATACAATAGCAGTTTATCTATAGCGTTAGAGCCTCCCTGCTATTATAATATAATCATCCATAGCGTTCATATTGAATGCTATTAAACGTTCATACAATAGCAGTTTATCTATAGCGTTGAAGCCTCCCTGCTATTAGAATGTCATTATAAATAGCATTCATTATGCAGTGCTGTTAACAGAACTTTATATAGCGTGTTATGAACGCTGTTAAAGGTATAGTTTTTTTTTCTGAACGTTGCTATGCCCGTATGTCTAGGGATGAGCATTATTCGGTTTTTGGACCGAAATCCAAATCGAACCTAACCGAATAAGATATTTGGTCCGGTTTGAAAAAAAATTCGGTTCGGTTTCGGTTTCGAAAATACTAAAATTTCTTATTCGGTTTCGGTTTTGGGATTCGGTTTCGGTTTAATCCCACTAACCTTTCAAAAATTTTATCTAAAATTCCTCTCCCTGGTAAACCGAATAAAAAAATTTAGTAATATAAATACGAAATATATCTTTGTATATTTAGTTACTATATATATTGAAAAAAAATTATAAATAAACTGAAAATCGAACAGATTTATTCCGTTCGGTTTTGTTCGGTACGGAATATTTCGGTTGGTTTCAATTTTTGTTATTCGATTTTCGGTTGAATTCGGTATTTGGTAATTCGGTTCGGTTAACCGAGTTAATCGAATGCTCACAATTGAACTATCTACTATTCCAATCATGAGAGAAGCAACACAGTTTTCTATTTTATATTAAAAAAATAAGTTATAGGAGCGATTCAGTTTTGCTGTATAATTTATAGCGTTCTTGATAGCGGGCGATCCCGTCCGTTGGATTTTTAGAAATTAAATCGGTACCTTCCATAGCAAAATGTTGTCTTATGTTTGAAAAACCTTAATGTATTCTCCTCCAACCCTTCAACTCCTCATAACCCGCACGCCAAACTGAAAACCCCTTCCCCTCCTTCGCTCTGTCACGAAAACCCCTCCCCCTTCCGGAAACCCTCCCCCTCATTCTCTCTGCCACGAAACCCTCCCTCTTCCTCAGGTAGCGCTCCCCTCACGAAACCCTCCCTCTTCCTCATCTTCATCTCTCTGTCTTTCTCTCCCCTCACGAAAACCCTAAAGACCGACCGACCGACCGACCGACCGATAGATTATTTGGGATTTTCGTGAGGGATTATTTGGATTTTTCGTGAGGGATCTTATAGTGTGTGAGTCTTTACACTACAAAATTATGGTAATTTAGCGACTAACCTGGCCACTAACCTATATCCGTTGCTATTTTAGCGACTTACTAGCGACTAAGATTCAACCAGTTAACATTTTAGTTTAATGGATGAGATGGTTCGTCGTAATTTCGTCGCTGGTTTGTTAATAAAATTTTGAAATTTTTTAGAAACTGATATTTTTGGTTGCTAGGGAGTTGGAAGAATCTTTATATTAGTGTCAACGTACTAGCCACTAAAATTTCAGTCGCTTCCAAAACCTAACTCAGCCGAACACTAAAAAATCCTTCCCCCCAAAACTCAAAACCTAAACTCATTTCCCTCATTTCCAATTTCTTTCTCCAAACCCTTCCCCCCCAAAACTCAAAACCTAAACTAATTTCCCTCGATCCTCCTGCTCCTGTAGACCTCGACCGCCCACATTCGACCCTCCTCCTCCAGACCCCGGTCGCCGCCGCGTCCTCTATTTAGAGCCCCGACGACAGGCGGAGCCTCTCCAGACCCGTCGTCGTCGCCGTCGCCGCCTTCTCTGCTCAGAGGCGTCGCCTCCTAGTCCTCCTCCTCTTCTTCCTCCTCCTCTGCCTCCTCCTCCTCTGCCTCTTAACGATCCCCCCAAAGCTTCTCCTCCCACTACAAGAAAATAGGGCTTTGTCGACGTTTTTTCCACTACGTTTATGTTAAAGTTGGCTTAGACATGATACAACAACGTTCTACAATAAACGTTGAAAAATGCCAACGTTTGCTTCTAAACGTCGAGGATTACCGACGTTTTTTCTTGATGTTTATGTTCCAGCCGACTTAAGTAAGCAAATACCAACCTTTTTCATTAACCGTTGAAAACAATACTTACTTTTCGACGTTTTTTCTCGATGTTTTTATTAAACGTTGAAAATTTAACCGAAATTTTATCAAAAACGTAGAATAGTGGGAAATGAAACCATTGGATCAATGTTTCCCTTTCCTCTAATAATTTTCCTTTCCCTCCTAAACCCCTATAATTTTCACCCTTCAAATTCTAAACCGCCATTCTTTTGTGTCACTTATTTTGCACGTGATATAGAAAGTGTTGGAATGAAAAGTTTCTGCAAATGTTGATTCTCATCCCAACACTCTTCGAGCCTGGAGAGCTCTTCCCTTTTTCGAACCTGACATCCTAACCCTAATTTTTTTTTCTCCTCCATGGATCTTCTTAGAGACGGCATCTTTCGGGTTTCCGAAGGGGCACTCCAAGCGCTCTCCTCCACCGTCGTGCTCTCGGGCGAGCACCTCAACACTTCGTCGACCTCGTCTCCGCCGTCGTCGAGAGGCTTAGGACGGGAAGCAACACGTTACGGTCGCCGCAAGCTTCTCCTCACTCTCATGGAGGTTCGTACGAAGAACCATAACCTTAGATTTTTGAATAATTTGTTTAACTTTGATACTGGATCTTGTAGTTTGGAATTTAGGGCTTTAAGAAGATTTGTTGATTGTTAAAAGCCCTAAATTTGTCAAATCCTTAGGTTTTTGTTTCCTAACTAAGGCATGATGGAGGAATATGAGTTGATTTCGAGTGATAGCAGAGGTTTTGGGGGGCTTGACCTCTTCCTTCTAGTTTCTAACTATAGGTAGGTGTTGGGATCCTTGATACCCTAAAATGATTAAATGTTCCATTCTAGCAAATCTTGTTTCTCTCATATCAGTTGTTTGTCAATTTTCTTCGGATTATGAATCATTATTAGTTGTTCATTTGATTGATTTTTTTTTTTTCATGTTGCTAGGTGACTTACCTATCATGAAGAATATGTAGGGAACCTGCTGTTGCAACTTGGAAACCAAAGGTGAGACTTGTTATGTAGTAAAATCTGAGTATTTTTAAGGAAACCTCTTCTTGATTTGCTAAAGTATGATTTCTGATTCCAGTTTTTAGTTTTTACTTCTCTATTATTGAATTTTAGAAACTTGTAGATCAATGGACAAAAGCTTGATATGCTATTGAAGAATGCTTCTAGTTTAGGTTACAAAACCTATTTTTTTAGTACGAAAGCTTGATATGCTATTGAAGAAATTCGTCAATTTGCTAAATTTGCTAAATTCATCAATCATACAGAATCAGTGTGTGATTTCTTAGAAGATAATATCAATTTAGTATGGATTTACTGAATTACATATATCATAAATCGATTTTGTTTCTTACATTTGATTTCACCCTTAAAGTTATTCCCTTCTTATAAAATGATGTGATATTATAAGTTTTTAGAGAG
Source organism: Iris pallida (assembly GCA_029216955.1). Taxonomy (NCBI): domain Eukaryota; kingdom Viridiplantae; phylum Streptophyta; class Magnoliopsida; order Asparagales; family Iridaceae; genus Iris; species Iris pallida. The sequence goes on along the minus strand of JANAVB010035820.1, from coordinate 2,371,275 downwards.
AATTGGTACTTCTTAGAGGAAAGCTCAAGTGTAAGGTTGACAGTGTGTTCACGGTACTCCTGTAAATTCTATGATCCTGGGAAGGATAATTGTTAGGACCAATTCTTTAAGAGAGGAATATGTTTACTGTCTTCTATAAATCATTTCTTGGTTAACTAAGATTTCCTGGCACTCAGCAATACCAGAGGACCTCCAAAAGCGGGATAAGGAAGACACCTAGTGGAACAAGTAAGATCCCTTCTAACCCCAAGAAGGGTCTTAGACTTAGAAAGGGGGGAAATGTTAGATGTCTATCCTAACATGCAATGTCAGGAGAATTAATTCAGGTGAAGAATGGACTTAAGCAGAGTTTTTTTTTCAAAAGGAAAAGTCTCAAAAAATGGTTCTAAAAGTGAAACAATTATTCCAGGTGATTGGTTAAACACACAAGAACAAGAACCCAAATGGGATACAGATTTTACGTGGAAACCCAAATTAGGAAAAAAACGTATTTTGTTTTCTTCTTCCACTATTTTCGGATGATTCAAAATACATGATGATCGAATGCTATTTATAAGCACCCTAGAAACCTTCTTCGGGACAAGTAATAGACAAAATCCTCAAAATACTTGTCTTTCTGGTACACAGTGCAATTTACACCCAAAAATTCAAATTCAGTTCAGACTCGAAGCGATTCGGAAGAGTCTTACCAACTTAACCGACTTGGCGGCTAGTGGATTTTGTTAGGATTCAAGACATCCCAACATAAATTTCAGAGTGCAAATATGATCTGTATTAGTTATTTGGGCATGAGTTTGAATCCAAGCCCATGATTCAACGGGAGGGGGTATTAATGCTAGTAGCTCGGGACACGAACTGCCATTAATGATTGACCTTATCTCAAAAGTGTTAGTATTACTATTATTACTGCAGTAGTATGATGATGTGACAAAAGCAACAAAGAGGAACATCGGCAGGAGTTCTTCTTTATAATTCCTCAAAGCCAAGCCTAGAAATCTTTCCCTTAAACCCACAATCTTTCCATGAAGAACCTCCGTGGAAATCCTATATATATATGATCATTTTACTGGACTATAGTAACATTAGCTAGACTTGAGGTGGTAAATACAGTAGAAGTAGTAAAAATGTATTCTACTTCTCTTGGTAGGGTACAAGCCAACCAAAAATAGTTGGAAACTATTACTTAATTTTTTTCTTATAAACTGTATGTTGGGTATAGAGGCTTCTTCGGAACACTATGTTTATCTAGAACGTGGAACCATTTTAAGGACAAATATGTAAATGATACATGTTTTAACGGTTTTGTGTTGATCTAGTACCATTTTACCTGATGGTGTTCTGCTACTTATTGTTTCACTTTTACTGCGACCATGAGTTGTAGCTTCTTATTGTAAATACATGCCACTTTTAATTGAACTTTCATATTTATTTTGCTTTTACTGCTGATGGTTGCTTTGTAACCATCATTTCTATTTATCTTCTTTTCATATGTGCTAATCTTTTTCATTTTGAAATTTCCACAAAGATCAACCACGTTGAAGCTTATGTCGGGCAGTCGAAAGTGAAGTCAGCTGATACATGCCATTGCAGGTCCATTTAACCTTACCTGATTTAGTTTTCTATATCAGGATTAACTCATTAGTCAATATTGTGGAACACAGGGAAGCTTTGCGGGCAGCAAATGCATTGGGTATTGTGAGCAAGTATCCTTTGTTGAGATTTAGAGCATGACACACTTCAAGACATTAGTGTTACCTTGCTGTTGTAGTTGAATAAAAATATTTTCCATGAAATTTACTATCCTGGATATGATATAGTGGTTGATGCAACTGATAATCTGCCAAATCGCTATATGATCAGTTACTACTGTGTGTTACTGAACAAGGTAAATGTTTTCTATTTTAAGTTTTTTTTTCTTTATAAATACCTAATTTAATATTTACAGATGAACATAGCATGCTTGGAGCTGTGAACACACATTTCATGTTGAAAAACTCAAAACCTGTCCAAATCTAGTCAAGACCCCGACAACCTGAATAGATGCTATTTTGTACAGTTTTGTATCAAAAGATGGAAATTAAAATAAAATCTAACATGTCCGCAGGATATTTAAAATCACTAAAGGTTTGGCCCACGGCCCAAAGGAATCCTTATAGCAGATGAGAACATTTTACTTGTCAAATAGGTTTTTTTTGGAACAACTTTTAATTTAGCTTTTTCCCTTTCATGGTTCTTTCACCTGAATTACTTGTTCTTGTTTATGTTAATGATCTCAGGAGCATGGTGGAGATCTGAATGCAGGTGTTAATGCACGCTTTATTGAAGGATATAGGCAAATGTATGTTACTCAATGTTTCATTATTTTTTATGATCTTTATCATTTATTTTTTGGAAATGTACGAACATTTGCCTTTTTTTGCTGTTAGTTCTAGTTGGTTATTTCAAATATATTTTTGTTTCATATCAAGTGCATGTGCACCGTCTGTTACTGTCCAGTAGAATGATTTTATAAATATAGACGATCCGACGGATATTGAACCGCAAGTTCCTTCATTCCCTCTGCTGGCAGCAGCAGCTCGAGATTTGAACCCTTTTGTACTGCTAAATTTGAGATTTGGTGAAAGATTCCTTGATGGTGGAGTCAATGAATTTTCTAGTCATAATCCACGTGTTTCACATCCAAAATGATCTGAGCTATAATTGAAGCTTCAAAACAAGATGCTGAAGAATCTACAAGACCGCTATTTGATGCTTTTGATGTATGTCTCGTGTCTTAAAAATCTGACTAAAGATCCCTCCTCACTTTGTGCTTCCCGAGTATCTGGTTACAATTCTTCTTCTTGCAGGGTTCAAACCCTTCTAAGCTTGAAAATAAATTGCCTACTCCAGAGGATGATGAACTTGCTTATGCAGTTTCCTTGTCTGTGTAGGTTTTTCTTGCTCTTCTCTTATAAATTATTCCTCCGTTTTGTGTATGTTTCTTAGTCCTGTTTGATTTGCATCAGACTATAGAACAAGAAAGATTACTGGTGTGAACTAGGAGTACAGGATGGTGATCAATCTTCTGAGTCATCTAGCAAAAAAGTAGAAGATGTGGAAAGGGTGACAACCTCCAACAGGAGGTGGGTATCTTCTATCTTCATAGACAGTATTGTGCATACGTGTCATATCCATAATATTTCTTATACCCTCATTTAGCATTTGATGCAATATTTGTACATCTTCAATGTCAGCCAATTGTGTTTTTCTTTGAGAGTGGGAAGGTATAGTCCACTACTATTTTACACTCCTTTTTTTTACTGATGATGTACTTCACTGAATCTATAATATGTGGTATTGAGAAGTTAAATCCATTATTGGAGTTTCAATGTAGTATTATATGAATTTTTTTGGTGATAGAATTTTGAGTTGATTGGTGGGGAGATAAAAGCTATATAGATAAGGAAAAAATGCACGCACTCAGTTGGAACTTATTAATCCTTTCAAGCTTTCAGTCAAAAAATGAGAAGAAGAGTTGAGAACACTTACAATTACAACAGAATATATAAACACATAAGACACATAAGACTCAATTAGTGCACTGGTAAGGCATCACTTTTCCTATCCCTATAATTTACTTTTCGTCAATTGTCTGGATCGGCTCGAGATGGTTTTTTTCTTTACACTAATGATTTACCCCCTATTTTTGTGTAGGTTGGATGAAGGAAGAGGATACTTTCTGAGAAGTTTTGGTTGTGGATAGGCTCGAGGGGAGCTAAATGTTAGATAGTCAACATTTTGGGATAAATGTAGCTGACTACACTGTTAATGTTTAATTTTTGGACATATGTTTGGTACTACTTCATTGTTCTACATGGAGAAATTAAGGATTTCGAATGTTTTGTACTACTTCATTGTTCTTCATATATTAGACAGTGAAATTAATGAATTTACTTATGTTCGGAATTTATTCTGTGATTGATTCGCATTTAAATTTTTGAATACCTGCATTTTGTGTAACTGTGGCATTATCTGCAATAGTATTCTGATGTGCTGCATTCTGCAAATTTTCGAATACAGAATTTTGACTCTGCAATAGCATTCTGACATGCTATTGTTGCACATATAATAGCAGGAAAGAAATGCTATAAAAAGCAGATATATACCGAAACGCTATTAACAAACAATAACATACAGGAACGCAATTAAAAATAAACAGCGTTCAGGAACGCCATAAAACATTTATAGCGTTAACAAATGTTATTAATGAACTATAGCGTTCGCAAAGGCTATGTAAACTATATAGCGTTTGTAACTGCTATAACATATCTATAGCGTTCATGAACGCTACAATATATTAATAGCGTTCATGAATGCTATTAAAGTTCTATAGCGTTCCTAATTGCTATAACTATCATATAGCGTTTCAAAATGCTATACATTGTCTATAGCATCAATGAACGCTATAATCCATGAATAGCGTTCGTGAACGCTATAACTTTATAGCGTTCTTGTATATGGGATTATTATAGCGGGGGCATATATAGCGGGCAGAATATGCTATAATATGCATTCTACAGCGTTCAGCGCACGCTATCATATCCCATATCTGTTGTAGTGCCAAATCCTCCTATGCACTTTCATGTATATTTCACATACACACGCCTATTATCTAACCATATGAACATATCCACATACACCTATACACACACGAACTACATAACTTGTACATAATGCTAGCTTTTCCCTCTCTAACGCTATATATATAAATATATTGTGATTAGATTTCCATGCAATTGGCTTTCATTCTTTAACTTTGATTTTGATTTTCTTGAATAGTACCCCTTATTAGATAAATGGTAGTTAACTTTATTTTATTTTGATAAGTACCAGTTTTCATATAGGATGGTAGACTGCCTTACAGTCTTGATGATTGTTATTTCTGTATCTTTTCTAGTTTAGCACCCTAGATTGCTTGTGTGTTTTGATACCCTATGACCGTTTTGGTTTAGCATGACTAGTATACCTAGATGAGACTTTCACTACCACCGTATGCCATGACCCTGTATGTCATCCTTTTAAATCGTATGATTGTTTAAGTTCTGAGACTTTGATTGTGGGGGGGTTTGACCTAGAAGGAGTATGAACATTTTAATTTCGAGGACGAAATTTTTCTAAGGTGGGTAGACTTGTAACATCCAGTTTTCTAAAATGAGGGTAATTTTAAAATTTTGTAATTTTAATCATTTATTGATTTGACATTTAAATCATGATATAATTTTTGGTAATTTTTAAATTATTTTAAAACTATTTAAAATCATGACTTGTGATTTTGATATTTTGCTAGTGAAATCCTAGAGACTGTTTGACCTAGGGCCTAACCATGTGATTAGGATATTTTAATGTCATTTTCGGCCTAAGAAGATTTTGCATTTGACCTCTTTGAATTATTTTGATATTTATTGCGGTGGTGATTGTTGATTTTGACCTTTGATAGGTGTGATTTTGTGATGGTTTTGTGTCCGTAGCGGACACGTATCAGTTTTTATTTACAAATGTTTGATGTGCCTCAAAGAGATTTTTTTATTGCTATTTTTTTTTTTGAAAAGTAGTTGAATGAGATTGTTTTCTGCATGTGTTTTCTGTGATTGCTTTGTTTTAATTTCGAGGACGAAATTTTTTAAGGTGGATAGATTTGTCACCCCCAGTTTTCAGAAACAGGGGTATTTTTGTCATTTTATATTTTGAATATTTTTAAAATTTATTTTATTATTTATGATATTATTTTGGGGTTGAAATTTATTTTATTATTTATGATATTGTTTTGGGATTATTTGAGTCGGGTTCGAATTTCAACTCAATCCGACTTGAAACGGGGACCCGGGGGGTAGTTTGACTCTAGTGGGACCCATACACTAGTTAGGCATGGCCCACATTATATTAATTTTAGTCCACATGATATTAATTTTAGTTAGTAGTTAGACTAATTATTTATGGATAGGTTTAGTTTAATTAGAGACTTAAAACTAGACTAAATTGACCTCAACCTTTAACCCATTCCTAATTTAAATCAAATAGATTAGTGGAGGGCATTTTGGACATTCAAATAGGGGACATCTCACCCTTTATGGGCAGCCACCTATGGGGGGGATAAGGAGTGAGTCACTCCTTCATTCATTTGTTTTCATCCACTTTCTCTCTCTTATTCTTTCCCAAATTAATTTAGAGATGAACCTCCATTGATTTCATCTCCAAATCAACCCTTTCTTCCATCAAATCTTCTTCATTTCTCCTCTACTCCATGGTTAGAGGGTGCTAGCCAAGTTTTGGAGGATTCGGAGCTCGTTCGTGTCGTTTTAGAATCTCTACGTGTCGGTGTCGTGTCGGAAGGATTTTCCTTTGAATCTCTCTCTCGGAAGGTATAATCTCTCCTCTAATCCATCCCTACATGCATATAGAAATATTTTGAACCCATAGGAATTACCCCCTTGGTTGTATCTCCATTTGTGTCCATTTCGTGTCCATTTGGAGGTCATAGGAGTGTCTTTTGTGTTATGGTTGTGTCCATGTGGGAAAACCACAAATTTGGACACACTATGTGTTGTTGTTATGTATGAATGAATTATTACATGTTTAATCTTATATTTTTGTATTGGAGATGTGTTCTGTAGTGTCTCATATATATATATATATATATATATATATATATATATATATATATATATATATATATATATATATATATATATATATATATTAGTGTAGAGAGTGAGCTCTTGATATATTATGTTATATACTTGTGTTTCTTTTGTCTCAAATTACCTAAATTCGTCATAATATTTATCTACGTTTTTAGTAGCAATAGCAACTTAGAAATGTCATAACTTTAGCTTAAAAATCCGATTTATCTCCCATTTTTTTTAAAAGAACCGTATCGAAGTTAGCTTTCCAAATATATATTTTAATAAGCCAAATTCGTTCTGAAACTTTCTATAAAATTATTTGAGTGTCAGCTGTACGAAAGACGAACGCCTTTCGGTGTTTTTGCGATTCCGGGAGCTTTCGGACGCGAAAATGCGATCCGTTTAAAGTTTCAAAAATCTAACACAAAGATCTATAACATACTTTAATCTTAGAATTTAATGAATGCTTAATTTGTACAGTATTGATTTTAAGTAGAAGATTACTATACGATATATGCATTTTGTGTATCCTTGTATGTACAAATATGTATGTATGCATGTGCATATATATATGTGTGTGTGTGTTAAGAGAATATAATATAATATAGAGTATGCATAAATGATATAATGTATAAAAGTATATAATGTATTCAAATATGTATGTAGAGGTGCATGAATGAATGGATGAAATGCAAGCATGTGGGTAATGCAAGGTATTGAAACATGTATGCAAATATCCATATGTAAGTAAGTAACGTAATCAAGTATGAATGTATGCTATATATGAATGCCAACATGATAGGAATGTATGATGTCATATTAGCACTTAGCACCATGTTCATATGTTAAAACCCCCTTCTACATGTTGACAGTAACCCCAAGCATGAATACACATAAAACCTACTTACTGTTATGAGTAAACCCTTTGATGTATAAATAAACCCTTTTGTTATGATTAACACCCACACACGCATGCTAAATCTATGCTTTACATGTTATTTCTTCTATGTGACACAATGAACCCTTGCTAAATGTTATCCTTCTAACATAATACCCTCACACTTGAACACATTGTACTACTATGTACACATTGCCATATCCATATTCATGTATCACTCACTCCTTGTCTTTATGCACCTTGCTTGTAATAAAAATATATATGAATATATATGTAATGTGTGTTTGATAACTTGTGTAGCTTTGTGATTTTGTGTGAGTGTTAGTCTAGGCTTGGTTAGGCCTAATAAGACTTGTTAGTCTAGGTTTAGACCTAGTACTGCCTAGTTAACCTAATTTGACTAGTACGGTTGACCAGAGTTGACCAAGAGTTGACTTTGACCTAGAATGACCTAGAATCATGTAGAATACATAGTAGAGCTTTATTTTACCATTTTGGACTTGTTGTGACTTGTGCTGTTCTAAATAGGAGCCAGACACCTCTCCTCGGACAGTACATTTCCTTTGGACATTCAGATAGCAGTCGAGTACATTCTCTGATCTTTTCATACCTGTCTGGACTATATTCTTGCTCTAGATTACTCTACTTGATGCTGACACGTATCTTCACGGATTAGTACTATATGGATCCTTTCCTGAGATGTTATCCCCTACGGGTGCATCGTGTATTTCATGTTCATGTACTTTATCATGTGCATCAGGTACTCCTTGTACTCGTACTAGTTCATATTTTTACATGTTCTCATGTGCTTTCATGTGCTTCATGTGCTTTTATGTGCTTTATCATGTGCCTCATGTACTACTCATTACATGAGTTTACGTATCTTAGCCGTATTCATGTGCTTATAACGTAACTTGAATGGATCCTTGTGTATTGATTGGGGCGAGGTGAGTAGAATTGGTTATGTGAACACTATCCCCAGTAGCTGTATTCATGTGCCTCCTTATTTGTATTCATGTGCCCCTAAGTCGTTTACATAACCATATTGTACTCTAAATCACGTAGTCACTTATAGTCTCTACTATCATGTATTTACTTTCAGTTACAAAATATCTTCTGTTTACTTGTACTTTCATTCAGCACTTCCTGTATTTTACTCTATTGCATGATTTATACTCCTAACCTGCTATGAACTGTTTGAGAGATATGTGCTCGTTCCCGTCCTGACTGGACCTGTTGATAAATTTTATAGATAGCCTGGATGTTGCCTGCTAGCCTAGAGGAGACACAGTAGAGGTTGTATAGATAGTTAGGGTTTGATTATAGCTTATTTTCAGTTGTCTTGAGTTGTATTTATTTTATGGATTACTGTATTTGAGCTTTGAGATGTATTTCTGGGTTGGTGTATCTTAGACACTTAGACTTCTATCTGCTGTATCTCTTTTGGATTTTATGTTCTATTTATCTTCCATTATGCTCTACCTTAGATGTGATTGAGTTTACATTCTGCTATGTCACCCCCATTCGGGGAGTATAAACTGTTTAGCCTTATACTGTTAGATGCATGAGACCTAGGAAGCATTCTACCGCCGACACTGCGGCGTAGGCTGGACGTACCCACTTCTCGTGCCCTTATTCTAGGGTGCGGGTCGTGACACTATTCCATAATTATGTTTCCTCACTATTTTTTTTAGTTTTATCCTCCATTTATTGTTAAATAATGAGGAGGATAATTACAAATAATACTTGAAAAATACATGAATTGAATGATAGTACTAATAAATTTAAATTTAAAAAAAAAAGTTATGAAATAGCAATGGAGCTAAATACAAATTACTCAATTAAATGTCTATATTAGGCCATCTCCAGTGGGGATTCCTAAAATTGAGTTTCTATCTACTTGTCATTGTACTTTAAGAAAATTTATATCCTAGTTGGCAGAGTTTCTATATAGAAATTGCACAAATAAAAAAAAATCTTCAATGGTTCTCCATTTCTATCCCACGTGGCAACAAATAAATGAATCAATTTAATGACATGGGGTCCAATATTAATTGCTATGTGAGAGAAAATTCTGAGAGAGTTTCTACATGTAGAAACTCTTTATTTTACATCACCGCCACATAGGATAAAATTCGGGATATAAATCATGATTGTAAGAATTTTTTTCCAAAATGAATTTCTACCATAGAAAAAGGAAGATAGCTAGAGATAAAGTGAAAACCCACCCTCGTAAGATGCATAGTTTTAGCAAAAAAAGACTCTTAGTTTAAAAAAGCCTCTACTTTTTAATTTATTCAATTTACACCCAAATTGGATTAGGTTGCTAACGAATGTCAAAAAATTTAAAAACTATTACTTACAAAATGACGATTATATTCATCTAAAACCTATTAAGTGTACTTTTGCTACAATTATGAATCTTATGAGTGATTTTTTGCGCTTTATTCGTCAATCGAGTATCCTTGTCAACAAGATATCAATTATAATAATCACCATATGTGTACTTCACTTATAATAATAATAATAATAATAATAATAATAATAATAATAATAATATAATGATTGTTTGAAAGATAGTAAGTATGAGCTAAGATTTTTTTTCGAGTATAATTTCTAGATGATATTGGATATTATTTAAACAAGGGTTGCCACGGTCATTGTTTTCGGATTACATAAGACTCACTAACTCACTCTACTAGCTTCTTCAATAGAAGAGACTGAAAAATACATCATAAAGTACACATTTATATTTAAAAAAATAAATTAAAATATATTGGACCTATGTGGAAATAATAAAAATTAGGTTAAGGGCACATTTGAACTATTTTTCTCCCTCGTGTTTAATTTATTTTCAAAACCAAACTGGTAGTGGTTTGGGACCATTATGAGGACAATCGAGTCTTACTATTTTTCTCTTATGTCTAGGACAATCATCATGGGAGTCCAATTCTACAAAATGAGCCCATGCATTCTAAATACATAATCTGAAAATTGAGATGAACCATATTATTGATGTTCTAACAAAGTCAATCAAAATATTAAAATCCAACCACATATCATATTATTTTTATAGATGTCCGATGATACGTATGGAATTTTGTGCATGCTGTATTGCATGCTTTTTGGGCCTATTGTTTCCAACTCCCATCATTTTATAAATGAAAGGAATAATACGCCACGTGGCTCGATCCACTGATATTTCGGCACCCAGGCATGGTCTTATGCCTCTTCCTGGTAACCACAAGGGTCACTCGAGTTCGTCCACATATCATATTGTTAATTACTCGTTACTGGTGCATAATTGTTTAGTGTCTACCATGCTAATATGAAGTTATTAATTTACTTTAGTTGATAAATGATAGTAACTTCTTAGATATGTGTATTGGAAATGTAAAAAATTATCACCCAAAAAAATTATTAAGTAATTATAATGCATTAAATAATATTACCATAGTACATTATTGTTATTTATTTTAGTCATTTAATATTAGCTAAATAAATAAATTAGCACTAGCTATTTAATAATAATTAGCATTATTTAGTAAAATATTAGTATTAACTATCTAACGTTCCAATAAGAGACGGACGGGGATGATTTGATTAAACATTCCAATAAAAGATAGTTTAATTGACAAAAAATTATGGAGTCATTTTTTTACTAAAATTACCAATCTTACTAGGGTTGTTTTTGCAATTATACTATTTGGCTCCCAAAATTTTTGGATGATGTCATCTTCCATTATGTGGCATCTGACATGACAACTGACATGGTAGCTGGACATGTCATGTTTTAACCGAAAAAATTAATTACCTAAATTTTTTTTATTGTTAATGTTAATGTTAATGCTAATTTTAATTTAATGTTAATGTTAAAACTAATGTTAATGTTAATTAATGTTAATATTAATATTCATGTTAATTTGATATTAATATTAATTTTAATATTAATGTTAATGCTAATTTTAATTTAATGTTAATATTAATTTTAATGTTAATATTAATGTTAATGTTAATTTTAATATTAATGTTCATGTTAATCTGATATTAATTTTAATTTTAGTTTAATATTAATTTTAATGTTTAATGCTATTTTGTCATGTCAACTGTCATGTCATCAGTCATGTCATGTGTCACATAATGGGAGATGGTATTACTCCAATTTTTTGGGAGCCAAATAGCGTTTTTATTTTTATTTTGTAAGAGAAATTTTGACTTACCCCCACTTGAATTACCCTAATTCAAGGTGCACCCTACAGTTTTGCAAAAATGTACAGTACCCTCCAATTTGGACGGAATCCGTCAAAAAAAATTTTGACCAAAATGTCCCCCCCCCCCCCCCGGCCACCGCCTCCGCTCCCCCCTCCCTACCTCCGTTGCTACCGCCGTGGCCAGCGCTCCCCCCCTGCCGCGCGGCCACCGTCCCTCCCCGCCTCCGCCGTCGTTGCTGCCGCCGCTGCTGCTGCTGCAGACGATGCCGCCGTTGCTGCCGCCGGAGGCGGGGAAAGGGGAGCGGAGGCGGTGGCGGGAAGAGGGGGAGCGGAGGCGGGGAGGGGAGGGGGAGCGGGGGCGTTGGAAAGAGGAAGAAGACAAGGGTATTTTGGTCCAAATTTTTTTTGATGAAAACCGTCCAAGTGGGAGGTACTGTACATTTTTGAAAAACTGTGGGGTGCACCTTGAATTAGGATAAATCAAGTGAGGGGTAAGTCAAAATTTCTCTTTTTGTAAAGGAGTTTTTTCTTTCTTTTGCATGGCCTGTTTGGTAAACATGATTTGAAGGTGGATTTCGGCTTTCAGCTGGAAGTGAAACAAAATCCTTGACTTCCAATGTTTGGTTCAGGGGACATGAATTTGGAAAGGTAATGGAAAGAGGAACTTGCAGTTCTTGTCCCCCTCTTGTCCCTTCCAAATCCACCTATCCACTTCCTCTTTAATCCTTAGGATATGGGTTGGGATGCGTTAAAAATAAAATTAAAAAAATAAAAAAATAAAAACTTGAGAGGGACGAGTACATAGTGAAGGAAGTATATCTGCCGGAGCTCGAACTCCACCGTCGAGGCGTCCGTGCCGAGCCCGAGCAGCGACGAGCCCGTCTTTTCGCAGGAGGAGTCTGCGAGGAGGAGGAGGAGGAGAGGGTTGGTGGAGGGTTGGGGAGCGGAGTTGGGAGCGACGGCGTGGGGAAGAGGAGAGGCGGTCATGTTCGATTGCAAAGGAGAAATGGGTTTTTTTTTTTTCAGAGATAGAGACAGAGGGGTCTGCACCATTTAATACATCAATTAATATGTTATGTTAATAATTATAGTACTAATTAGTCATTGTAAATAATAATGATAATTATTATTAGATTTAAGTAAAAAAATTATTATTATTATTATTGTTATTATTGTCTAATGAAAATTATTAATATTTTCATTATTATTGTTATAATAATTTTTATTTCAATTAAAATAATTATCATATTTAGTATTATTATAATATATTGTTCCACTTCCCGTTTCTTTCTTTCCTAGCTTAACCAAACACCTTTGTCCCCAATTAGGAAACATGGAAGTACATGAATTCCTATTATGCTTTTATGCTTTTTCTTTTGAAAGTCCAAATTCAAATTCAAATTCACTTCCTGTTTACCAAACAGTCCCTTCCCCTTTGGAGTTTGCTTTACATATGTTTGGAAGAGATTTCTATAAAGGCAGAGGGACAACCAAAAAGCCCAAGTATATTTACACATTCTACTTTTGAGTCTTCTCTTTCACCTCTACGCCTCTTCTGAAGTGTGAATTGAATTCTGTAAGACCTTGGCCAGGAAAGGACCACCACCCCCCCTCCCCCCCCCCCCCCCCCCCTTCCGACCCATTTCCCAATGAATTACCAGCCATTTAAGCTACTGCACTTTCTTTCTTTCTCATTATTAGCCATTCATGATGCTTATAATTGTGCTCAGTGTGAAATTACTTCCACGTGAGGCTTACTAGGAACCAACTCATCATGAACTCAATAATTTAAGCTGGATTAGTAGTAGTAGACAGAGAAATCTTGGCTGGTGCTGGGTGCTGCTGCTTACAAAAAGTCAAAATGACTAGCTTCTTGACTGAAATAGTACTGTACTGGTGAAGTCATCATGCAATTTCAACATGACATGTTTGGATAGTTTACTATGACTATAATTTGGTTCCTAGTGTTTTGACGACTTCTTTTATGTTCTTCCATTTTTTTTATTGAACCTTGTAATCAAGAAAGTATTACACGACGAAGTCACAGAACTTGAAAGACATGCACACAGTTGCACGGTTTGAGCACAATCCAATTTCCACCAGGTTATACTTGGGACAAATCCGTTGTCTACTTAAATATGAGATTTATTTATATATTGAATATGTAATAAAATGTTGGATTAGTTTAGGTGGTAACTAGTATTAGTCTTGATGAGGATGTCACGGTTCAATTCCTTCGTTTAGCATAATTTTTTGATACTAAATTTTTTAAACTCATACATGCCCCAAAGGGTCTGTTCGGTTCCATCTTCGAGCCCGAGCTGCATAGGACTTTAAGACGCTTTAGCATTGCACTTTGCACTTAACACGTCAGCATCGACAACTAATTAGTTGGCCACTACATTGGATGTCTCGTCGTTATGTGGTGTCAATATATGAATGGGGATTAATACTTTTTACCCTTGTTAGCAATTCGGCAAACGGAAAAAATTCAGGAAGGCAAAAGTATGAGTATAAATCGTTCCAATACAAATAAAATACGTTCAAAAATTTGATCAATATTCGAAAAATAGAAATATTGATGTTAGAAACTTCACAATCTTAAATATTTTATAAAATTTGGTTAATTAAACATGTTCACACCACGTTTTTTGTGCTAAATTTTCAATAATTTATATATAACACGTTTAAAATTTCACATGCTTAAAATTTGGCTAATTATATGGGCACATCCAAAAGTGATCGGGACTAGCCCATTTTTTCAATTTTTACTGCCCAGTTTCTAACAAGGACTGCCAGGATCTAACAAGGACTGCCCACTTTTCTGGAGACTGGACTGCCAGAAAAGTGGGCAGTCCTAGGATTGCCACAATGGGATAGCCCCGATCACTTTTGGTTGTGCCCATATAATTTGCCTAAAATTTACGTACTGATTTGAGTCTGTCAAAAGTAGAAGTATTACACGTTTCTGAAAGATACGAAAAAATTCGCGTATAATACGAGTTTTATTCGGGTGATTGCTTACAGGGCTTTTTACCATAATTTGAGTCTGATTGTATTCTAAACTGACGTAGTTAATTATACTAACTTATTAGTCATTTATTTAGTGCAATTAACTACACCAATTATTGGATAATGCATGCAAACTCATAACAGGTAGTCTGGTTAATTCTTCAATATTTGGGAACCAACTCTTCAGGTTTGGATATACTGAAAGAATCACAAGTGTAACCAAGCAGCATGCTTGATAGATCGTGCAGTACGCGTAGACATTGTCAATCCGTAAAAGAAATGTGACATAAGTTGTGCATTCCGTATGTGAAGCAAGCATTTCAGAAGGTTTTTTTTTAGAACTTGCTAGTTCTTGTGAACAATAGACTATAACATCAAATTGCTTTAAACATTGGTCTAATCACCCAAAGAGTCACTTCTTTCTTTTTTCATATTTTTAATTTTTTTCTTTTATAATATTTTCTCGATTTCATCAACAATAATATAATTCCATATCCATCTCCGCCTGCGCTAACATTGCATCTATATGTCCCAAGTCGAGGTCGAAGCTCTGCCACACATCTCCATTTGCATCACTATGACCATCTTTTAGCATGTGCAAGTTGTGTGATCATACACAGCTCTAAAATTCAAAAAGTCCCAATTTTTTAACCCCTCTCTCTCTCTCTCTCTCTCTCTCTCTCTCTCTCTCTCTCTCTCTATATATATATATATATATATATATATATATATATATATATATATATATATATATATCACTTTTTAGATTTTAGACCTTACTTTTTAGAAACTATATTAACATATTATTAAAATTTTAGAAAAAGATCATTTTTTAATTGAAGCACTGTTTTAGACAAAGGATGTCATTGTTGGCCCTCCTAAAATGTCATCATGTACTAC
The DNA here is from genome assembly GCA_029216955.1 of Iris pallida. NCBI lineage: Eukaryota > Viridiplantae > Streptophyta > Magnoliopsida > Asparagales > Iridaceae > Iris > Iris pallida. Next base: position 2,355,592 of record JANAVB010035820.1, on the reverse strand, counting down.
TCTTTAATTATGTCATCCTCCATTCCTCTTTTTATACATGCACAAATTAATGTCAGTTTTAATGGAGGTTGAAATTTGAAGGATATAAAATTATTAAGGAGGAGTGCATGAAGAGTGTCAATAACAACGCCCTTAAAAAGAATAAAAAAATATTTTAAAAAAAATCATATTTAGTAGTTGTACAAAATCTAACTAGGGATGAGCATTCGGTTTAAACCGAACCGAATAATCCAAAACCGAATTGGACTGAAACCGAATAAGCAAAACCGAAACCGAACCGAATTGGCCCAAAACCGAATCAAACCGAACCGAATTAAATCGGTTCGGTTTTCGGTTTATTCGGTTTATTCATATTTTTTTGATTTTTTTGAGCTTTTTTTTGTTAATATATATAGTAACTAAATATACATAGACATATTTAGTATATACCTATATATATTTAGTATGTACCTATATATATTAATACTTATATATATATAGTACACACACACATATATATAAATTAATTAATTAAATTTTCTTATTCGGTTTTCGGTTTTGGACCGAAACCGAATAAAAAAAATTAGTATTTTCAAAACCGAAACTGAACCGAATTTTTTTAAAAGCGAACCGAACCTCTTATTCGGTTCGATTTTCGGTCCAAAACCGAATAATGCTCGCCCCTAAATCTAACTACTTTTCAGTTATTTGGTTTGCACAAATATATTACTACTAGTCTACTACTACTACACTACACATTAGGTATCAGCTAAGAGGAAGAGTAGACGACAATTACATGGATATCATTGGTTAAATCGCAAGTTATATGGCAGGTGAGTGAGTGAATTACATGATATGTTAAATCATGAGAGTCCCTGGACACAGGCAGCTGAGCTGCTGCCAGCAGAACTGGTCTCTGTTGGGTCAGGAGCTTTTATATTGATAACAATATAAACTATGGACTCCATAACTCTCTCTCTCTCTCTCATGAAAGTGAAGCGAGAAAAACGCAAACTTTCTCGTTACAATCTAAGTATGGCATCTTCATTCATTCACTCACTCGGAAGTTTCACCATGACCGGCATTGATGAGGCTCTTTATAAAGACCCAAAGGCTCCATTAATGCATGCCATCAGTTACACTTTCCTCTCCTCTAGCTCCTTCAACCCTATCTCTTCTCTTCTCTCTACATGAACATCTCCCTAAAATTTTAATTTTACTAGTATTTCATTGATTATAACATATATTCTTTTGGATATGAAATCATGTTTATTGTTTTATTTCTTGAACTTCTGGTTGAAAAATAATATTGTATCATTATCGCGATGAACAACGGTTTTGAGGGTACCACTTTTAGAATTCGTTTCAGGCACTGAAAATACAATAAGGATAATAACACTAATGGTTCAGTTAACTTGGCTAGCTAGAGTTTAAAATATTGACTGGATATATATAAACTTATATTCCCTGAAATTAATGACCTTAAAATTTAACAGCAGCTTGGACTGTCCATAATATTTGCTAATATATATAATAGGAAAACTCTAAATGGACCGCAGCTGTGCCCACGCCAACGTATCCCCCTCCCATTCACCCCCTTGCTATCTTGGGACCCACCTCAAAAATCCGGAAACCTTCCTTCAACGATGACCCGACACCTAGCGTGCGGGCCAGGACCGTGGTTACAAACCGCGGTCCATGTAGCATCTCTCTATATAATATTTTCTTTCGTGTGGTCAGGCAAAAGATAGAGTGAATATCCATCATCAATCCCATCATGATAGAGCCTTGTCAACCCAGTTGATTGCCACGGATACAAGATTGAACGTCACAATGGATACTAATTATAAATAACATAAAACTTGGGAAAATCAACAATTAAAGGAAAGAAAAATGAGTGTAACATCCTTCTTATGTCATAACAATCTATAAAGAAGAAGAAGAAGAATGTCTTACCAAAAATAATTTACATGGAAGGAGTAGGCAAATTGTACGGTTAGGGGGAATGAAGCCTGGTCCGAGTTCACATTAGGCTAGCCGGAGATAGCTAGAATTGACCAACATGATCTCGAGCCAAACAACATTCCCCTTAACCTTATTAATCTCAAGAAGAAGAAGAAGAAGAAGAAGAAGCGTTGATGAATGGTCGACACTTTGAGAGGAATGAAGCCTGGTCCGAATTGAAGCATATATATAGACAGTTTCAAACACGTATGCCTAGCTCGAGCCAGCCAACATCCCTCTCAAAGAACCTTTCCTTCTTCAACTATATTTGTATATATAGACAAAGAAGAAGAAGAAGATTGATGGAGAAGTTGATGATGACGAAGAAGAGATGGAATTGAAAGGGAGAGGGGGGAAGAAGTGGTGGTTTTTGTAGAGGTGGGGAGGAAAGAAGGAACATGGGGGGAGACAGCTTCACTAACTGCCATTTATTAACACTTTCTCATTTGGCACAAACTGCTACTACCAAAATTAAATATTTCCTATTCCCATTCCATTTATTATTTACTACCACTATTGTCACATACGAAACTAAAACTAGGGTTTCAAAAGTACCGGTTCATGGTCCAACCCAGGGCCGGCCCCACGGTTTGGGTTGCCTTAGTCGGAGCTAATTTTTGTTGCCATTTACCTTTATTGAAAGATAAATGTTTAATTTGAATTTTTGTTGGACCGGTCCTAAGAAAACTAAATGGCCTGGGGGTTGTCCTATGGAGGGAGGTTGCCCAAGCCCGAAGTCTTGTCAGACTTATTCCAAGGCCGGCCCTGTCCAACCAGGTCTAATCCTGAACCGACTTCCCCTAGCTATGGTCTATACTTCGGTTCCTGAAGTAAATGGAGTTCAGTCCGTAGCTAACTGTTCAAAACAGTCCAAAGGACCAGAGGTGACCGCTTATGATAGTTTGAAATCGCTAAACTTTTGGTCACCAAGTATTTGAAGTATTTAAATTTTAATCACTCAGGGTTGGTAAAGGTGTTTTCACCAGTTTTTGGGTATTTTTGAGCCGGCTGGTTATGAAAATCTCTCTTTGTTAATTATTTTTTTGGGCACCGGTTTTAGTCGGCTCAAAAGAACCCCAAAATCGGTGTAATATAATTTTGGGTGGCTTTATAAACAGCCCAAATTGATGGATTTTATAATTTTATTCCATTTATATCCTCACAAAAAATATATAATTATAACTACTAATACTCTTCCCTATTTAATTTTATTCGTATAAAAAAATTCAGAACCGCTCGTTAGTGAATTACCAAGCATTGATTGGACCGGTTTAATCCAAAATTGGACCCCTCATAACCGCTCATAATCGGTACTCTAAAAACACCTCTTAACCGCTACCCTTACAATAGCCAAGCAGGCCGTCAATGTATAAGAAAATATACGTGGAGTGACTACAAATTAAAATTTTCAAACATTGGGTGACAAAAGTATAGTTGACCCGTTTGAAATGGCAATAGAAAATCAAGCTAGCCCTCAACCTGTTTGGATAGATGAGAGTGCATTAGAAGTGATTTGAAATTATTATTTTTATGAGAAATTTTGAGTCGCACCCTACTTGTTTTATCCAAATTCAAGGTGCACCCCACTGTTTTACCATAATGCAAGACACCCCCCACTTTTGACGGAAAACGTCCAAAACTGACGGTCAAAGGGTTTGATCAATATTTTTTGACGAAAATGCCCTCGTCTCTCTCAAACCCAAACTCATTGTTGTTGCTGCTGCTGCTGTGGGGGGGGGGGGGGCTGCGGTCGGGGAGGGGGTGGGCTGCGAGGTCGAGGAGGGGGGTGAGGTCGGGGAGGGGATGGCGGCGGCGACGGTGGGGGGTAGGGTGGGGCGGCGAGGTCGGGAGAGGGGGGGACGAGGTCGAGAAGGGGGGGGGGGGGCGGCGAGGTCGGGGAGGGGAGGGCGGCTGCGGTCGGGGAGGGGGGCGAGATCGAAGAGGGGGGGGCGAGGTCGGGGAGGGGAGGGTGGCTGCGGCGGTGGGGGGTAGGGGGGCGGCGAGGTCGGGGGAGGGGGGGGCGAGGTCGAGGAGGGGGGGCGAGGTCGGGGAGGGGAGGGCGACTGCCGTCGGGGAGGGGGGGGCGAGGTCGAGGAGGGGGGCGAGGTCGGAGAGGGGAGGGCGGCTGCGGCGGTGGGGGGTAGGGGGGGCGGTGGTGATAGTGATGGTGATGGTGAAGGTGGTGATGGTGGTGGTGGTGGTGATGAACGTGGCTGCGGCAGCCGCCCTCCCCTCCCCGACCTCGTCCCCCCTCCTCCTCGACCTCGCCCCACCCCCCTCCCTCCCAGACCGCACCCCCCCCCCCCCCAGCAACAGCAGCAGTGAGTTTGGGAGAGACGAGGGTATTTTTGTCAAAAATTATTGGTCAAACCCTTTGACCGACAGTTTTGGACGTTTTCCGTCAAAAGTGGGGGGTGTCTTGCATTATGGTAAAACAGTGGGATGCACCTTGAATTTGGGTAAAACAAGTGGGGTGCGACTCAAAATTTCTCTATTTTTATTTATCATAACTGGTCGTTGGTGTAGACAGTTTCAATGTTTTGATCTCTTGCAACTCAATTGCAAGTGACTGCGATATGAGATTTTATTGCAGTTGAAAGTGTCATTTATCTCAGTTGCATGAGAAATTTGTTGTAACTCCATTGCAAGTTATGTTCTTTACTTTTGTAATTCTCACATACACTTTCATATTGTTTTCCAAACAAACTAGTTTGAAACTATTCACTTGCAGGGGACAAAAATTATGTATCCAAATATATTTTAGAAAGTGATACGTTCACACTTTTATTGCCAGTGTACTGCAAATATTGCAACATATTGGTGATACTTTCGAGGAGCTACAAGTATCCAAACAGCTCCTTAGCAGCCCGGCCCAACAAAGCGTGTGATGAGGTTTGTAATGGAGGCTTTTGAATGGTTAAATGTAAAATCACCTAATTTTTAAACAAATTTTATGAATTTTTTTGGGATACTAATTTTATCAATCGGTTTAACAAATAAAATCTTCTATAAAAAATCAACCAAAAAAAGGTTGAGTAACCTTACTTTTTTTTTTCAAATAGTTAAACAAAACAAATAAAAACAAAGACATGATAATTATTAGAACATTAAAAGATATTTAAAAAAAATATTAAGTGAATTAGTTGGTATTGTGGTAATGACTCTCTCAATGTATTTCTTTATCTATGGTTCGAACTTTGTTATTACCATTAGTTACTAAAGTTTATTATGTATAACTAAGTGGGGTGTAGGCCTCATTTTGGACCGCCTTCATGCTAAAATCATTACTGTGGAGGTCTTACTATTGTGAGGGTTGGGCTGGCTCAGTAAGTAACATGGGACCATGTTTAAAAATCTTGTCTATTGAGAGATCTGGGACGACCCACCCCCACGCCACCGACTGCCCACCCCTGTCCGGCCTTGGCCCTTAGGCAAGTAATCCACTATCCAACCGGTTGGAGCACCCGGTTCAGATTGGAGAATCCGGTTCAGACCGATTTTTTAAAATAACCATGCATAAATGAGAAAAGAAAACAATAGGAAAAGCTAAGATGAGACCTATTGGCTAGAGAGGAACTATTCTACTGCCCAAACATGTTGTCCAGTAGAATCCTCGTTGCAGTCCCAAGGCATCAGGTAGGTTTACTTTGATTGATATGTGTGTGGTACTGTGGTGTGGTGTTTTGGTGGGTGTGTGTGTGTGTGTGTGTGTGTGTGTGTGTGTGTGTGGGGGGGGGGGGGGGGGGGGGGCATTCAATTCTCCACATGGTGATGGTGAGTAGAATTTGATCAGAATTGATCACAGTGAACCAAAAGCCACTTTTTATTCCTGTTATTTCGGGAGGAACTCTTAGGTCCTCTTAAGACAGGAAATAACCTAACCTTTCTATATCATGGCATTAGTTTAATTAAAATTTGTTGGAATATTAGTGTGAAAGAGCACATTCTTTTGAGTTTTACAAAGTCCATCTCAAATTGGTATTTTGCATATATATATATATATATATATATATATATATATATATATATATATAAGTCCATCTCAAATTGGTATTTTGCATATATATATATATATATATATATATATATATATATATATATATATATATATATATATATATATATATATATAAGGAAGGGATATTGCACCAAACTTATTGCATCAATTGTTGTACCAAACAATCTCAACCACACATTTATTTCTATCATGTGGTTATAAAGCATTCCATAAAGTTGTTGCCACGTCAGCATGCTTTATAACCACATGATTGAAATAAATGTGTGGTTGAGATTGTTTGGTGCAACAATTGATGCAATAAGTTTGGTGCAATATCCCTCCCCATATATATATATATATATTTGTGCATTATATATATATATATATATATATATATATATATATATGTTGTGCATTATTATTATTATTTACTTTGTAGCTTGTCATATTTATTTATTTTAATTTCTTTTTTCTGATAATGTAGAGGACGCAATGGTAAGGTTTGTTGTTTGTTTTCTATATCTTGGAGAATGCATGTTTAAATCATAAAAATAATTAACCTCTACAAATACTAGTCATGTTCAAGTGCGTACCAATAATTACCTTCCGCAGTGGTAGTTACGTCTATCCAAACAATCCCTTCTTGTTTAGATGTATATGGAACATGAGAAAAAAAAAATTTCTCTTTCAAGAATTAATTGCTTAGTATTTTTTTTGAAAGTAATTGCTTTGTATCAAATCCCATTTTCTCTATCCAATTTTTTTTTTTCTCTATCCAAAAATTTTCCGCATGAGAAATTTTTTTTCTCTTTCAAGAATTAATTGCTTAGTATCAAATCCCATTTTCTTTTGCATTTACTGGACAATTATAATATATCACGTGAAAATTCCTTTTGCATTTTCAGGACAATTATACTATATCACGTGAAAATTCCTTCCATATTATATCTCATCCATTAATCCTTATGAAAGAGAATCATTTGGGTCAACTCTATCTGTTACCTGTTGTGCTTAATTCCTTCCATATTCCTTCCATATTATAATTGTAACGCTCTAGTGTTTATAGTTTCCCTTTATAAAAGAGAACAAAATAGTTACTAAAAAAGTGACTACTGCTTATGAAAAAGGCTTGTCTACTTTGCGGAAGGAAAGAAAATAAATTCTTTACCCATTTCTTTTATTTGGATTTTTTTTTTTTATCAATTTTTTCGTGTTTGGAAAAATTTTGGAAAGAAAAAATGAATCCTTAGAGTGGAACAGTTAATCCTTGGTTGGGTGGGGAACCATTTTCTTCCATATTTTTTTGGACATTATTTTTCTTTTCTCCTCATTTTTTTGGCATCCAAACAAAAAACAAAAAGCTTTTATTTTCCAATACAACGATTTCGCGAACCAAACGTGGCCATCATCAATTTAGCACAACGACGATGGAATACAAAAATGCTATCTGGCTCCCAAAATATTTGGGTGATGACATCTCCCATTATGTGGCATATGACATGGTTGCTGACATGGCAGCTGACATGACAAAATTTAACATTAATAATACTAAAATTAATTTTAAATTAACATTAAGATTAACCTTAACATTAAAATTAAAATTAACATTAATATTAATATTTAAATTAACCTTAACATTAATATTAATATTAACATTTAAAAAATTGGATAATTAATGTTTTGGGTTAAATTTGTCATGTCAACTGTTATGTCAGCTGCCGTGTCAGATGTCACATAATGGAAGATGGTATCACCCTGATATTTTGGGAGCCAAATAGCATAATTGTTTCCTTTCTCTTGGGAATCAATTTATTTTCCAATCATTTCTTTTGGCATTCAAACACCTAAAAGGAAAGACTTTTATTTTCCAGTGTCCTGATTTTGCGAACCAAACTTGGCTTTATGCGACCTGAGATTTCGTCCAACTGCTTGAAGACGAAGAGTGGTAGGGCTATCCATAAATTGACAAATTGGCACATATAGTTTACTGCATACTATAAAGCCGACCTTGTAAGTGCAAGATAATGCAGAACTCTTGTTGTTGTATGTGGCACCTGGTTTAGAATCAAAGGGACCAACCTTCTACAACAAATCCAAGCTATAATTCAATTGTGTTGGACATGGAATCCTGAGTCCGAGATGCTTCAATACCCAGAAAATAATGTAGAGCACCCATAACTTTCATAGCAAAACCCTTTTGAAAGCAACAACGAGAGCATCCATTTGAAATGAGCTATCACTTGTTAGGATAATATCTTCCACATACATGTTAGATTATATTTAGTTTATATTTGTAATGTAAATATGGTCCATACCCATAAGTCCAAATGTAGACACTATATATATTGTAACAAATCCTAGCAATGAGAACAAGGCATTATTATTTTCTACATGGTATCAGGTCCCCCGAAAAATCCTAGCCGCCAAATCATACATCTCCACCTGAATCCAGCGTCCGATCCGGCGCCCCTCCTTCCCGGCGAACCCGGCTACTCCGCCCGACGGTCCGACTGATCCGCTCCGACTGATCCGCCCGGCGTCCGCTCCGACTGATCCGCTCGTGTCCTTCGTGATGCTCGGTGGTTATTTTCACGGAATCGTCCGTAGCTCCCATGCATGATGCTGTATCCAATGTCAGGAATTTCTGTAGCAGTTTGGAGTACTTGATATAGTCACCTGTACTCGGTTGTTGGTAGATTGCTTTGGTTTGTAATGAGCCCTCTGTGGCACGTAGTTCTTGACTGATTTCTCTCAGAACTTTGAACTTTGCTATAAAAAAAAAAAAAAAACAATATATATATATATATATATATATATATATATATATATATATATATATATATATATATATCCAGATATTCGGCGTCCCTGATCTCGGCCGATTCGCCGCTGACCCCGTCCATCAGCGACAGATTCGTCGGAGTTGTACAAAATTTTGTACACCCGACATCCGCTCGCCCCTACGCGCCAGATCCAGCGTCCCCGATCGCGGCCGATTCGCCGCCGACTCCGTCCATCTGCGGCCGATCCGTCGGAGTTGTACAAAATTTTTGTACACCCGACATCCGCAATGGCAGATGATGCTGCGTCCAGCTACTCCGTCGCGACTGGCGGTGGCGGTGCACACAACCAAAATTATCCTAATCCGAAGGATTCATATTTTCTGAGTTCTGCTGATCAACCAGGAAATATCGTTACTCCTATTATTTTTCGTGGACCGAACTATGCTGAGTGGTCTCGGTCGATACGTCTCTCCCTGATCTCTAGGCGAAAGAACACTTTTCTGGAAGGTACCGAAGTCAAACATGTTAATGATGCTAGTAAATTGCTTGATTGGAGATGCGTGCAAGCGCTATTGGTTCAATGGGTTCGTAATACCATTGATCCGTCTCTGAAGAAATCTTTGCCGTACTTTGAGGAGGTTTATCCATTGTGGAACTTGTTGGAGAAACGATTTGTTGTTAGCAATGGCACTCGAAAGCAACAAATTAAGGTGGCTTTGGCTGAGTGCAAACAAACGGCTTCGATGTCTGTGGAAACATACTTTAAAAATTTGCAGTCTTTATGGGATGAACAAGCTGCTTATTTTCCATTGCCTACACTACTAAAATATGGCAAATTAGCGACGTCATTATACGTCACTAATAATGAAAAAATACGTCGCTAATCGTAATTAGCGACGAATTTAGCGACGTCAAGTGAAGGTCGCTTTTAAGCTAGTCGCAGATGGCAAATTCGTCGCCCTACGTCGCTGTTTGCGACGTCCCAGCCGTGTCGCTAGGTCGTCGCAAAGTTAGCGACGTAGAGCGACAAAAACTTTACGTTGCAAACTTAGCGACGTAGTGCGACTTCTTAGCGACGTTTAGTTCTATTGACGTGATGACGTGGTATGCCTGCCACGTCAGCAAGGTGGCGACGTACAGCGACGTAACGCCGCTAATTAGCGACGTATAGCGACATCCACTTTCCATCGCTATTCGTCGCTATACGTCGCTATCCGTCGCAGACTACTGAAAAAATTAAAAAAATATAATGTGTATTTTTGTTATGCTGTGTGTCTGTGTTTACAGTGTGTGTGAAGTGCAGTGTTCGAACCATCGACAGTTTCACTAACTGTTCTATGTTTTATCTTGGATAGAAAGAGCAACAGTTCAGGGTGCACTTCTCAGAGCTTCCTCTTCACGTCCTTCACGTTCTCGGGATCCTGTACGACGTCCCGAGAGAGTGAAGGATGTGAAAATGAAGCTCTCAGAAGTATACCCTGAACAGTTGCTCTTTCTGTCCAAGATAAAACATACAACAGTAATCAAAACTATCGATGGTTCCGAACACTACATTTCACATACACTGTAAACACAGACACACATCATCACAAAAATACACATTATATTTTTTTAAAATTTGGACAGCACCTCCTTTGTATATCAGATCATCGCTTATAACCCAGCGTAGGTATATTTGTCATCCCCGTCACAGATATCATCATAATTAAGTCTCCCATCATAACAGTCTACAACTAATAGATGAATAACAGTCTTCCATCATAACAATCTACAACTAAATATCATACATGTACTCAATGAAAATACCAACAAATTAAATATCACAAACATACATGTCCAACAAACATACATGTCCAACTGAGTCAAAAAATAATGAAAATCAGTGTACAGAACAGTCAATGGGCCCGTAGGGCCAATACATACAAAGATGATAAAAAATATATACTGGATCACTGAGGACCCCTGCCGCGCATCTGGGATATAATGTACTCATACTGCTCCTGGGTGAGCTGCACCGTAGGGGCAGTAGGAGGCAGTGCAATCTCTGGAGTCGGCGCCGTCGATGGACCGGGAGGACGTATCTGCTCCAGCTCTCGCAGTCGCTCACCATGCGCAGCCAGGGTACTCACCATCCTCTGAGTACTCTCCTCAATCGAAGCCGATACCTGAGTGAGTGAAGCAGACATGGTCCTCTACGATCCCTCCAGCTCGACCTGTCTATGCTTTGTGCGCTGCGTAGACTCGGTGAGCGTGTGCAAGCTGGCAGCTGTAGGCTGCTGCAGACTCATCAGCTCCTGTATACTGCGCTCGACCGCATCAAATCGTCCAGTGATCATCGGAGGGTCGGATCGTCACTCGACCGCATCAGAAATCTGCTGCTGCAACTCGCGATGCAGCTCGTCGATCTGACGACGAATATCCTGAGCTCGTGATGACGCCTGCGAAGCCGGAGACTGCGCACTGACAGAGGGGGCCCGGGATGACTCCGAAGCCAAATACGTGCCGTAGGATCCCGTACCGTAGTACGTACCCTTCTGAAGACCGCCAACAGCGGTCATCCAGAGGTCGTCCGGCGATGGAGCTGTAGGCGGCTGGGGGAAAGTACCAGCCCCTCCCTTTGCTGGCGTACTAGCAGCAGCAGCCGCCTCCTCTTGCCGCCGAATAAACTCGGCCTAGAACAATGTTTGCTAACGTGTAAGTGTTTGCTAAAGTCTATATTGATATCTATTTTCCTGTTTTCTAAATTATAGTAAATTAATATAAAGAATAGAACGTACATATGCCTGCATCGCCCTCTCGTCAATGAACTCTCCAGCCCTCCGATGGGTGACCAGGAAGACGGTCACCATGTTCGGGTCCTCACCCTTTTTTACCTGTTAAAATATATTATCTATTATTAGTATTAAACATTCTATCGAACTATATATAAATTAATGTCCGTCATAGGAAACGTACCAGACGACAAAAATGCTCCATCATCGGAATGGAGCCACCACACCACTTACTGGTGCTCGACCGTGCCACCTTGGCCTTGTCAGACCGCTCCTGGTACCTAGCCTCGGCGAATCTAGCCTTCATCGCAATCCACTTCTCTGGCGTGATCCAACCATGGATCAGCTTTCCGGAGCGATCACGAGACTTCTGGTCGTGGATCGCATCACGGATGAGCTTGCCTGCGACGACAGAAAATGGGCCTCGATCTTCGCTGTCCGGTATGGTGGATAGAAATAGATCCTCTACAAGAAGTTAAATAGAAAAGTTATATAATATACACAAATGATTATTAAAATTTAAAAATAAACAAATTTTTTACCTTGAAGTGGGCCAACCAAAAGGTATTCCTATCTGCGGGAGCATCTGAGTAGTTAATCCAAGGCCCACCATAGTTCTACCTCAAAAATAACCCTGGCTGTCTCTGTACTGCAGGAGGCCGATATCTATACAATAATAATTTTCATGAATGTATATGTACATATAATCATTTGAGAAATCTATATTAATTAATTAACTTACTTCGTAGGCCCGTCCGTCCAAATCTCCATACGTGTCTCGCCCGGGGGAGCGCATGGAGGGTCGCTTTCACCTCCTGCTGGGCAGGATCAGTCTGATCGCCGTCCTCCATATGCTCTGCGTCGGCTCCCCCCATGGAGCCGTCGGCTGGAGGAATGCTGGACCGGGATCAGGAATGCTGGATGCGGGATCAGGAACGCTGGACGACGAGGGAAGAGTCGCCAACCTGCTGGAACTGCCCTGTGTTATGCCCCGATCCTGCTAGGGTCGTCCGTCTTGCCTGGATCCCTGCGGGATCGATCGTCCTCGCTAAGGCGTGATGCCGTGCAAGCCTAAGTTGCGCTTGCACAAGGCCATATACCTGCACAAAATAACTAGTCAAGCAAAAACACACGTACGCACCCATTAGTTAAGCAAAACATACGCACACACCCATTCATTACAGAAAACCAAATATTGGACACAAAAATTTGAAATGGAAATACTTCTTTTATTGATAACTTGATATGAATACAAGTACAAAGCTTTGCAAACTCAGAGTGCCTTATATTGGCTATATGATTCTCTTTGAAATTCTCTTTTGAAAATAGCCGCAATGCCCATACATCATATCCCTTATTACAAGCTGGAATTGAAAGACACCTTCAAAGGAAATGGAAACTTGAAACTTGACTGGAATAAAAATAAAACTTCGAGGCAATCCAAAGCTCTACTGGGCTAGACGAGCTTCGGTGCCTCACTTGAAATCCTCCTGTCTCCTTTTGCTTTCTGAAAAGGATGCCCACAACGTGGGTCAGCACACATCATGTACTAGCGATCGACTTTTGGCCGAACTCGTAAATCTCTGCACTAAATCAACATGTTGAGCTAACATTTACTAGTGATCTTTCTACTTGTCTAGGTTCTTTTTAACAATTCATAAGAACATGACAGTAGAATATATCATAAGCAACTTACCATCGCCGGCAGTCATCCCTGCACAAAACCACGTTAGCACAATTTGCATAATGAGTAATTCATGATTCATTCTTGCAGATATTGAAGTTGTCATTCGGGTCATCCATGTGGACTATTCTACATATTGGTCCATGGGTTATTCCCATGATTAGCCGCTGTGACTCTTTGGTTCAGCTCGTCGCTAAGGACTCAGATCGACTCCCATTTTCACATGGAGGACCTAATCTCTCATAGGCCGAGCAGTTCCAGGTGCCCCCAGATACCACCCGAGAGACAAATATTTCCTTGTATACAAGTTGTCCGAGACCAAATGCATGCTCTAGCCGTTCTATCAGATGAGACACATTTAGACTTATGCACAGATATACGGCACATTTATTTCGTGCCTTCAGATTCATCTCAACACGTACAAGTTCGTCTGTACATGTCTATATTTTCAAGCATACTAGTGACAAGCAGATGATCATTCTTATTGAGCAGATCGAGTAGCAACACATTCTTGCATTTGATTCAATTCAATTATTTTCTCTTATCTTTTGTGGATGTGGTATCGTTGATCATTGGGACAAGGCAACAGAGTGGACTAGAGATCATTTTTCTTAGGCGTACAGATCAATATTTGTTCGGTTGAAGCAACTCACCGAAACGAATCTTAGTTGAGAGAAGGAGGGACTACACGTGCCGTTCACGAACAATTCACACGCCCTACATTGGCACCAACAGTTGATTAGCATACTTCGTCTCTTTCTCTCAAGATTCGAAATGAATGCGAAATGCGATGAAAGCGAACAATGAAAACCAATCATTGAAAACCAACACGAAAACGCATTCATCAAAACCAAGCAGCGAGAGAAAACATTTAGCAAAACTCTTGGATTCATTTCAATATAAGCCAATCCATCAATTGGAAAGGTTCATTACATTTCATCCGTGATCAATCGATACCGGCCAAGGTTTCACCAAATACTCAGTTCATGACTGAGTCAACAAGCCGTAGGTATTACATAGTAGACCGCGAGGAGCGGGGCACTACACCCTGTCCCGGTAATGGACCGGGAACAGAACGGTACAATGGCGTACTCGGAGATGAGGATGAGGGTACGAAATCTCCATCCCCAGTCCGAGGCTGACGGGACTGTCTAATATAAAATCCTCCGCGTCGTCCAGATGGTCTAGTCATACCTGATATCGATGCGATCACGAGATTTGTGAAGTACACGAGCTGAGCCTGACTTGATAGGATAAATGGTTCATAGGCTTGATATCGACGCCGATAGTTTATATCAACAAGATCGTGCTTATCTACTTTTCAACCTTGACCTTCAATCGGACCGAACCAATCACACCTGAATAACACAATCTTAGCAGGCTCTATTCCATAACTATATGTCAGCTCCACGATCTCCCATAGCACGCCATAGAAATCGTTGCCCGTATCAACATCTTTGTAGTTCGAAGATCTGATACACAAACAACTATTTTTTGTGGAGTCGAGATCCACAAAGTTGTCTCTGATCGGGCAAGTTGTTGACTTGAACCTAAACCCATTAACACAGTAGCTTGGCCATATTTTTGCAGCATAAATTGGTCCCTTGGCTAGCGTTCTAATAGACTAGTTCTCAAGTCTTGCGTATGGACGATCGACCTAAATACCACGAAAGAAGAAATTAAGCTCATTCTCAATCAAGTACATATACAGAAAGGTAATTACAGAGTTCTCAAGTCTTATATATGCACTCTCCATGAATACGTGACAGTCGTGGCTCTTCATATCCGTCAATTTATTTTTCTTCGGATCGACACATCTTCTCAGATTTGACACATATCCGTCTGAAAATTTTAGGCTCTGGATCCACCGACAAAGTCTCACTTTATCCTCCTTGTCCAACGAGAAAATTGACTTCGGCAGGAACTGTTTTCCATTCTGCTCTATCAAATGCAACGCAGGGCGTTTGCATATTTCTTCTAAGTCCAACCTGGCCTTGGGATTGTCTTTCGTTTTTCCCTTTACGTCCATCACAGTATTAATTATGTTATCAAACACATTCTTCTCAATATGCATGACATCAAAATTATGTCTGATCAGATTGGTACTCCAGTATGGCAGATCCCAGAATATGCTCCTCTTTGTCCAGTTATGATCTCTACCAAATCCATCGCACTTGTACCCAGTTGTAGGATCTTCGATAGCACTTGGAAAATCTCTAACCTCCTCCCATATCGTGGCTCTGTACCACCTTGGCGGTGGATCACCCTTCTCTACAATGTCGGCACGGAATGCATTCCTGTTCCTTCTGAACGGATGATCTTTTGGCAGAAATTGTCGATGACAATCAAAGAAGCACGGTTTTCCTTCGTGTTTCAAACGGAAAGCCTTACTACGGTCCATGCAATACGGACATGAGAGACGGCCATGAGTGCTCCATCCAGATAACATTCCATAGGCCGGAAAGTCGTTGAGGGTCCACATAAGGGTTGCCTTCATCTGAAAATTCTGCTTCCTGGAAACATTATACGTGTTAGCGCCTACTTCCCATAACTGATTCAACTCATCTATCAAAGGCTGTAAGTACACATCAATGTTCCTCTTGGGATTGTTCGGACCAGGAATTATAACGGTTAGAAACATGTACTGAGTCTTCATGCACATCCAAGGCGGTAGGTTATACGGAGTGACAATCACAGGCCAGCACGAATACTGGGATTCCAAAAGACCAAAAGGAGTAAAACCGTCAGAAGATAGCCCTAACCTGACATTGCGCGGATCTGATGCAAAATCAGGATACACTCGATTAAAGTGCTTCCACGCTTCTCCATCGGATGGGTGATCCAACACTCCTTCAATCTGTTCTCGCATGTGCCAACTCATATTTTCGGCCGTCTCTTTCACCATAAATAATCTTTGCAACCGCGGCGTTAAAGGCAAGTAGTGCATTGAATCGGTCGGTCTTCTTGCATCGGTAGACCTTCCTGTACTAGTTGTCTTATAGCGATCAGCACCACAAAATCTGCACACATCTGCGTCCTTGTCGTCTTTGTAGTACAGCATGCACCCATTGCGATAAGAATCGATTTTCTCGTATCCCATCCAGAGCGATCTCACCATCCTCTTAGACCGGTAGAAGTCTTTAGGCAACTTAGCACCCTCAGGCAATATTTCTATAAGCAACTACATAAGACAGTTGTAGCAATCTTACGACATGTTAAAATCGGACTTGATGCTCAATAATCTTGTAACCACCTCCAACGGTGAATGATCCTTACAGCCAGGATATAATAGAGTCCTTGCATTCTCCAGCAACTCCAAGAACTGTGCAGCATCGGCGTTCGGTGCCTCCTCAGGTGCATCATAATCGTCCGGATCGAAACTAGGCCCCGCCGCGTCAAAAATCATGTTCACCACCCATCATCGTAAGCAGCGTTGTTGTGGACATCCACATAAGACTCATACTCCGATGCTAAAGACACAAGTTCTCCGTGCGCGCTCAACTGATAGTAATTCGGCGTGAAACCCTTCGAGTATAAATGATACGTGACATCCACTTCTGGATGATATTTTAAGTTGCGACATCTCACACACGGACACTTAATTTTGGTACCGTCTATGTACTGACGGAACGCCTTGGCAAACTGCAGGAACTGCTGTACACCCTCTATGAATTCATCTCGCACACCGTACAAGTCATCAGGATGACGGTTGTACATCCACGAACGATTTCGTAAGTAGTAATTCATATCCATATCCAATTGAGGATAATTCTGTAAGATAGATACATGCACATTGCAGTCAGTGAATGAATGTTAAGATAGTTTAGATATGGGTGCGCAACATAAACTGTTCATTCATTCCACATATTACAAACAAAGAATTTGAAGAAAGAAACAAAAATAACTGTGTTGGGACTAAAACAACTGTCTTGTGTCAAAGTGTCGTATCTGATAGACCGATACTAATCCGATACGGTCGGTACTAATCCGATACCGATTCTGATACTCATCCCAACTGTCCAATATCGACCCTTTGGGTCTACAAGAGTTACTTCATCCAGTTTGTCAAGAAAGGTAAAACTTTTTAAATTAATATCCAATATCGACCCTTTGGCATGTGCTTGAGCAGTATCCTAACTCAAACTATCTATTCTAACTAATAAATTAATATCCTACTTTAACATCTACTAACTGTCATATTCCTTCTAACATAAACTAATATCCTAATCTAAACTAACCCTTTAACTGAAACTAATATCTAAACAATGCTAATCATGAACTAACACCCTAACCTGGAAGTCCACACTGCTCAAGCACAGGCCAAAGGCCAAGTTATAAGGCAAAATGCAGGCAAGTGCCTGTAGCTACAAGGCAAAACCAAATGTTGACGGTATAAGTGAAGTAACTCTTATAGACCGAAAGGATACTCTATACACTCTATGTAATACGATATACCAATCATACCTACACTTCTAGGATACTCTATACACTGTAGTAATGAATTGCCCTTACTAATGATGCTCTTAGGTAACATATTTAACAGATGAGATTTTCATGTTGCACTTACGCATTTGTAGCTATAAACTGCTTGAGCAACAACATATAGGTATGGGAATCGGTATCGGACTATTCCTATGAGTATTGGTATCGACGATATCAGTAGTAGACTTACTAGCTAGGGTTTTGGTCAAACTCTAGTCCACAAGTTCAATTAGCCTATTGGGTTCATTTCTAGGTAATCCTATAGATATATCAGGGTATAGGCTAAGGTACACTAGGTCAAGCACATATGTATACCATATATACAATAACATATATATATATATATATATATATATATATATATATATATATATATATATATATATATATTTTATATATATATATATATATATATATATATATATATATATATATATATATATATATATATATATATATATATATATATATACACCATATATATACAATAACATATATATATATATATATATATATATATATATATATATATATATATATATATATATATATATATATATATATATATATATATATATTGAGAGGATATATGTATTTTTATGAGAGGATATGTGTATATATATATATATATATATATATATATATATATATATATATATATATATATATATTATATATATATATAAATATATATATATATATATATATATATATATATATATATATATATATATATATATATATATATATATATATATATATATATATATATAAAATATATATATATATATCTATATATATATATATATATATATATATATATATATATATATACACATATCCTCTCATAAAAATACATATATCCTCTCAAAAAAAATACATATATATATATATATATATATATATATATATATATATATATATATATATATATATATATATATATATATATATATATATATATATATATATATATATACACATATCCTCTCATAAAAATACATATATCCTCTCAAAAAAAATACATATATATATATATATATATATATATATATATATATATATATATATATATATATATATATATAATATATATATATATATATATATATATATATATATATATATACACACACACACATATTCTCTCAAATCCAAATATAGCAAGCCCCTATATATCATAACCTTACCCCACATGAATCTCATGCATATATAATCTCAGCTATATATCACTACTCTACATATATGAACTAAATATACCAAGCCAACACATTTCTATTTCACATACATATATCTCAGGAAACAGAGTATACAACCAACAACTTCAAAACATTCAATTTAACTCAAACCCCCAACTTAACTCACAGTCAACAAACTAAACCCAAACTTGTATCTCAGAAATTCCAAACTCAATCTCAGGAAAACCTGAGATTGCATTTCAACTGCCAAACCCCACAACCTAAATAAAACCAAAAATATGTCAAGAGGGGTCGTATGTGTTTGTGTGTATACAAATGTGTCCAAGGGTCGTGTCAGTGTCCAAACAACTGCACAGACAGTGGGTGTGTGCGGGGTGGAGGAGGAGGAGGAGGGAGAGGAGTTAATTAGGTTAGGGTTTACCTGAGCTCGAGGAGGTGGAGCTCGACGGGGGGAGTAGGGGTCGCCGGAGGGGGAGGGAGTCGCCGGAGGGGTAGGGGTCGCCGGAGGGGGAGGGAGTCGCCGGGGGGAAGGGAGTCGCCCGGGGGGGAAGGGGAGCTCCAGTGAAAATTGGAATTTTCGAGTGAGGGGGAAAAAATGAAACGCTGTGCCCTAAGTAAAAATGTTAGCGACATCAAGGGAGGACGTCGCTAAACGTCACAAAATTTTAATATATGGCGACATATTTTAATAATATGTCGCTGAACGTCGCTATTCAGCGACATAATTTGACCCATGTCGCTGAACGTCGCAATTCAGCGACGTTTTGCGATGTTTATATAACGGAGTCGCTGAATTCCATATATAGCGACGTAATTTTATGTCGTCGCTAAATTACATCGCTAATAAATCATATTTTAGTAGTGCTACTTGTACCTGTGGTGAACTTGCTGCAAAGCTATAGGCTATGAGGGATGGAGACCACTTTCAGGACTTTATGTATGGGTTGAATGCTGAGTTGTATGGTCATACCCGATCTAATCTCCTGGCTCAGGATCCTTAGCCAAGTTTAGATCGGGCATACCAGACAGTCCGTGAGGAGGAGGATATGGGAAAATCTCAATCCGCTACTGAGGAGGTGATGGCGCTGGCTATCAAGACTTCACCTCGTTTTTCTACTACTTCTAATAGTAGAACCTCAGATTCCAGAGACAAATCAGGTATGATCTGTACTCATTGCAAGAAAATAGGTCATGATGTTACAACTTGCTTTGCCAATATTGGCTATCCAGAGTGGTGGAAGACTCGTCCTCGACGTGAGGGCGGACGTGGTGCTGGTGGTGGCAGAGGCCCGGTACCACTGCAGAGACGTGATGGAGGACGTGGTGCTGGTGGCGCAGGGGTTGTTCATTATGTCGCCGCTGCTGGTCATGGTGTCCCTGCTGGTCTTGCTGGGAGTTCGACGGATATGATGCATGGAGGGTATCCTTCACCACTCTCAGGTGAACAATGGCAGAAACTGATGAGCTTGCTGGGTAACGACAATTCTTCCAACCCTGGTTCTTCAAACTCTGATCGTCTGATGGGTAAGAATTCTTCTGTCCCTTGGATATTCGATACTGGGGCTACCCTCCATGCGATAGGCTCTCGTGACTGTTTAGTAGATTGCTTTGAGGGCCCTGTCTGTCCTATGATTTTGCCTGATGGGAGCACTATTGAGGCTGTTCTGAGAGGCAAAGTATTTTTGACTGCTTCGTTGGTGTTGACGGATGTTCTTTATGTTTCGACATTGACTTGCAATTTGATCTCTGTCTCCCAATTGATTGGTGCCAGAAATTATGATATGTTATTTACTCCTGATTTGTGTTTTGTTCAGGACCGAAGTACGAGGATGGTGATTGGAGAAGGTAAACAAAAGGGTGGACTTTACTTCTTGGGGGAGGTTCCAGCTTCTTTGGCTTTGGTGATCCTGGCATGCAAAGGGAATGATTCCGAGGTTTGGCATAGTAGACTGGGGCATCCTTCAGATAAAGTAATACAGACTTTACCTTTTTTCTCTGGTAGTAGTGTATTTTCTCATAAGACTTGTGATATTTGTCATCAAGCTAAACAGACTCGTGATGCCTTTCCTGATAGTAGTAGTCGTGCTTTGCGATGCTTTGAACTTATCTACTGTGATCTGTGGGGACCATATAGTGTTCCGTCATCTAGTGGGGCACGATATTTTTGACTTTGGTGGATGATTTTTCTAGAGCTGTTTGGGTTATTTTATTGACGGATAAGTGTGATGTTTATTCTATGTTTCTTAAATTCATTGCTATGGTGAAGCGTCAGTTTGGGTACGTCGTGTGCGGAGTGACAATGGCACTGAATTTAATTGTTTACGAGATTATTTTTCATCTCAAGGTATATTGTTCCAAATATCCTGTGTTGGGACACTTCAACAGAATAGAAGGGTGGAAAGAAAACATCGACATATATTAAATGTAGCAAAGGCATTGAGATTTCAGGGTTCTCTTTCCGTGAATTTTTGGGGGGAATGTGTTCTGGGTGCATGTTATTTGATAAATAGAACCCCTTCTAGTATCTTGAATTTTAAGTCTCCTTATGAAGTTTTATATGGTTCGGCTCCTTCGT
This sequence comes from Iris pallida, assembly GCA_029216955.1. Classification (NCBI taxonomy): domain Eukaryota; kingdom Viridiplantae; phylum Streptophyta; class Magnoliopsida; order Asparagales; family Iridaceae; genus Iris; species Iris pallida. The sequence goes on along the minus strand of JANAVB010035820.1, from coordinate 2,334,118 downwards.
ATGATTATCTACGTATTTTTGGTTATCTGTGCTATACGTATGATTTGAAATCCCGATATGATAAATTTGCTAGCAGGAGCAGAAAATGTATCTTTGTTGGGTATACACTTGATAAAAAGGGATGGAAACTATATGATTTGGAGACTGGTGAATTTTTTGTGTCCCGTGATGTTACTTTTTATGAAAAAGAATTTCCTGGGTATGGCTCTGCTAGCGAGATGTCTTCTACGACACGCAATACATCTGTTGAGGTGCCGGGAGACGATATAGAGGCTTTTGGGATGGTGCCGGCTACGGTTGCAGAGGCCGATGTGGTTGCTGGTGGCTCAGCACCGAGTGGCAAGGATGCACAGGTAGATGCAGAAGTATTGACAGAAGAGTCCGCTAGGGGTGATGCGAATACTACTAATGGTATAGGGGATACAATATTGCCAGAGGTGCCCGATGAGGTAGTATTGGGAAGAGGAATGAGAAAGAAATCACAGCCAGTACGATTACAGAATTTTGTGACGAATGCTGTTCGAAGTAAAAGTCTCCCCCTTCACCACAGTTCATCTGTTCCCGTCACTTCCTCAGGTACTTCGTATCCTCTAACACAATTTCTAAGTTATGACATATTTACTGCTGGACACAGAGATTTTCTTGCAGCTATCACTGCCGGTGTTGAGCCTACTTCAAATCGCCAGGCCTCGCGAGATTCAGGCTGGCGCGCAGCTATGCAATCTGAAATACAGGCTCTGGAAGATAATGGGACATGGAGTCTTTTCGATTTGCCTCATAGGAAGAAAGCATTGGAAAGTAGATGGGTGTACAAAATAAAGTACAAATCCGACGGCAGTGTTGAGCGCTTAAATGCATGGCTGGTTGTGTTCGGTAATCATCAGGTTGAGGGAATCGACTATTCAGAAATATTTGCCCCGGTAGCTAAGATGCCTACGGTTAGGGCATTCTTGGCTGTTGCAGCGTGAAAGGCTGGACTTTGCACCAGATGGATGTGCACAATGCTTTTCTTCATGGAGAACTGACAGAAAAAGTATATATGAAGTTGCCGCCAGGTTTTTCGCATAGTGAACCCAACAAAGTGTGTCGCCTGAGTAAGTCTCTATATGGATTGAAACAGGCACCACGTTGTTGGTTTGCCAAGCTTACTGCTTCTCTGATATCCTATGGATTTATTCAATCACATTCCGATTATTCTATTTTCTCTTTTTTTAATGGGAAGGTAGAGTTGCATGTTTTGATCTATGTGGATGATATGATTGTGTCTGGTAATGATACAGGTGCTTTAGATGCTTTCAAAAGGTACCTTAGTTCTTGCTTTCACATGAAGGACCTTGGTGTGTTGAAGTATTTTCTTGGCATAGAGGTGGCTCAGAGTGCGGAAGGAATTTCCTTGTGTCAAAGAAAGTATGCTTTGGACATCATTTCCGAATACGGTTTGATGGGGTCTCGCCCTGCTGGTTTTTCCATGGAGCCCAATCACAAGCTGGCAGAATCGACTAGTCCAAGGTTGGCGGATGCAGAGACTCATCGGAGGCTGGTTGGGAGGTTGATTTATCTATCATTTACTAGCCCTGACTTGGCCTATGCTGTGCATATCTTGTCTCAATTCTTACAGGAGCCTCGACAAGATCATTGGCATGCTACTTTGAGAGTTGTCAAATATCTCAAAAATACACCAGGACAGGGTATTCTTTTGAAAGCTGATTGTGATCTCCGTCTTTCTGGTTGGTATGATTCCGACTGGGCAAGTTGTCCCTTGACTCGCCGCTCTGTTACAGGCTGGTTGGTGTTTTTGGGGGGGTCTCCTATTTCTTGGAAGACCAAGAAGCAATCAACTGTTTCCCGATCTTCCGCTGAAGTTGAATACCGATCTCTTGCTGCGCTTGTTTGTGAGTTGAAATGGTTGAAGGAGTTATTGGTACGTTTGTGCGTTCGCCAGGAGTCTGCTATGTCGGTGTATTGTGACAGTCAGTCAGCCCTGCACCTGGCTCAGAACCCAGTATTTCATGAGCGCAGTAAGCATATTGAGGTGGATTTGTATTTTGTTCGCGATGCTATTAGAGATGGCACCGTAATAGCCTCGCATGTTCCTACTTCTTCTCAACTGGCTGACATCTTCACCAAGACCCTTGGAAAGCAAGTGTTTGATTCTTTCCTTCCCAAGTTGGGCATTTGTGACTTGTATGCTCCAACTTGAGGGGGGTGGTTAGATTATATTTAGTTTATATTTGTAATATAAATATGGCCCATACCCATAAGTCCAAATGTAGACACTTTGTTTGCCATTGATTGTAAAAGAACAGAATAATTATCGGAGGACTGAACTTAGACTCACAATACAAACTCGCTCGTATAAAGAAAGCCTAGGGACGAAAACCTAGGTACAGCAGACTAAGTACGATTATTTATTTTTGATTCTGGGGGGTGACGATAGAGGCTCGGGAAAGCGACGGCCGCTCTGCCTTACTCCTTGGACGATCAGTATGTAGCCTTGGCTCGGGGAAGATCTGCTTGGCGTTGACGAAGAAACGCTCTTCTTGCTCTCCTCGAATTGCTCTCCTGGCTTCTCTCTTTCTGTGATTATCAAGAAGAAAGGGGGAGCTCTCTCTGTGTAGATCTCTCTCTTTTTATATATTTTTTTATTCTTTTGTTGCCGACCTCGCCTCTCACTTTTTTTTCTCAAGGGAATGATGCTGGCTATTTATAAGAGTGGGGGGTGATCATTAGGGTTTGCTAATGATTATCTGTTTGAAATGTCGGCGCTCCTTCATTCTATCTGAACCCTTGATCCTGATTACAGTAAATCTCGGCCATTAACGTGGATAGCATCGTATCTCATGAGCAATTAATGCTAGCTGCTTTAAATCCTCGTGATTGATTATGCCAATGTCTGATTGCTCGCCACGTGTCCCATTAGCTTGATGATAAATGATATGCCCTGATCTCAGTAATTATGACGATGATGTCAAATATATTTGTTGAGATTCGGTTAAATCTCTTATTGATCCCATGCCACGTGTCTTAATTGTGAGTCCTGTCAGAGCCGCATAGGATTGACGATCCTCGAACCGCAGAGAGATACTCTTTGTAAGCCGCATAGGACGATGCTTCATCGAGCCGCATATGCGTAATCTTTGTGAGCCGCATGAGCTGGTGTTGTATTGGGTCGCAGGGAATGTGTTCCCAGGGAGCCGCATGAGCTAGCGTTGTATCGAACCGCATGGAACGGGTTCTCAGGGAGCCGCATATGACTGATTGCCACGTGGCAATCTGGGACTTCTGACGGATTTGGTCAGAGATTTTCTTCTTTTCCCGAGGAGTCAGTCATTATGGCAAGGCCATTATGAAACTTTATGTCAGGGCCGCCACAGTGAATCGTGCTGGAACAATAAATGAGGCCACTCCTCAAACGACCAGCTGTAGGGAAAGATCACACATGGCATCCATCGAGCCGCATATGCCTTGCTGAACCGCATACGCTCTTGAGCCGCATGCGATTGAGAGTCTTCTTTGAACTGCATAGGGCCGCTCCTGGGCGGGCCGCATAAGCTTCTTACTCAGAGCCGCATGGATCATTATTCTAATATTTTCCATGCTTCTACAGGACCCCCTTCAAAGTTTTCAATTTTGTAAAAATTAGAATACTTTGAACAAGAAGCATGGCCCCGTTCATGTCGCATAGGATTTTTCTGTCTGCCTGAGCTTCCTAGCCGCATAAGTGCCTTAGCCGCATAAATTCATCTGGCCGCATAAACTTGTTGCCACGTGTCTTGAACATGTGTGCAAATCTTCATTAAGTGCCTTTGATTTGATTTAACGCCGTCTTTTGGGGGAGGATCCCAAGAGTCGGTTTTGCCTTGACCGAAGCGTTTTACCTTTATTCTTTGGGGGCGGCGCGTAATCCGAGGCATACTCCGAGACGTCTGTTCGTTTCGTGGGTCTCTTTTGCCTATAAATAGGAGTCTTTAAACCTCTTGGGGATTTTCTTTACCTTCTCTCTTTGCTCTGATTCTCTATTTGCCGTCTTTGCTCTTCGTCTTCTTCCTTTAGCAACCGACAATGGCTCCCAAGAAGGCTGCAGCATCGAAGGCCGCCTCATCTTCTGCGGCAGCGAAGGGCAAGAAAGCCGCGTCTTCGTCGACTACGGCAGCGAACATGGCGGCTCCTCCGTTGACTGACGTACCCGCTTTTCACCCCGACGTCCACCCGCCTATCGCTGGTAAGGGTCCCTTAATATGAACTGCCATGGCTACGCCGCATATTTTATGCGCGAGCCTATATTCCAAAGCACACTGTGTGTCCGACTCATGCCTGGGCCGCATGGGGTATGACCCAGGTTTGAGCCGCATGGAAGTGGTTGCGTAACTACTTCTTTAACAGGGCTGCATAAGCTCATCCTCGCTGGACTGCATAAGCTCATCCTTGCAGGGCCGCATAAACATTTTCGAGCCGAACATACTCCTTTTGGACCGCATAAGTTCCTCCGTACTGAGTCGCATGAGTTCCCTTCGAACGGCACCGCATGAGTTTATTCGTACTGGACCGCATGGGCTCTTTCAAACTGAGCCGCATAGACTCATTTGAACTGACCTGTATAAACCGAGCCGCATCTATGCTAAGCCGCATAAGCATCATGTGTTTTTGTCGTTTCAGCTATCATTTTGACCTTATTTCTTTTGCCTTTCTTCAGTGACTCTGCCCGTGAATCCTGCTGGGGAACTTATGGTAGGCTCGCGTCAGTTTGCCTCGGGCGTTCATCGGGATGACTTAGTTTGTCAAGTGTCCGAACAGCTACTTGTTGATGAACCTTTGGAGCGACTAAATGCTATCAGGGTTCAATCCTTTCAGTTCCTTGTTGATATGATAAGCTCTGGGCAGTCTGACGGGAAGTATCTGAAACCGGTCTTCCTCTTTGGGGATGCGTTGGTTGTAGAAAACTCCCGAGTGTTGGATGTTTCGGAGAGTTAGGATTTTGACCTGGACAGGATGCCGATTCACATCCCTATTATGAAGCGCCATTTCCCTTTTGAGTGGTTCAATATGATCGTTCTGGATAGGCAGATGCCGGACACCCTCACTCCAACCAGACCGGGGATGTTTGTTGGTAATATCCGTTATAACAGAGCCACTGGATCAGTGCGCGCAGTCAAAGATCCGGCCAGTCGGTCCGTGATGGGGTTAGTTCCAGGTACCTTCATCAACACCCCTGGTCCTAACTTTTCATTCTTCCAGGCTGATACCTTCCTGAGTCAGCTTGCTCGCAAAGGGTCCTATCCTATTGGTAGGTTGGTCCTGCCGAGCTGGGTACACCCCATTCCTCCGTGGGCTAATCTGTCCTCATGGATCCTACGAAAGTATGAAGAGTTTTTGCGGGGAGTCAACCTTTATGAAGCTATACGGGGTACCAGCCACGGGTTACCCGTTAATAAGACACTGTTCATGGCCCTTTTGGAGATGTACAATCATCGAACGGGGACCTTTTTTACCCCTGTTGGAGAATTAGGGCTCGCTCTTCACGAGATGTATGCTGTCTCCAAGCTCCCCGGGGGGGATGAACCCTTCGAAGTGTATACGCCGACGAATGAGAAGCTCCAAGATTTGGATCAGCGATTCTCCGGTTTTGTCACCGTGTATCAAGAATTATTATGCCATCATAGCACCTGTCACCGGACGACTATCCAGAAAAATGATAGCTCGGAGGGGGACTCTCCCCATACTAAATCTTGGGTTGCATACCTTTTCAAATTTAGCACGGCTGGCCGGGTTACTTTCCGAGATCGTTTAACTCCTAAAGAAGTGGAGGTCTTGATGTTGACTGCCAGGAGGTCGAAGTCTCAAAGTGACAGGTTCGGGAGCCAGATTGACTCCTTTAGCTACTTTCGTTATGGTACTCGGCGGTTGTCAGAGAAGGCACCCTTGGCCGGATTTTTAATGGTGTGGCTGCGCAATTACGTGGTCTCAGGAGGGGCAGGCTCTATTGAGAGGATCAGTCGCCACTTCATTCTTCCTGCCGTGAAGTTGGCCTTTGGGGTCAGGCTGGCCCTCCTTTCCTGCCATGGTGTGCAGTATTCAACATGGTCTTCGCGCCTTCTCGTCCAAGGTCATTGCTCGTGACGTGACAATGGATTTTGAACGTGTAGAATTTCCTTACCATTACTTGCTGGGATGGCTATTGCTGCATTATCAATCCTTGATGAGACCCGGGACGGGAGATGGCGTTACAGGTGATGACGTGTTTCTTTTCAAGTATCACCACCAGCCTTGGGAATGTAGTACCATGCCCGCGTGTCGGAGGATGCTGGCGAGGGTGGATGGGTACAATTTCTTCGTATCCGTTCCTCGTTTCACTGATCAAGAGGCTGAGGAGTGTTCATGTTGATGGGGTCGGACCTCCTCATTTCTTGTCTGAAAAGATGCGTTTCTGGCTGCGCAACATTCGCCCGGCACATCTAGTTTACCGGAATCGCACCACTGTGTATTTGGAGCCCTACTTGCCTAGTAGGTTTGCCCGTCAATTTGGGTATAGTCAGCTATTCCTCGGGCGCCCCAGTTCTCACCTGGGATTTGAAGGCAGCATTCTTGATGGTATCAGAGCATGGAGCTACTATGACACCTGTCATACTCGGACTAGCTTCTTGGTCCCTGTCGCAAATGTGATGGATGAAATCCTGCATATGGCAGCCCTGTATTCATGTCACGGCGAATCCTCCTCCCCTCGATTTTGACTTGAGGACTAGCTTCATTGTGGGCACTCGCCTAGCGGAGAAGGCTATGACGTCGAGAGCAAAGAAGAAAAGGACGAATAGGGTTCCTTCGCCCGATTCTGAATCCTTCGACACAATTGAGGAAGATACTGAGCGGGACGGCGAAGACTCCTTTTCTTTGGGTGATGGGATAATGGCGGGTCAGCCTCCCGTTATGGCGGCTGAGATGGCGACGGAACAACCGTCGGCCGTATTTGACGAAGCAGTGGGCCCGTTACCGTCTGCGTCGAGGGAGGTACGGGTAGATCTATCGCCCGCCATGCCTGGTCCTTCGCGTAAGCGAGGCAGACATGAGCCTACCGGCGGAGAGGTAACTTTTTCTGTAAAGAGAGCGGCTGTCGGTCCCCGTAGGCTGCTTATTACGGAGAAGGGTGAGGGTGTAGACGATGTTCCGGAGGTAAGTCCAAGTCGGAGTTATATCTTTGTTGTAGCTTTATTTCCTTTCGGGGATATGACTTGATCATTTTTCTTTGTAGGCGTCTGACGAACCAGGCTCTCCTGAACCATCTGCTGCCTCAGTAGTTGATCCGGCCCTTGCCGCTTTGATTAGCGACATGTATGCCGCGGTCCTCTCTGCGGGGGCTCTCTCAGCGACGGCTAAGGACTCCCAAGCTGCTGAGGCCCCAGCCCGGGGTGACGAAAGTTTCCTTAGGCCCGTCTCTGAGATTTCTGAACTTCAGCGAGATGACGCCATCCTCGGTGCATCCCCTCCCGAGGATGCAAGGGCGGATGAGTCTTTTATTCCTGACTCGGAGGCTGTTGGTGAAGAGGTTGTGATGGCTGTAGGCGAACCTCAGCCTCCACATTCCTCCACTGGTAAGCTGAGCCACATATTGACCATCGAGGGGGCTTATTTGCTCTATCAGCATATCCTTCGGGTCAAGTCGATTCATGGTTGCCTTGGCCGTGCAGGTCCTGACCCTTTATCTCCTGCCGCTGATGTTCTTGGGGAAGGCCTGGTCTACCGTGATCAGGGGGAAGGGAGCGTTTCCTCCCCTTCGTCATCGCATGTTGAGGGACATCCTGCCAGCTCTGGGCAGATGGGGATGGAGTTGGTGCTGGCCCCGGCCTCGTCTTCGGCTGCTTATACGGCTCCGGAGATTGACTTCTCGACCCTGCCGAGCATCCAAATTCTGCGGGCCGCTGAAGAGGAATTGACCGATGTTCAAGCGTCCTTCCGTGCGGAGTTGGTTTCTCTTGTGGCAGGAGCGGCAGATTCCGTCGCATCTTCTTCCATGCTACCAGCCACACTCCCGTTGACACCGATTTCCTCGGAGGCTCTGGACGAGGTGACGCAGGATGTGGTTGACAGCTTCTATCGCCACTTAGGGAGGGGTGTAAACGCTGCCGTGGAACGGGGGGTCCCTTTTTCTCTGTCTCTACGGGGAGCTCGGGGCCAAATTGACACTCTGAAGGGTCTTCCTGGCGGGCTGGGGTTAGCAGCGCTCCTGGAGCCTAAGTTGACAGAGGCTGACCAGCTTGTGACCCAACTGCTGGCAGTGCGGCAGGCTGGCTTGCCCGCCGCGACTGAACGGGAGCGCAGCTTCCTGGTCGCTGCTAGGGACAGGATTAAGCTCGCTCGAGAAACTGCCGGACCGGCTGTGCAGGAGGACCTTGACAAGTTCTCCGTCTCTTATGACCGACTGGGTCGTCGGAGTCAGGCTTGTAGAGCCCGGGAAGAATCTGCCTCTCGTGGAGTAGCTGATACGAAGGAGCGGATTCTCGCACTCCAGAAGGAGTTGGTCTTCTTAGAGTCAGAACGGGAGGCTGCTCGTGCAGAACAAGGGTTGATTGCTCGAGAGGCCGAGAGGATTTCCCGATCCTCTGTCAACCTGGAGCGGGCCTTCAAGAAGTTTGAGGACAACTGGCGAGCCCATGCTCATCTGGAGGATGCGGCGGTGTTGGATCAGGAAGCGGAGCGCCGAGCCAGACAGAAGCTTGAGCGGTCGGTTGCTTTGATAAAGGACCATCTTACGGCGTTATGTGTTCTAGAGCAGTGATCGGCTTTCTGTCTTCTTCTTCTTCTCTCTTTCTCTCTCTTTTTTTTCTTTTTTTTAATTTTTGCAAGGGGGTGTGATCCCTAATTCATGAATCTGGGCAGACTGCGCCTAATTCATGAATCTGGGCAGACTGCGCCTAGTTTTCCGTCAACAGGGCAGACTGAGCCTAGTTTTCAGCCAGCTAGCCAAACTGCGCCTAATTCATGAATCTGGGCAGACTGCGCCTAGTTTTCCGTCAACAGGGCAGACTGTGCCTAGTTCTCAATCAAACTCAAATAGCGCCTATTCAGTACTCAGAGAGGCGCGTTTCTCAAACCGCGCGTAGATCACATAATCATTATTATCTGATAGCACGTAAATCGAAATGACATCTCATCATTATTCTGACAGCGTAGCACTCGAGGAAGATATGATAGCTGTCTAGACAAATTGCACCTACATCGAAGAACCAGGTACTATCGACAGACTGCGCCTACTTTTGACTATATCAAGCACACTTTGCAGATTGCGCTTACGTCTCAGTGAAGAAGGCGCAGTTCAATACAACATCAATTCAGAGCTTGCCACGTGTCCCTGAAACAGGCGCGCTTTGACTAAATCAACGCCTAACTACCACTCTACATGTCCAACACGTGTCCCACTAACTGTACACGACCAAGCGCATGTCAATCAAATAATGCCACGTGTCTAGAGCAGTTGGTGCACGTTCGTGATAATGGAGTGAAAACAGGCGCAGTTTGTCATACGTGCTCAAAACAGGCGCAGTTTGTCATACGTGCTCAAAACAGGCGCACTTCAACCAGGCACTCTCCAGAATAACTGCCCAAAATAGTTATTTCAGAACTCTATAAATAGAGTTTCGTTTCCATTCAACAGAGGAGAGATCAGAGAGGTCAGATTACACACAGAGAGATTATTCTCTTCAGAGAATCCAGGAGTTCTTGCTAAAGTGCTGCTGCGTTCTTCAGAGGCTCTTCGCCTTCAGTTCATCAGAGGCTTCCTGCCTTCGTTCCATCAGAGGCTTCCTGCTTCAGTCATCTTCAAAAGCTTTCGTCTTCAAAAGTTCACATCGTCCAAGGGATAAAGCGATCGTTTTCTGATCGGATTCCTATAGTTGTACTTTCCCAGAATTCTTGTAATATTCTTTACAAAGTTTGTGAAATAAATATCATACTTTTGTTTTTGCAAACAAAATGGCGACTCTGCTGGGGATGACCTTTTCCTCCGATGAAGAGGTGACAACTCAATGTGACACGGCGTCTATCGGCTCGACGCAGAAGACTTTGGTCGTGAAAGTTGACCAAACGGCCTACGAAGCAATGATTAATGCACAAAGCACTCCTCGCCGCACTACGACTTCCGTCAAGAGCAAGACTCGCTCAGTGTGGGCTCCCAAGAACTCTGCTACTTCTCTAATGAAGAACGCTGCCACTTCCTCGGCACAACCTGCTGTTTCTAAGACACCAGTGTCTATCTCTGGTAATCAGGCACAGTCTGTTCTCTCCTTAGGGAAACAGGCGCAGTCTGCTGTTAAACCATCTTCTGGCACATTTCATGCCAAAACAGCACAATCTCTGCCTCACAATCAGGCGCAGTCTGTTCTCTCCTTAGAGGAACAGGCGCAGTCTGCTGTTAAACCATCTTTTGGCACAGTTCATGCCAAAACAGCACAATCTCTGCCTCACAATCAGGCGCAGTCTATTCTCTCCTTAGGGAAACAGGCGCAGTCTGCCACCAAACCTTCTTCTGGCACAGTTTGTGCCAAATTGGCACAAGTCAAATCTTCTGCTGCTGCCAAGGCTCAATCCAATACATCTGCCGCCCTGACTAAATAGGCGCAGTCTACTCAGGCGCAGTATGCTCAGGCGCAGTCTACTCCGAATCACTCCAGAATCCAGAAACCCCAAACTGCTCAGGCACAGTTTGCTGAGGACAGTCCTTTGGCTGTTCCTTCTTCCATTCCATCAAAAGGAAAAGGCCCCTTGGTCTTCTCCCAATCTTCCCAAGCTCAAAACTTGAAAGATAACAGAGGGAAATGCTCTTTAGCTATCCCTTCATCTCAAAACAATGGGAAAGGTCCTCTGGCCTTTTCCAAGTCTTCTTCGATTCTTATCGAGGAGGATCCAACTGATAGTGCCTCTGCACCTATTAGTACGAATATCCTCCTTAACAAGGGTTCTCGTACTAATCAGAGAGGTATTTTACCTACTCCCAAGGCAAATATTCAGGAATTGCCTAATTTGCGGATTTCACGATCCGAACAAGGCAAATTACAAGTTTCACAAACTGAGGTTCCCAGGGGCGGTTTAAATGATTTACGGGCATATCTTAATAGAAAACCCCAATCAAAACCTACCTCTGTAAAATGCAAGCATGCTAAGATCAACTTGCCTCAGTATCAACCTTTTGAGGCAAGGAATCCTGACAATTACGCCAATCAGATGAGTACCTCTCTTTATACTCATGGAATCGAACGTTTACGAAATCGGAATCATGTTCCAAATGTCATCTATGAGTATATCCCTGCTACTTCTTCTCATCCCGTTGTCTCTGATCTTCGGGATCATCTCAGGCAGAAACGGAATATCACCCCCAGTTCTCCCAAACAATCACAAATTCATCATTGCAATCATCCTCACGAAGTGGTTATCAAATGTTGTTGCCAAACAACCAAACGTTCTGTCTTCGAGCGTCTGAATTTCCCTTATGTTGATCAAAAGAGTGATGATGAAGAAGAGGTAATGTTTGCCTCCGTCAACATGACTTCCAGAGACTCTGGGGGTAGAAAATGCAAGCACGGAAAGAACCGGAGACCCAGCCAGCACTATCTTGACCGACTTCGAGAATCAGATGATGGTGTTTACCAGCATACTCGATCTCGAAGCCGAGAAACAATAGGTCAAAGGAATTTTCCTTACCGTGATATCTCTACCTCTCATGCTGGGGGTAGTTCTGACTATGCTGTCGACAGTGATAGCTCTGAACAAACTGTGTCATCTGTCATGGCACGAGAAGTGATAGCATACGTCACTGAAGAACAAGATGCTTCTGGTTCCAACAATCAGAATCAAAGGATTATTGCACTAGAAGAACAACTGAAGACTATGGCCGAAATGAAGGCTAAAATGCATGATGTTATTATGGCTCAGCATACTCCACCAGTTATAACTCCTGAACCATTGGTTTCTTCCACTCCTCAGAACCCTGGTCTGGGGGTACCACCTCTTCCGAACATCACAGTACCAGCTCAGGTTACTCTTAGCCAAACTGGTGCTGGGGGTGATGCTTACCATGCGGTTCCTCCTCCGGTCATTACCAATCAATCTAGCAATCCTCAATCTTCAGGGAATGCTAATGATGCTGTTGAACAATTGCGGAATCAATTTGAAGCCTATACACAAAGGGAAGGCTTACAACGGTTGGGCATTAAACAACCCTATCCCGCCGAATGGAAGAAAATGCAGTTTCCACCAAAATACAAATTCCCCACCATTATGCAGTTCGATGGCACTTCATCTCCCAATCAGTATATTAATCATTTTGAATTGATGACTGATCCTCTTCAGCCTAATGATGCCCTTCTTACTCGGGTATTCGTCAGTTGTTTAACTGGCGCTGCTTATGACTGGTACCGAAGTCTACCAGACGGATGTATTACTTCTTTTGCTGGTTTCAAACAGATGTTCCTTGAACGATTTTATGAAGGCGTCAACGACATGACCATGTCAGCCCTCATTAAAATTAAACAAAGAAATAATGAGCCTGCTGAGCAATTTATCGAGAGGTTCCATCGCGAAGCTCTCAAAATGCCAATGGGAACACCATCTGCTGTTACAATCGATACTTGCAAGAATAATCTCTTGCCAATTATCAGTATGTGGACAGGGGCAACTCAATTCCAGGATTGGCCTTCTTTCATTATTAATGCTAACGCAGCAGAACTCAGCGCTGAAAAATTCAAGACATTGGGGGTTCACATGAATCCTGACCAAGGCGATCATAGCTCAAACTCTAACAACAATCACCAAAATAACAAGAGGGGTAAAGATACATCTACTCCTAAAGAAGCTTTGGCCATAAATCTAAAGAATAAAGAAGCACTGGTTGTCAATGTTGCTCAATCTGCACATACTCCATCACAACAACCTCAAAGAGCACCACGTCCTAAAGAAGAGTACTCTTTCGATGAAGATGACATCATGGGTATCTTTGAATGTCTTACAAAGAGCAACAAACTGCAATTACCCGACCCTAAAAGGGCGGAAGAGGTTGGTAAGACTGACCATCCAAAATATTGTGTCTATCACAGGTTTGTTGGACATCCTACTCGAGCATGCTACGTGCTCAAAGACAAGATCCAAGAGCTAGTCAACGCTGGGGTTATCACTCTTCAACAAGACGAAAAGACTGTGACCACAAACATGGTCTCAGTTCAATTTGGAGACTTTCCTCCTCTGATGGTGCAAGACGGCGTCATTCCAATCCCCAAAGTTACTCTTGAGATTGAGAATCTCCCTCTTTCTCAGAATAAAGGCCTTGTTCCATTATCTCTTGATAATGGTGAAATTATGTGGATCCATCCTGATCTCGCTTCAGAGTTTGAAGTCTCATATTCCAAGAAGAAAGATCGTTCTAATGGCAAGATAAAGATTTGCAACATGGTGTCCTTCGACCCTACAAACGAAGAAGAGATCTTGATCGGCACCAGATCAGGAAAAACATATCAACGGGAAGTCCCAGAAGCTCCAGAGTCTTCTTCGGAGTCTGCTCCAGCACAACCTGCATCTATTGAGGAGAATCCTTCTGCATCTGCACCAGTAGTGGTGTCTATTCCTCCCAAATCTACTGCAGTAGACAAGGGCAAGCAACAAGTCCGCTTCGACAAACCTCTGAAGAAATTATCACTCACAGGATTTGAGAAGCCTTACAATTTCGATATTTTGGTTCAATTAGCTAATACACCAGCCAGATTGTCAATCTTCGAGCTCTTGCGTCTTTCCAGAGAGACTCGGGAAACTCTAAGTGAAGCCCTGATGCAAGCAGAAACCTGCTTGACTTTCCTCAAGAAGCTGGAAGCAGAACCAGTTTCTTGCCTACACTGCCACAGTGTTCTGGACTTGATGCCGAACATCACTTTTATGCAGGACGATATGCTGCTAGAAGATAATCGACATGACCGTCCTCTATATTTTACGGGCTATATCGATTCCATGAAGGTTGATCGTCTATTGATTGATCCTGGGTCCGCTCTCAGCATTATGACGAAGACTATGCTAGATGCACTGAAAATACCTGTGCAAAGTCTTTCTGTTACCATTACCACAATTCTGGGATTCAACCAAGGTAAAAGCGAACCTTTGGGCAAGATTCGCCTAAAACTACAAATAGGCAATCTGCGCACTAAGGTTACCTTTTATATCATCGACAACCATGGCTGCTCATACAATGCTATTCTGGGGAGGCCATTCCTGCATGAACATAACATCGTTCCTTCCACTCTTCATCAATGTTTTAAATACGTTGATGACAATGGAGAAGTCCATAAGGAGGTGGCTGATCTCCATTCCTTCAAAGGAGTTGAGGCATATTGCAATGACTCTCGCATGTATAAAAAGGAATTCATGAAGATTGTTCTGTCTCTTGACACAGAAGAAGATCAGGAAGCAACGTCCAGTGAAACCCTCATCATACCTGTTAAAGGGCGGGTTTCTTATCCTCAGTCCTCTAAACTATTGGCTATTCACTTGCCAATTCAGAAACAGCCAACTGATGATGATTAAAGGGAGCTCACCTCCTCTGAGCCTCTTGTTATTTGACTTACGTCGTAACAAGATAAAAAAAAGCAGCTCACTTCCTTTGAGCCACTTGTTATCAAAGACAAGGAAAATAGGGAGCTCACCTCCTCTGAGTCGCTTGTTATTGACCTCCGTCGTAAACAAGTCTAAACTTCCTTCACGTTCTTCCTCTCCCCCTCTTGTAATCAATCTGACCAAGTCTGCTAAGGCTAAAGGTCCTGTTGTAAATACCACTGTGTATATCAATGAAGATGTATCTCCTTTCCAGTATACTGATGTCATCTACTATACTAAGTATTATTTGGAAATGTTAGATAGCTTCCAATCATTCACAATGGGAGTTGTGCAAGCTCTTCAGACGGAAGTCTCAAATGATCGGCCAGAGAAGTCCTGTTTTATTGTTCCTTCTCGAAAGAAAGGCGAGAGTCCAATACTTTTTAGTAAAGGACCAGAACAAAAGTTCAGCTATACGGATGACAGCAAAGTTAACGATACTGGACCTATTCAGCATCATCGTTACAGTCAGCAGTGCAAAGACATCCTCCGAAAGATGGGCTACGACTTCAAAAGTGGCCTCAACTACGGCAAAGGAAGGCGAACTCCTGTTCGTACAGCTGTTCCATATGGAAAGTCTGAAATGTACTACAGCAGGACTAACAGAGGGCTCGGATATGCTTCTCCGCAAGAGTTATCCCCAGCAGTCTCTAAATCTGATAGTGACGAGCGCTCCAATTCTTCTGATTCCAGATCATGGGATTCTGACACCAGTATTGGTCAAATTCATCGATTGACTATATCTTCTAAATGAACATCCTATACAAAATTATCCGATGGCTCATCCCGTTCATCATCATCATTTGACGGTTCATCCCGTTCATCATCATCATTTGACGGTTCATCCCGTTCATCATCATCATTTGACGGTTCATCCCGTTCATCATCATCATTTGACGGTTCATCCCGTTCATCATCATCATTTGACGGTTCATCCCGTTCATCATCATCATTTGACGGTTCATCCCGTTCATCATCATCATCTGACGGTTCATCCCGTTCATCATCACCATTTGACGGTTCATCCCGTTCATCATCATCATTTGACGGTTCATCCCGTTCATCATCATCATTTGACGGTTCATCCCGTTCATCATCATCATTTGACGGTTCATTCCGTTCATCATCATCATTTGACGGTTCATCCCATTCATCATCATCATTTGACGGTTCATCCCGTTCATTATCATCATCTGACGGTTCATCCCGTTCATCATCACCATTTGACGGTTCATCCCGTTCATCATCATCATTTGACGGTTCATCCCGTTCATCATCATCATTTGACGGTTCATCCCGTTCATCATCATCATTTGACGGTTCATCCCGTTCATCATCATCATCCGACGGTTCATCCCGTTCATCATCATCATTTGACGGTTCATCCCGTTCATCATCATCATTTGACGGTTCATCCCGTTCATCATCATCATCTGACGGTTCATCCCGTTCATCATCATCATTTGACGGTTCATTCCGTTCATCATCATCAACTGACGGTTCATCCCGTTCATCATCATCATTTGACGGTTCATCCCGTTCATCATCATCATTTGACGGTTCATCCCGTTCATCATCATCATTTGACGGTTTATCCCGTTCATCATCACCATTTGACGGTTCATCCCGTTCATCATCATCATTTGACGGTTCATCCCGTTCATCATCATCATTTGACGGTTCATCCCGTTCATCATCATCATCTGACGGTTCATCCCGTTCATCATTATCATCTGACGGTTCATCCCGTTCATCATCATCATTTGACGGTTCATTCCGTTCATCATCACCATTTGACGGTTCATCCCGTTCATCACACCATTTGACGGTTTATACCGTTCATCTTCATCATCTGACGGTTTATCCTCTTCCTCACATCATCCGATGGTTTATATTCTTCCATAAAGAATTGAATTCAATCAGTCTTGGAAAATGAAGATTCATCATTCGGATATTCATTAAATGTCTGAAACGTGAGGTTAATCCTTCCAGATCGAGCAGACAACTTAGCCTATGCGCAACTTGATTTGATTTTCAAAATTCAAAGTATTTCGAAATTTTGAATAAAATCAACTTTCGAAAACTTTGAAGGGGGTCTTGTAGGTAAAAAAAAAAAATCAAACTGCGCCTAGTTGACTGCTTAAAGACAAACTGTGCCTAATTCATGAATCTGGGCAGACTGCGCCTAGTTTTCCGTCAACAGGGCAGACTGAGCCTAGTTTTCAGCCAGCTAGCCAAACTGCGCCTAATTCATGAATCTGGGCAGACTGCGTCTAGTTTTCCGTCAACAGGGCAGACTGTGCCTATTTCTCAATCAAACTCAAATAGCGCCTATTCAGTACTCAGAGAGGCGCGTTTCTCAAACCGCGCGTAGATCACATAATCATTATTATCTGATAGCACGTAAATCGAAATGACATCTCATCATTATTCTGACAGCGTAGCACTCGAGGAAGATATGATAGCTGTCTAGACAGATTGCACCTACATCGAAGAACCAGGTACTATCGACAGACTGCGCCTACTTTTGACTATATCAAGCACACTTTGCAGATTGCGCTTACGTCTCAGTGAAGAAGGCGCAGTTCAATACAACATCAATTCAGAGCTTGCCACGTGTCCCTGAAACAGGCGCGCTTTGACTAAATCAACGCCTAACTACCACTCTACATGTCCAACACGTGTCCCACTAACTGTACACGACCAAGCGCATGTCAATCAAATAATGCCACGTGTCTAGAGCAGTTGGTGCACGTTCGTGATAATGGAGTGAAAACAGGCACAGTTTGTCATACGTGCTCAAAACAGGCGCAGTTTGTCATACGTGCTCAAAACAGGCGCACTTCAACCAGGCACTCTCCAGAATAACTGCCCAAAACAGTTATTTCAGAACTCTATAAATAGAGTTTCGTTTCCATTCAACAGAGGAGAGATCAGAGAGGTCAGATTACACACAGAGAGATTATTCTCTTCAGAGAATCCAGGAGTTCTTGCTAAAGTGCTGCTGCGTTCTTCAGAGGCTCTTCGCCTTCAGTTCATCAGAGGCTTCCTGCCTTTGTTCCATCAGAGGCTTCCTGCTTCAGTCATCTTCAAAAGCTTTCGTCTTCAAAAGTTCACATCGTCCAAGGGATAAAGCGATCGTTTTCTGATCGGATTCCTATAGTTGTACTTTCCCAGAATTCTTGTAATATTCTTTACAAAGTTTGTGAAATAAATATCATACTTTTGTTTTTGCAAACAGAGTTCAGTGGTACTAAAGGGGTACATGACTTGATAATCTGGAAAATGATGGATGAGAGTTCAGTGGTACTAAAGGGGTACATGACTTGATAATCTGGAGAATGATGGATGAGAGTTCAGTGGTACTAAAGGAGTACATGACTCGATAATCTGGA
This sequence comes from Iris pallida, assembly GCA_029216955.1. Lineage (NCBI taxonomy): Eukaryota > Viridiplantae > Streptophyta > Magnoliopsida > Asparagales > Iridaceae > Iris > Iris pallida. The sequence continues at coordinate 2,316,107 of JANAVB010035820.1, read as the reverse complement.
GAATAATGTTCAAACATAGTATTTCTTCAGGAACTTGCCGTTGATGGGCAACATGAGCAAATCTCCGTTCTGCTTAGCGAGGCGGTAGGCGCCGTTGGAGAACACGGTCTCGATGACAAATGGACCTTCCCATTTTGGCTGGAACTTACCGGTGGTCTTGTGAGTCATGACCATCGGCCTCCGGACTGCCAGAACAAGATCACCCACTTGGAATGTTCTGATTTTAACTTTCTTGTTGAAGGCTCCGGAGATGCTGCTTGGTATAGCTCGATCCTTTGCTGAGCTAGGAGGCGCTTTTCATCTAAAGCCTCCAACTCTTGTAGTCGTCGTCGGTAGTTATCATCCGTCGTCAATTGATAAGTGAGGGCTACGCGGAGTGAGGGGATCTGAGTCTCCAAAGGGAGGACTGTTTCGCTCCCGTACACCAGAGAGAATGGTGTATTCCCGATGGCTGTTCGAACCGTGGTGCGATAAGCCCATAAGCACTCGCCGAGCTTCTCGTTCCAGTCGCGTTTGTTGGAGGAGACGAACTTCTTGAGGAGCTTGATGATTGTTTTGTTGAATGCCTCTGCCAACCCGTTTGCTGCCGGGTTGTATGGTGTCGAAGCGACATTCTGAATGCGGTGCTTATCGCAGAATCGGTAGAATGCATGGCTTATAAACTGTGGACCATTATCATGGATGATTCTTCGTGGTAGTCCGAAGCGGTAGATAACGTGATGCTTAAGGAAGCTGATCACGTTTGAAGTTTTAACTTCTGCGAGTGGGACAGCTTCCGCCCATTTGGAGAAATAATCAGTGATCACAAGTATGAAGCGATGTCCTCGGGAGGAAGGTGGGGTGATTGGACCAATGATATCCATTCCCCATGCTTCGAATGGCCAGGATGCTACTGTCGGATGTAGAAATTCGGATGGTTGGTGAATGAAGTCTATGTGGACTTGGTAGGCCTTGCATTTTTGGGCATAATCTATTGCATCAGCCACCATCGTGGGCCAGTAGTAGCCCATCCGGCGAAGGCGGTCTTGCAGCTTAGGGCCAGGCTGATGGGCCCCGTAGACACCGTCATGGGCCTTTCGTATGGCTTCTTTGGCTTCTGCGTTCGACAAGCACCGAAGTAGTAATCCGTCGTAGGAGCGGCGATACAGCATTTTCGTCTCTGTATCGTAGAAGAACCTGAGAGAACGCCGTCTGATAGAAGTAGCCTCCTTCGGGTTCTCGGGCAGGATGTCGTAGACCACGAAGTCTATGAATGGTTGTCTCCAGTCTAGCGCTTCGTCGATCATCTGAGCAGAATAACTCGCCATGGCTTGAACGTTGTTCTTGGGGCAGACCAGCTCATGGCCGATTATATCGACCGAATGATGAGAGTGATTTGGCACTGCTAGGGAAGCAGCCAGGCCTGCTAGGGCATCAGCTTCGATATTTTGGAGTATGGGGACGTGCTCGATGAAGAATCCCTCGAATGATGAGATAATGTTGATCGCAATTTGATGGTAGGGGATCATGTCTTCATGGCGAACCTCGTATGAGCCCCTGATCTGATTGACGATTAGTTGGGAGTCGTCGTATGCTTCAAGGTATTCTACCCCCAGCTCTTTTACAAGTTGGAGGCCAATGACCAGAGCGTTATATTTGGCCACATTGTTGGAGCAGGGTTCCGTGAGAGAGTAGGCGCGATTGATCACCAGCCCAGTAGGAGAAATTAATACCACTCCGACCCCGACGACGATGTTTACCTTGGGTCCGGTCCTTGAGGCGCCATCGAAGAACATTCGCCATATGTTGTCGTGGGTGGCTGTATTCGAATCGGCGACCTCGTCTGGGATCTCTTCATAGATTCTGGATGACTCCGATCCTGGGTGGGCTGCCAAAAAGTCTGTTAGGGCTTGACCCTTAACAGCCTTTTGCGGGACGAAGATCATATGATAGGGGGACAGTAATATTGCCCATGTGGCGAGGCGAGAGCTGAGGGCCCCTGGTTTAGTCATGAGGACTCTGAGGGGGTTGACTCGCGAGATCACATGTATGGTTTGTCCTGTGACATAGTGCCGCGTCTTTTGAATAGCGAATACCAGGGCGAGACACTCCTTCTCTACGGCGGTGTATCGATGTTCTGGCCCGATCATCATCCGGCTGAGATAATATATGGCCTGCTCGTGGCCTGCATCGTTATTTTGTGCTAGCAGGGCACCAAGGGAGTGTTCCATTGCTCGTACGTAGAGCAGGAATGGTTTTCCGGGGACCGGGGCCACCAGGACTGGGGGATTCGACAAATATTCTTTGATGTAGTTGAAAGCACGCTGGCATTCCTCGTCCCATACGAATGAGACTCCCTTCTTCATGAGGTGTGTGAACGGTCGGCATCGCCCGGAGAGGTTGGAAATGAACCTCCTGATGTAAGCTAGCCTCCCTTGGAGGCCTCTGAGTTAGCGGAGATTTTTCGGGGGACCCATCTCCATGATTGCCTTCGTCTTCTCAGGGTCTACATGGATGCCCCGTGCCGTGATGATGAAGCCTAAGAATTTTCCGCTGGATACGCCCAAGAATGATTTCGTAGGGTTCATCTTCAGGTTGTGGGCTCTCATCAGGTCGAATACCATTCTCAGGTCTTGCAGATGATCTTCCTTATGGCGACTCTTGACGGCGATGTCGTCGACATAGCATTCTACTGTTTTGCGTAAATGTTCTCGGAAAATGATACTCATGGCCCGCTGATATGTAGCGCCAGCATTCTTCAGACCGAATGGCATGACTGTGTAGCAGTATGTACCAATCGGCGTTCGAAATGATGTGTGCTTTTCGTCGTCGGGAGACATCTTGATTTGATTATACCCCGAGAATCCATCCATGAATGACATACGTTCGAAGCCGCATGTGTTGTCGATCATGATGTCTGTGATAGGAAGGGGAAATTCATCTTTAGGGCATGCCTCGTTCAGATTGCGGAAGTCGATACAGATTCGAATCTTCCCATTCTTCTTGAGGACGAGTACTATATTGGCGACCCAATCAGGATGTTGCTCTTCACGAATGAAACCGCTGGCTATTAACTTGTTGACTTCAGTTTCGATCGCGTCCATGACACCTGGGCAGAAGCGTCGTTGTTGCTGCTTGACTGGCTTTGCATCTGGCCGTATATTGAGTTTGTAGAGAGCGATGTCAGGATTTAACCCCGGCATGTCTTCATATCTCCAGGCGAACACATCAATGTATTCTCTGACGAGTACTAACAGCGATTCTCGTTCTTCGTCAGTTAGGCTTTTACTGATAAAGATCGGTTTTGGAGAAGATTCGCTGCCGAGATCCACTTGTATGACCTCATCTTCGGTAGGAGGTTCTCTCAGTTCGAACCGCTTTTCCCATTGTGCGTCTATTTGCTGGGCCCATAGTTCTAGCTCAAGGATTTTGGGGATGTCTTCGTCTTCCTCGTAAGCGTCGGTGAATGCCATGTTGACTGACATGACTTGTCTGAACACATCTCCGATGCTGGTATCTGAGTCGGAAGTCGATGATCCGGTTGAATGTGACTGCCAGTCGCATTCTTCATCTGAGCTTTCAGGGGTCGTAGTAGGCGTTACATACCCTAAACCGCAACAGGTTTTGTTATAGTAGTTCCGTGGTTTGCCCGCCGGGGCTGGCGTCTTCAAAAGTAATCGTCGTCCAGTGCCGTAGTTCAGTCCTGGCGTTGTCTCTAGATCATACCCCTGTTTCTGCATGAGATATTTGGATTGAGGGCTATAGAGATACAGAGGCAGTCTTCCGGCATCTGACCCGAAGTCGACTTCTTCCATAGCGGGAGGATGTGGGTTGTTTGTCCGGCCGAAGATGATCGGGTGGTCCCCTCCCTTGACTATTCGATAAGTGTCTTCTACTGGAGTAAGTCGGATGGCGGTGTACACGTTTGTCACCTGTGTATGTAGGTGAGTGCCTATACCATGTTCCATAGCATACATTGTACATAGCTTATTGAGCTCGGTGTAGTTCAAAGATAACCCTTTATTGATGAAGTAAGGTATCTTTTCTAGAGGGATTACATAATCTGCGGAAGGGGTATCGGAGTGGGCAGCCACATACTTGGCCAATTCTGGTTCTTCTTCGGCCACCCCCTGTATAAATGAAGACTGAGAGGACGACCTAGTCAGCTTGATCTTCAGAGGCTCAACTGGCGGAGCAGATCGTGGAGTTGTTGGTAAACTAGCAATCCCCAGTTTGGTACTTGATGTGAGGCGAGGGGTGGCTGGTTCGCTAGAAGTGTCAGACCTCGTATCGGGGTGAAGAATCTTCTTGGGAAGGCGTATTGTGAGCGGTCTGTCGGAGGGATTGGGCTTCTCCGTTTGGAGCTGACCGACTCTCGGTAGTCTGATGGTAAGTGGCCCTGTTATGGGTCTCGGCGCTTGGCCGGACCTTGGCAGCCGGATTCTCATTTGTTCTTCTTATGCGGAGAGACTGATTGCGTCCTTACGCAGAGTGGCCGTAAGAGGTGCAGAATTGCCCGGTTTGCGAGCCTGAAGGTAGATCGTTAGAGGTTCTTCTGATCCTGTAGCCGTCTTGTTGTGAGCTTACACATCTTCTTCGACCAGATGCTTCTTTGATTTTTCGTACAGACAGGAGTCTGAGTAATAAGATTCGACCCCCTTGAAGGGATCAATATCGGCAAACTCTGTCCTCACGAAGCCGTGCTTATCGACATATTTGAAGCACTGGTGTAGCGTGGAAGGCACGATCATGTAATCGTGTATCCAAGGCCGCCCCAGAAGGATATTGTAAGAAGTGTCGGCATCTATGACATAACAGGTGACTTCTGATTGGAGATCGCTGATCTGACACTTCAAACGAATCTTTCCTATTGGGTAGCTCCTGCCCGAATTGAAATCGCTAATGGCGGTGCTTGTAGGTGTCAGGCGATGCATCGGAATGCGAAGATGATGTAGCAGACCCTTCGGAATGATGCTTATAAAGGACCCAGGATCAATGTGCATTCGGTCCACCTTTACGTCGCCGATGTATCCAGTGTAGTATAGCGGGCGATCATGCAGGTTAGTTTTGATGAGCATATCTTGCGGAGAGAAGACGATGTTGGGCATTGCTCCCGTACACGCACTATCTTGGAGCTCTGCAGGTTGGTTATCGCCCGTGAGGTTGACCTGAGCCAAGTATGCGTCGGCATTTTGGAGCGCCTCACTTAAAGCCGTGCGGACATCCTTTGAGAGCCTGAGGAGTTCATATAAAGACAATTTGGCCGGGGTATTAGCTAATTGCGCTAAGATGTCGAAGTTGTAGGGCCTCTCCAGCCCCTGAGGTGTCTCCTTCCGGAGGGACTTGTCGAAGTGAGTCTTCTTCGGCCTAGGCTTGTCGGTCGTCGAAGGCTGAGCCGGTCCCGGAGCATCATTGGTAGTGGGCGGATGATCATCAGTCGCGCTTTTGGTCACCGGTTGGGCTTGTGTTCCGGATCGAGTAGTGACGGCCGAGACTTCCTCTTCTTCCGCCGAGGCAGTGCGGCAGGATCTGACTTTTTCACTTTTCCTTTTAGAAGGTGGAGAGGGCTGAGTTACCTCGTGGACTAGGTCCGGATGGACCCACATGATTTTCCTTCGTGATGTGGTGAGGGGTATTAGACCAGCGGCTTGATCGCGAGCAGGCGGCAGATTAGCAATCTCTATTGTTGCCAGAGGGATGGGTATAACCCCGTCCTGTGTCTCTGTTGGAGGGAAGCTGCCGAATTGTACGAATACCATGTTGGCTGCCACGGTTACCTCTTCGAAATCGATGGCCAGGGCGTTCGAATCGATGAGGTTTTGGATATACCGTTTCAGTTGGTAGCAGTCGTGTGTAGCATGGTGGACGTAGCGATGGTAATGGCAGAACTTTGGGTTCTCCAGATCAGCCGGTCGAGGCTCCCGTCTTGGTGGAGGAAGCTGAATCCTATTTCCTTGTATAAGCATGTCCAAGATAGGCTTGACGTGGCCGTCTTCAAAGGAATAAGTGATTTGAGGCCATTGTTTGTCTGCTGACTGTGGCTCGGGCTTCTGGGCTGTATCGGTCACCATAGCCTGCTTGCCTTTGTTGTCCCGGTTGTTGGAGGGGCTACCCCCATTGTCGTTGCAGGTGTTGGGACGCTTGCTCTTGTTCTCTCCCTCCGAGATATGCAACCCCAGTTGGCGAGCCTTCTTCGATCGTTCTTCAGCACTTGTAGCACTGATGATAAAAGCCTTCCAGTCCTTGAACTGACTTTCGCCCATCCAAAGACTAATTGTTGGAAGTAGTCTCTTTTGGCAAATTTCAATCAAAGAAGAGTCCGGGTTGCCAGATGGTAACTTCATTGCGGTTTGACGAAATCGCTCAATGTAATTTCTCGTCAGTTCTTTCTCTCCTTGAACGACGTCCATGAGGGTAGACATCGTCACGTCCTGTCCTACCTCATAGAACCTCTCCAAGAACAAGCGTTTGAAGCCAGCGAAGGAGTGGATGCAATTATCTGGCAGGTTGCGGTACCAATCGAAGGCGACTCCTTCCAATGCCCCAATGAATAACCGCGTGAGGATAGCGTCATCATGGGGCAGATGGTCGGTAGTGACCTCAAAGTAAGTGATGTATCGACTTGCTGAAGTCTTGCCATCATATGGGTTGATATTGAACGGCTTATATCTTGGCGGAAAGGGAACATCCCTCCATTCAGCAGGATATGGTTGCCGTATTCTGAGGTCTTGAGAGTTTTCTCGGGCGTGGAACATTGCTCGGAGCTTCTGAACCTCTCTTCTTACTTCTCGGGCCTCATCTGTCGCGGTAGGGGCCGTTATCTCGGGAGGATTATTGCCCTGGTTTGGCGTCGCTGAATTTGAATCTACGTTGATTGCGGGACCCGTACTTGTCTGGCCAGGTGTCACTCCCTGCAGAGTAGGAAGTGTCGCTTTGATCTCGTCTACAGACTTGACTAAGGCATACAATATGGCCTCCAACGTGTCGATGCGCTGGCGATCGCTGGAACCGCCTTGATTGCTGTCTGTCATGAATACCGTCTTCACATGAGGAGTGACGGAGGGATTGGTGGAGGATGTACCCTCCGAGTCGTACCCATGCGTCAAGAAATCATCTGGATATGTGGGGATGTTCTCTTCAGGTTCGGACTCGGAAGGAACACTACCCCCAGCTTCGGAGCTTGCTTCGTCTAGAGAATCATGGATGTCCTCGGGGACATCAGCATCTGTTGTACCCGATGGGAGGGTTGTTTCTCGGGGTTCGTCTCCTTGAAACATTGGATTATTGTGGACGTTCGGAGGAGTACTACCCCCAGCTCCTACGACCCTCAGGATCGGGGACGATGAGCCTCCTGTTGCAGCAGATTTTGTCTTCGAACGGGTGTGTTGGTATACTCCGGTGGAGGGTAACCGTTTAGCCGACAACTTCTTAGCTGTAGTGGCTGATATCTTTGGACTGGAGATGCTTGTCTTCTTCCCTCTCCCCTCGGCGGGGACCTTCTGAGCGGAATTGCAGGAGACAACAGGAGGTGCCTCATCTTCTGAGTTCGGGTGCTGTAGTCTGTGGAAGACGGACGGACGATCTTCCGTCACTGTCGTATTGTTGCAGCAGCAGTTGACGATGATCTGGGTGCAGTGACGTCTATGTGAGGATTCTTTGCACGCCGAGGCCCCTTCTCTTTCCTTGCGCTTGTGGAGGATCGCCTCACGCAGGTCAGAGGAACCACTCTGTCCGTTCGCCGCCGGGGATTGGACTTGAGCAGTTCTGTACAACTTCCCATCAGAGGCCCGTGTGATAATCAGCGGGACGCCCTGATAGTCAGAGGTTGGGGCAGCTGTCTGGGCTTGATGAGCCCGCGCTGCCCTAGACTTCTTCTTTCTAGCACTCGTGGGTGCATAATAGGAAGAGTCCAAGTTGAACATCACAGAGTCTGGCTTATCATCCAAAGAGTCATCAGGGTTCGGACCGTACGAGAGACGGTCGAAAACTGATCGAGAGGAGCATGGAGCAGATGCTATGCGGCTGGGAGCGGAAACCGTGCAGGCTGTCTGCATGCGGTTGTCTCCTGTCGTCGGACGAGTTCTTATGCGGCTAGGGGTCACGACCGTGCAGGCTGGCCGCATGCGGTTGGCATCTGTGGCCGCATGGGTTTTCTGCAAATGATTGACTTTACTGGCCGCATGAGTCTCATCCATGCTGTCGGGAACTGTAGTCGCATAAGTTATGCGGCTGACAGAAGTAGCCGCATGAGTTTTCTTCATGCGGTTGGCGGATGTAGCCGCATGGGCTTTCTCCTTGCGGCTAATATTCTTCTGCGGTTCGGTCCGCGTAGAGTCCCTCTTTGTCCCTGCAAGTCCAGCATCATAATGTTTTCTTCTGCCGGACTTGGGGACAGCAGAGTTGTCTACGATCTGAAGTGGGACCGCAGGAGAATCCTTCTCGCCGTCTTGAGCAGCAGAGGGCATCCCATCGAGGGCTTGAGGAGGAGCAAATGACTTCGGTCTCCATTCTTTGCGAGCCTTCGTGGTGCGGGTGCGCTTCTGGGCCGGGCCAGCGCTGCCTTCAGAGAGCATCTCTTCGAACGCATGTTGGTCGAAGCGGACGACCATCTTCTTTTGTGTGGAGCCAAGTTTGGCTGCATCTGATTGCGTCACCAACTCCTCAGCCGTGGAGAAGTTAGTCCCCAGCAGAGTCGCCATCGTGTTTGCCATTGATTGTAAAAGAACAGAACAATTATCGGAGGACTGAACTTAGACTCACAATACAAACTCGCTCGTACAAAGAAAGCCTAGGGACGAAAACCTATGTACAGCAGACTAAGTACGATTGTTTATTTTTGATTCGGGGGGGGGGAGGGGTGACGATAGAGGCTCGGGAAAGCGACGGCCGCTCTGTCTTACTCCTTGGACGATCAGTATGTAGCCTTGGCTCGGGGAAGATCTGCTTGGCGTTGACGAAGAAACGCTCTTCTTGCTCTCCTCGGATTGCTCTCCTGGCTTCTCTCTTTCTGTGATTATCAAGAAGAAAGGGGGAGCTCTCTCTGTGTAGATCTCTCTCTTCTTATATTTTTTTTTATTCTTTTGTTGCCGACCTCTCCTCTCTCTTTTTTTCTCAAGGGAATGATGCTGGCTATTTATAAGAGTGGGGGTGATCATTAGGGTTTGCTAATGATTATCTGTTTGAAATGTCGGCGCTCCTTCATTCTATCTGAACCCTTTATCCTGATTACAGTGAATCTCGGCCATTAACGTTGATAGCATCGTATCTCATGAGCAATTAATGCTAGCTGCTTTAAATCCTCGTGATTGATTATGCCAATGTCTGATTGCTCGCCACGTGTCCCATTAGCTTGATGATAAATGATATGCCCTGATCTCAGTAATTATGACGATGATGTCAAATATATTTGTTGAGATTCGGTTAAATCTCTTATTGATCCCATGCCACGTGTCTTAATTGTGAGTCCTGTCAGAGCCGCATAGGATTGACGATCCTCGAACCGCAGAGAGATACTCTTTGTAAGCCGCATAGGACGATGCTTCATCGAGCCGCATATGCGTAATCTTTGTGAGCCGCATGAGCTGGTGTTGTATTGGGCCGCAGGGAATGTGTTCCCAGGGAGCCGCATGAGCTAGCGTTGTATCGAACCGCATGGAACGGGTTCTCAGGGAGCCGCATATGACTGATTGCCACGTGGCAATCTGGGACTTCTGACGAATTTGGTCAGAGATTTTCTTCTTTTTCCGAGGAGTCAGTCATTATGGCAAGGCCATTATGAAACTTTATGTCAGGGCCGCCACAGTGAATCGTGCTGGAACAATAAATGAGGCCACTCCTCAAACGACCAGCTGTAGGGAAAGATCACACATGGCGTCCATCGAGCCGCATATGCCTTGCTGAACCGCATACGCTCTCGAGCCGCATGCGATTGAGAGTCTTCTTTGAACCGCATAGGGCCGCTCCTGGGCGGGCCGCATAAGCTTCTTACTCAGAGCCGTATGGATCATTATTCTAATATTTTCCATGCTTCTACAACTATATATATTGTAACAAATCCTAGCAATGAGAACAAGGCATTATTATTTCCTACATAAGAATATACATAGTACAAGAAGAGGCAAGGAAAAGAAAAAGGGAGTAATTAGACGCACTTTGTTTCAACCCATATTGCAAGAGAAAACTACTAAACCTCTCAAACCGAGTTCGTGGTGCTTGCTTTAACCCATAGAGTGCTTTATGCAATTTACAAACATGAGTAGGATACCAAACATCAACAAAACCACCAGGTTGATATATATATATATATATATATATATATATATATATATATATATATATATATATATATATATATATATATATATAAATTATTAGATATAGTATCTCGTTTCCAGTTGACCCATCAAAAGGGGGTGACAATGTAGTTAGTAATTTAGTCCTACATCGGATGGGAGATTAAATCATGAAGTATAGACAATTGGGATTGAATTTAGGACATACATGAGAATTCTTTTTTAAGGTATATGGCTCTGAAGCCCATGACTTTTATAGTTAATTAATATTCATGCTCTATTATTATTATTATTATTATTTTGGTGAGCCCAAATGTCAAACCCACAATCTAAGCCCAGTACTTAAACCCAATAACCCAAACCCCAGTTCACCCATTCAACCCCACGACCCTATTCCTCAGCCCAGATCCTATCTCTCCGCGCCCCACTCCGCTCACCCTCCTCTTCCGTAAACACACCAGAAGCTCCAAAAATTTCACAGAACCTTCACAACTCTATTTTTCACCAAAAACTCCATAACTTCCTCCTCCCTCCACCAAATCCAAATTCGAGACCACCGTCGCGTTCGTCTTGTCGTCCTCTCCGAATCTAGACCCCTCTCCCCCACCTTCCGAGTCCGTCCCCGCGTCGCTTCTACGACAGCGCCCCGCGCCAGAACCTGCGTCGCCAGCCTTTTCCGCGCACGTCCCCGTGCCGTCCGCGTGCACGTGTCCGTGCCCGCGTACGTTTCGAGTCCGAGGCATCCCCTCGGTGCTCCGTCACAGCCTTCGGTAAACCCCGCAACCTTCTATTAATTCACAGAACCATTTCTGTTCTGGGATAGCCAGTTTAGTAGTTTCCTATTTTAGATTCGGTAATAATTTTGTTAGCGTTTAATTATAGGGTTAATCTTAATTTCTTAGCTTTATGGAATTTAGAGTTATCATCTACGTTTAATTATGAATAACGTTGAATTAACGTTATTTCAACGATTATATCACTTTTGCCATAATTTTATAATTATTATTATTAAATGTAGTCTCAAAATATTTATTATATAGCAAAATATATGTTAATATAGGAAATGGTATTTTTTAGGCCAAAAACTATATATTTATGTTTTTAGGTAAAAATGTTTATTTTCGTATTTTAACCATTATTTCTGTTAATAAAGTTTATGGAAATGAAAAACTAGAGATAGTAACATATTTTCTAATAAAATTGTAATTTTTACTACAATAATGTTTTACGTATTTTTATTATTAAAACTGATTATTCTTAACTAAAGAAATAGTATTAGTAAAATATTTTGTAAAGTTTATTTAGAAAAATTTTAAATTAGATTTTGAATATTCCGAGTTTACGCGATATTTTCTATTAAAATAAATTACGATAAAAACTGCTACTATTTTGAATATATTCCAAAATATATTATTTTATGCCCTATTTTTAAAATACTAATAAAATAGTTTTACCAAAATATTACATAATTAAATTATTATTTTCTCTAATAAAATGGCAATGTTTATAATTAATGTAGTTGCATTTAGTGGCTTTCTTAGCCAATCTTTGGAATAAGTTCTAAGGACAGATTATTATTAATGTAGGATTCAGAACTTACGTCAGATCCGTGTTGTGCTCCCGTCTACATCATTCGGAGAACCAAGGCAAGTCATACTTATCTAAACTCATGTTTTAATTGATAATTAATTCCATTGCATGATAGAGTTACTGTATCGACACCTGACTCACGGGATCCTACTCGGATCATATCGACTGCTTTACTGAATCATTGACTCGACTGCTTACTGAATCATTGACTCGGTGATTGGAGGAGTAACGTTAATTAACACATGTGGTCAAAGCCCCTTACTGAATCACTGTGGATAGCGGAAGCCCAACTCACTTGGGCCGAAGCCGGACCGTGTTCATTAGAACACTTATTGCCTCCAACCTTAGCCGGCCACAGGCTGTTACGTGCTCTAAACACTACTGTTGCTAGATTGCATCATTCTATTTTTCATAGTTTTTACTGCATAACTGTTTTATTATTATTATTTAGAAAGTCATATTTCTATTATAAACTGCTTCTTGTCTCGTCTTTTAATTATTGAATAAAATACTGGAATAGATTTGTGTGCCTTGCTCCCTCCTGACTGGAGACAACATTTTTAGATGACTGCGATGATAATGAGCTGGCTTACACTTCCTATTATGGGCCCGACTTGGGTTCTGAGGACTTAGCTGAACCATGACAGAGAAACCAGGAGTCCTAGCTGCACCCTTTTCTGATTAGTTCACTTTTCCTAAAGTTGTAATAAACAAACCTTTGTGATGTTGAATACTTTTATTTTTTCTTCATTTTCATTTTCGACTTTAGTTGTACTTCAGAATGTTTAATAAAATATTTTATTTTTCGTTTAGACATTTGTACTGCTTGTGTTCACTGCTTGATACAGCTTACTGTCGCCGTCTCACAACGGTGCAGGCTGGGCATGATCCGACTGGACCCATTATATTGAGATCGGATCGTGACATATTTTTAGTGGTGGGCCATGCAGGTCAGTTTTGTAAAATTGGTCTAGTCAACTTAGCCTAGACCAGCAAGGAGTCATGTAACTTGACTTAGGTCTAGGTATGACTTTAGGAAAACAGACTCTAAAAACAACTAGAACACCAATATTATTTTCACCCTGTCACAACATAGGACCGAAATATCTATTTATAATATTTATTTTTGCTTGCTTATAGTTTCGTAGGCTACCTTGCTTATGTTTGTATCTAAACCTTTCAGAGGATGGCAAATGGAAAACTTATCCCACCATTAGGCCAATAGTTATTGTATTTATCTTCACATTTTTAGTTGTACTCTCACTTAGTATTGATGATCTAATATTTAGTCTTTAGATATTAAGGAGATAAGCAAAGTATGACTAGAGGAGTAATACCTAGAAGTAAGTTGCATGAATGTATGGTCACCAAAAATATGGTATCATAGTAAATCCTAAGGAGATGATAGCCAGGAAGACACGAACTAAGCTTGAGGTTCAGTTGCTGGAGCCAGAAACTTTTAGCCTAGTAAGATGTTAAAGGTACATGACTAATTAGTTGAGCATTTATCGAGGATAAAATTTATGGGATATGAAAATAGAAAAATATATAAATGTTGAAATTTGAATTGAAATTTAAGGATGATGATGATATATATATATATATATATATATATATATATATATATATATATATATATATATATATATATATATATATATATATATATATATATATATATATATATATAAAATTTAATACGAAGGTATCAGAAGTTATCAAGCTGGTAATGTAGAGTTGCATTATGAAACTGAGGATTACGACAAATAATGTTGAACTTAAGGTATAAATTTAATTAGGGATGATGATCGACAAATAATGATATGAATTAGAGAGATACAGATTTTATCAAATCAGAATTTGGAAATAAAGATTGTGAAATTATAAGTGTTACGAGGGTAAGTGAATGTGATATTATATACTATTGACAAGAAAATAAAGAATGGGGACGAAATAATATTATCAAGGTTGATCGAATCCGAGGGATTCAAGGAATGAAGTAAGATCAAAGGAAGGGCTGAAATTTAAATCTTGTACAAAAAAAATAGCTCAGATTTAAAATTTGGATCAAATATGTTGGAGTTGGTGGAAATAGAAAATCTAAATAGATTATATGGCTGATAATGGGTTAAGAGATTTCATAGATACATCCTCCCCAAATCAGTTAATTTCGAAGAAGATCGAACATGTATTCTAGAACAGTATTCTTCACCAGATATCCTACTTTTCTATGACTTGTTCCTGTATTAATTTACGTTAAACCCATTACCAATTCCGTCACACTAGTTTGACCATATTATTCTATGCTTCTTTTATAAATCTAAGATATAGTTGTGATTAAGAATTTTATAGTAGAATTCTAGATAGGTGTGAGAAGACTATGATAAGAGGGGTCATAAATAGGTATCATGGGTGACCAAGAAATAATTTTGACAAACGAAACCTCGTCATGGATAAAATAATAGGATTTCACGAATCAAGAAATTTTGAGGATTTCAACTTTAGAACGAAATTATGCAAGATTACTGAGATAGAATTTGGCAAACATATGGAAGTTAAGTTTTGGAAGAATAGAGTTTGGTATTCTTTTGGATGAAGCCTTAGATATTTTGACGATTTTAAATTTTATGATTAAAGGAAGAGTTATGGAAGATAGAGGAAGTCGTAGGTAGAGTTAGCGAGAAAAGTCTAGGTTTTGGTAAGGTTCCCCTATGGAGGAAGTAAATTTCGATAATATATAAATATGAGAATATGATGATCAAGTAAAAGAACACTTGACGGGGATCAAATTTTATGATTAGATGACTACTGTACCTAGAAGGGACGAATATAACCATAGAAGGAATAACACAAGCAATATAATGATAAGTTCTAGAGAAGGAATAAGTAGTGAGAAATTGAGATAAGACCATTGGCTTACAACTTTGGAAAGGAGCAATTGGTTTTACAATTTCTACCAAACATTGGAGACTCATATTAGTTATGGTAAGAAAGATTGAGATTTTGCAATATTTTTGCTAATGTGTTTAGATGAGAACGATTGATAGGTGCATGGTTAAAGATTAAAATTTGATTAGTGATTATAATTTTGTCAATTGATTTCAAGAATTGTAAATTCTCGAATATAGGTCATGGATCAAATTTAAATAATTTTATAAGGATTTACTATGACAAGTGAAGATTGTGAACTTTGATGTAGTCAGTTTTGGAAGAATGACTGACAATTGGAAATTGATATCCGTAAAATGATTTGATCGAGAGAACTACTTGAAATTGAAATACATTTGTCATACGGATGGAAAAAATAGATTTAGACGATTTATGATTCCAAATAGATTTAGTTTTAATACCTTGATAGTTGTCTTAGTTTTTTGTAGATACTGGGAGTTCAGCTAGTTTAGCGAGTTAGAGATTGGTTTTTGCATGGGGATTAATAGGATGGTTATCTTGTAAGTTTTTCTTCATGCATATTATATCTGTTGACCTTTGAAATAGTGATATGATATTCTCTCTATTCCCTTTGATCAGCACTAAGTCCTCAATGAAAATATCCTATCTGATTACATTTCTATCATAGTTTTGTTATTCTAATCACCCTTGCTATCCTACTTTCATACAACTTGTTGATTTTTTTTCCTAAGTCACAAACCCTTATACCCAATTCTAATTTGATTTGGAATTTTAGTCCATGATCTCAGAAGATTCTATTACTTTCTGCCTTTTCAATAAACTGTTCACGTTCGTTTCTTTCTTGCCGTTTCTGTTTCACGAGACCTCATTTGATTTTTCCCTATTTTATGATCATATTTTAATCGTACCTAGATTTTTATCGTGTCTAAAATGATTTTGATCACAACAATATTCCAACTCTATCTCAGATCATATATAGATAATTCTGATCGTGCCTATATTTTATCATTGTACCTTGAGATCATGCCTAGAATTCGTTCGTGTCTGATGATTTAAATCTGGAATGATTTATAGCAAGGATTTATGGAGTACATGAGTTTTGGGATAAAGATGAGATAAACATGAACACTTGTGATTTGAATCAAGGAAGGGATAATTAATGATGTAAATACCAAGCAAATTAACATTGTAGATTAGAGGTTATTAAATGATAAGCAGGAAGATGCACTATAGGAAGATGCATGATGAATCAAAAGATATATAAAGGACGACCGAAACAAAAAAAATTGAACTTAAGGACGTCTGACTAATTAAGGATGGAAATCGTATGAATTGAAGGGTGCAAAAGATTACAAATCAGAAATCAGAGATAGAAGGTTTGTAAATAATACAAGGTTGGGAGATTTAATAAGATATATTTTTGACAGAGAAAAAGTTTGGTCAAAATGATACAGTAAAATCAAGATGAAGGATTCGAGCTTAAACAGGATAATTAAATTTTATTGAGAATTCGGGATCAAATATGTAAATGAGGATATGGAATCAAGATATATACATGTTGATGAAAATGGTCGTCTAAATAAATTACAGAGTGATCACATATGAGTAAGGATTGATAAATTTTTTTACTAATCATGACAAATTGGAGTATATAAGCGTGATGTTGGATTTTAAATGTGATATTGGGTTACTGAGACTTGATACTAGAGTATTACGACAAGATGGAGTGTACCAAATTATGATACTTTGGTCAAGAATTAATAAGATGTATAAGAACATGATTGAAACACATGTAGTGGTATGACATAGAGTTAAATTTTGCATATATATTAGCAAGCTAAAGTACAAACATATAGCGGGAAATATTATATGTGATTAGTAAGAAAATGTGGGAAGACAAAAAATTTCAAGATTATGACGGTAATTGACAATTCAGGAAGGAAAGCAAAAATCCATAATTGTGGATAGTGACTGCGTTTCTAAAGAGGGAATAATGTCATTTGAGAATAATGGATAAGATTGATGAAAATATTGCACTAGATGGATTTGCTATAAGACAGTTAGCCAAGTTAGGCATAAGGCTGTTGAGGAAGAATAGCCTGACTGCTTTGAGACATGATTGCATGATTGTACCCCGGACCTCATCTTGAAATTTCGAGGACGAAATTTTCTAAGGAGGGAAGGTTGTGAAGCCCATGATTTTTATAGTTAATTAATATGCATGCTCTATTATTTTCTTTTCTTTTTTTTGTGAGCCCAAATGCCAAACCCACAATCTAAGCCCAGTACTTAAACCCAATAACCCAAACCCCAGCTCACCCATTCAACCCCACGTGTCACGACCCGCACCCAGTGTAAGTGCACGAGAAGTAACGAACGCCCAGCCTACGCCGCAGTGTCGACGGTAGAACGCTGTCCTGAGTTACCATATCTAACACAATCTAAATAAGCTATGAATAGGGAGTAAAATAATACGTAACTCAATCACAATACTAAGATGGAATAGAAGAAGAATCTCAACAGAGTCACAATAAAAGTCTATGTGTAAACCACCAGAAATAATCTCAAGTACAACTCATAAAGTCTCAAACAGAAAATACAAATAAAGTACTAAGTCTCAGCTAGACTATGGACAAGTCCTCAGCGACTGTGGGATCCTCCTGTGGGTCCACGTCGCCAGTGTCATCTAAGCCAATGCCATAATAAGTAGGACAATACTCCTCATCATCACCTGTAAAATTTTCAACATGCCCAGTCAGGACGGAATGAGCACATATCTCTCACAACAGTTCATATCAGGAATGGACATATAAAGCAAGCTATAGAAAACTATACATGAATCGCTGTAAAGAGAAATCAACAAGAGAGAAGATATAAGGTGAGATATAATATGATAAATAAAGAATGTAACCTTCTACGTGAATCAGAGCATAAATTGGTTATGTAAACAGCTTGGGTTGCACATGGATACAGCTATGGAATGCACATGGATAACTACTGGGGATAATGATCACATAACCAACTACACTCTCCCTGCCCCCAACCAATACACAAGGATCAAAGCATGTTATGTTATTGCACATGGATAACAACTACTGTATACATGGAACTCATATGGTCATGAGTGTACAT
This sequence comes from Iris pallida, assembly GCA_029216955.1. Classification (NCBI taxonomy): domain Eukaryota; kingdom Viridiplantae; phylum Streptophyta; class Magnoliopsida; order Asparagales; family Iridaceae; genus Iris; species Iris pallida. The sequence goes on along the minus strand of JANAVB010035820.1, from coordinate 2,298,204 downwards.
GAATAACATATGAGTGCACATGGACAAATAGGAATACATGGAGTACATGATGACCATGATAAAGTACATGAACATGACATACTCGATGTATCCGAGGGGATAACATCGCATGAAAAGATCCAAAGGGTACTAATCCGTGTGAACGTCGTGTCAGCATCAAGTATACTAGTCTATAACAAGAGTACATATCCAAAGAAGCATGAAAAGATCAGAGAATGTACTCGCCTGGCAATCCGAACTGCTGATGGTGAGAAGTGACTGGACTGGAGTAATAAGATCCTATTTAAAACAACCACATGTCATAATACAGTCTAAAATAGCATAAGGAAAGCCTTCAATGCAAATTCTACATGATTTGGGTCAATCTAAGTCAAAGTCAACCTTGGGTCAACTTTGGTCAACCAGACTAGTCAAACTAGGTCCAAGTTTGGTCAACTAGCCTACAAGTCAAATTTTAGGTCACTACTAGTCTTAGTGTTGATTTTGGGTGTTGAGTTGGTGTTACCTTAGGTCCAAGAAGCATAATCCTAACAACCAATGTAATTCACAAAATACCTTAACTCAAAAATACCCTATGTCTAATACCCACACCTTAGACTAACATATACCAAAACTCTAGGCTAGGTATTTCTTAGTAAATTTCTAGTAAGAAATAGGGTAATCTCAATGCTAGATCTTCACTACTCAACCCAAGGCACCCTCACATTGGACACATGCACTTGGCATGCCTACTGCTACTGCAGTTGCCTATTTCCTGAATTTTTCATCACCAACACCCCATATCAGTTCAACCTATCCTAACCAATACACACATACATACACATACATAACTCAATCTAGTTTCTATTTGACTACACAACCAAACCTTACTGACAACTAATAATTAAATTGGAATTGGTATTAACCAATTCCTAACTAATCAATCAACTAAACTGAACTCAGCATTCCTAAAATCAATCCTACATCAACCCAAGTATCAGCTATAGGCATGATATTCTATATTAATACATATTCGAATACCCCATGTCAAAACCAAACTCAAACACACCCTCTCCATTATGCAAACTAGTAGATACTCCTAGATAGGGTCATATAGGATCTACAGGTGGATTTTACACAGAAACCACATTGAAATCTGAAACTGGAACAGAACAAAATACTGAACAGTGAAGAAAACTGAAACTTTAAATCCCGATACTCGAAACACAAAACCTAACATGACCTAAAACATTCGAAAAATCTAATGATGTTTGAAACTAAAGGTTGGTAACGTGTCACATGTATGAACATGGTGCAGTTGTGTCTAAGGAATAGGACACGAAGTGTCCTGGATACCCACGTATCAAAACTGGAACCCAGTCCTTGTGCACACGTGTCACGCGACCTAGGGCTCGACACAGGCCCAACTACGACACGTGGTCGCTCGTACATGTAGCCCACATATAGGGCTACAAGCCCACGTGTCTGCACTGGCCACACGACGCGTGTCCGAGTCGCACGACACGCGTATCGGACGCCAAAAACTGGCGCACGTGCGACCGGCCAAATCCAGTGCCACGTCTATTTCTCCCACGACTCTCCACGAACCCAAACCAAACTTTATGGGCACCATGTCAGACATGGCCCCTACCCACTCACCAAATTTTTCGTGTCGAAGTACTGTGTCCAGCGAGAACGGACACAGCAGCAGCATGACACGCGCACGATCCTCGTGCAGCGCATGCGTGTCCACTTTTGGACACGAATACGTGTCAACTCTTGCACAAACCTAGGGTTTAGGAATCCCTACATCTAGGCCTATCAAATCACGAAATTAGTTTGCAATAATAACAGTATTGAATTCTAAGTGACAAATCATCGAACACATTAAACCCTAATCCGATACGTGTCCGACACGTCTATCAAACAGACACAAAATTTCATCAAACTTCATGGGTGGGTCGAGGGTACCTAGATGCATGCTACTAAGAAGAAAAATTAGGAAAAACTATAGTGTTTAGGTGTTTACCTATTGCGAGTTAAAATATCAATGAAACTGACTCCTCGATCAATGAGACGACCAGTTTCCATTGAGCAAACGTCTCCAACTCCTTGCTAGCAATGCTCTAGCAAGTTCTCCTCCTTCCCACGATCACAACGCACTTCGTTTGAGGTGAAACGGAGGTCGGATGAAAAAGTTAGGGTTTTGGAGAGCTGGAAACTAAGGTTTTGTAAAGGGGGTGTCAAAACCAATGCAAATGCTTATATAGGGAGGGGGGTTTCTGTTTGGCCGGCCATACTAGTCCTCCTAGGGTTAGGGTTGGTTCAAGGGCCCCTCTTCTCTATCTAAGTTGAGTTTAAGTCCACTAACAGAAAGGTTAAAAAGGTCAATTAATTAAATAGCCCAAAAATGGTCAAATGGCCTTCTAAATTGAACCCAAGCCTAAAATAAATTCTAATTAGCTAAATAATCCTCATATGTCATGGTTAGCCTCTAATATGGATTTTCTAAGGTTAAACCAAATGCTAAAACAAACACAAGCCAAAAATATCTAGAAAATTACAAAATGACTAAAAATGACTAAAATGACTTAAATACCCTTATTTCAAAAAGTGGGTGCTACAAGTCTACCCTCCTTAAAAATAATTTCGTCCTCGAAATTAAAGACAAGATGCAAGTAGGAAGGATAGAAATTATACCTCACTGCTGAAAAAGATAAGGGTACTGCTCGCGCATCTCATCCTCCCTCTCCCAAGTAGACTCACCAGGGGAGTGATGCCTCCATGCTACGCGAACTAATGGTATTTTCTGGTTCCTCATCACCTTCTCCCGTCGATCCAGAATCTCCACAGGCTGCTCTGGATAACGAAAAGTAGGTCCCACTTTGATCTCCGAATGGTCCAGTACATGGCTAGGATCTGCCACATACCGTCTCAACTGCGATACGTGGAATACATTGTGGACTCCCGCTAAGGAAGGAGGTAAGTCAAGTCTGTATGACACGTCGTCGACCCTTCCGCTGGTAACGAAAGGTCCGACATAGTGTGGGCTAAGCTTCCCGCCTCTACCGAAACGAATAGTGCCTCGAGTCAGTGAAATCCTCAAGAATACCATATCTCTAACCTAGCACAAGCATGGTCTCAATTAACAAAACAATCACACAATCAACAAAACACAAACAACAACATTCTAATCCTAAGTCTAAGCTATACCTCAAACAGCAAAGGTCTTCGGTGGCTGTCGGCCCAATGCCGCTGTCTGTCCTGCGCCACGCGAAGTCGATCCCTGATGAGCTTCACCTTCTCGGCTGCGTCAACAACCATCTCTGGTCCCAATAAAGTTTGCTCTACAACGTCATCCCAAGACAAGGGAGTACGACATCTACGTCCGTACAAGGCCTCGAATGGTGACATCTCAATACTGGCTTGGAAGCTGTTATTGTATGCAAACTCCACCAAATACAAATGGTCCTCCCAAGAACCTCCAAAATCTAGGACACAAGTCCGCAGCAAGTTCTCGAGAGTCTGAACAGTCCTCTCCGACTGTCCGTTCGTCTGAGGGTGGTATGCAGTACTGAATTTGAGCTGAGTACCCAAACTAGTCTGCAAACTCCGCCAGAAATGAGAAGTAAAGCGACTATCCCGATCCGAGACAATGCTCACCGGAACTCCATGTATCCTGACAATCTGCCGCATATACATCTCCGCTAACTTCTCAGTAGACGTCCCCACTTTGAATGGCAAAAGTGGGCCGATTTGGTCAACTTGTCCACGATGACCCAAATCGCGTCTTTCCCTCCTGGTGTACGCGGCAATCCCGAAACAAAATCCATCGTGATGTGCTCCCACTTCCACTCCAGAATAGGCAATGGCTGCAATAGTCCTCCTGGCCTCTGTCTCTCTGCCTTAACCTGCTGGCAGACTAGGCACCTGGCTACGAAGCGTGCTACCTCCTGCTTCATCCCATACCACCATACATGCTCCTTCAAGTCTCTATACATCTTGTTGGCACCTGGATGCATAGTGTACTGAGAGCGATGGGCCTCCTGCATAACCTGCTCCCGAAGCTCTTCGCTAGGCACACACAGTCTGGAACCGTGCCTCAATGTGCCGTCCTCCGCAATGATGAACTCCACATCTGCCAATCCTGCTCGAACCTGCTCTCGGATACACCGCAGGATAACATCGTCGAATTGAGCTGACTTGATCCTCTCCATCAAGTCTGAATGGATCTGCAGGCCCCATATCTGTATCTGAACTCCTAGCATGATCACTTTGATCCCCAAACTCTCTAAATCTGCTAATAGATGACGATCCATCGTCAAGCACATAGCTACCGGATACCTACTCAAGGCATCGGCAACCACATTGGCCTTTCCTGGATGGTACTGCAATGAAATATCGAAATCCTTCATCAACTCCAACCATCTGTGCTGCCTCATGTTGAGCTCTTTCTGTGTAAACATATACTTCAAGCTCTTGTGGTCTGTGAAGATCTCCACACGCTCTCCGTTTATATAGTGCTTCCACAACTTCAGAGCGAAGATAACCGCCGCCAAGTCCAAGTCATGGGTAGGGTAGTTCTTCTCATGCGGACGTAACTGCCTGGATGCATAGGCAATCACCTTCCCATGCTGCTGTAAAACACAACCCAAACCCTTCCCCGAGGCGTCACTGTAGATAGTGAACCCATCTGATCCTGATGGCAACGTCAAAATCGGGGATGGCGTTAGTCGCTTCTTCAGCTCATCAAAAGCAACCTGACACTCCTCTGACCAGACAAACTCTGCGTCCTTCCGGGTCAGCCTAGTTAATGGCTCTGCAATCCGGGAGAAATCCTGAACAAACCTCCTGTAGTACCCGCCAATCCCAGAAAGCTCCTGACCTCTGCAACTAAACTCGGTGCTGTCCACGCCTCAACTGCTTTGATCTTCTTCGGGTCGACTGAGATCCCATCTCCGGTCACCACATGACCTAAGAAATCAACTCGATCCAAGAAGAACTCACACTTCGAGACCTTGCCGTACAGCTACTCCTTCCTGAGAGTCTCCAGAACCACTCTCAAATGCTCTTCATGCTCCTCTGGGGTCATCGAATACACTAAAATGTCATCGATAAACACCACCACGAACTTGTCCAAGTACTGGTGGAATACCTTGTTCATCAAGTTCATGAACACCGCCGGGGCATTAGTTAACCCAAACGGCATCACCATGAACTCAAACTGGCCGTACCGAGTCCTGAAAGCTGTCTTCGGAATATCCTCCTCCTTCACCTTCACTTGATGATATCCTGACCTCAGATCAATCTTGGAAAATACCTCCGCTCCGCTCAGCTGGTCGACAGGTCATCGATCCTCGACAGCGGGTACTTGTTCTTGATCGTGAGGCTGTTGAGTGCCCTGTAGTCGATACACATCCGTACCGACCCATCCTTCTTCGGTACAAAGAGTACTGGCACACCCCATGGTGAAGAACTCGATCGGATGAAGCCTTTGTCCTGCAACTCATCCACTTGCTTCTTCAGCTCCACAAGCTCACTATTGTTCACTCTATAGACATGCTGAGATATCGGCTCTGCGCCGGGTATAAAGTCTATAGAGAACTCCACATCCCTGTCCGGAGGCAACCCTGGCAACTCCTCCGGAAACACATCCATAAACTCAGCTATCAGTGGATATGGCACACCCTGCTCCTCTACTGAAGCTCCGCAGAAAACTTCGCTGCTCTGCTCTGACTCCCGCCTGGTGAACTAGAACTCTGGCTCTCCTGGTATGCTGAAAAGAACTCTACCCCCATGGCAATCTATACTGGCATGGTGCTTGCTCAACCAATCGATACCGAGTACAATATCGTAATTCGGTAGTGGCATCACGAGCAGACTCACATCCAGTTCTCGGCCTTCCAAAACTACTCTTTGATTCTTGCAAATATCACTGACGAGGATAATACCACCCCCAGTCATGATCTTACAAGTCTTAGGCAAAGGTTCAGAAGAAAGGTGGTGTCTAATGGCAAAAGATACAGACACGAAGCTATGGGAAGCACCCGAATCAAATAATGCGAATGCGAGAAAAGAGTCGATAAGAAGAGAACCTGCTATCAGATCGCCTACTGCCTCGGTATCCTCTGTTGCCAAGGCGAAAGCTCGCCCCTGCTGGCCTCCTCTAGCCTGCTGCTGATGCTGAACAAACTTCTGCTGCTGAGTCGGTAAGGGTCCCCTCTGCTGCTCCACTGGTGCCTTGGTCCCTGCTCCCTGTCCTTTATGCCCGAAAACCTCAGGACAGTCCCTCAACTAATGCTCTGATGAACCACAGAGTAGGCACTTGCCTAGCCTATTCCTGCACTCACTCCACTTGTGCCCTGGCTTCTTACAGAAGTCACAAGTGGCAGCCTGCTGCTGTCTCAGTGCCTGCTGACCCTGTCTCTGTTGTGCCTGCTGGAATGGCCTCTGCTGCTGGAAAGACTTCTGCTGATGCTGCTGCTGAAAATGGGGCTTCTTGGCTGGTCCCCCACTGCCACTGGCTGCATGGAAATCATGGCCTCTCTTCTGCTTCAGCTCCAGATCATCTTCTGCTGCCATGGCTCCCATCAAAATCTCCTCAAATATAGCATTCCTGTTGCTCTTGGTTAAGGACTTGACTTCCTTAACCAAACCCTTCCTGAATCTCCTAGCCTTCGTTGTCTCACTAAGGCCCTCCATAAATCTATCTAGGCGGCAGAACTCTCCGGCGTACTCCTCTACAGTCTGGTTCCCCTGAACCAGGTTCTCAAACTGCGTCTCTAATGTGCCAAGTGCAGTATCGGGGAAGAACTTCTCCTTGAAAAGCTTCTTAAAATCCTTCCAAGGTTGCCCCTTAGTACCAACCCTGGGGTCGGTCTGGTACCAAGTGCGGGCAAGGTCCTGCATCATACTGCCTGCTGCTTCCACCTGGAGTCTAGCCGGTATCTCTGCGAGACAGAAAATCTCCTCTATGTGCTCGATCCAGTCGTCCGCGTAAAGGATACCCTCTGTACCCTTGAAGTCTTGCGGCCTCATCTTTTGGAACTCCTGAATACCTGGAGTCCTCGGCTGGTATGGCTGAATCTGCCCTCCTTGGGGTGGGGCAGTTGCCCTCTCCACTGCCACCATCGCTAACTGGTGAGCATTATCAATGCCCTGCCTCATGTCATCTGACTGACGTCGCTGCATCTCCATCATCTGCTGAATGAGAGCAAAACACTGTGCCGGATCAATTGTCCCCTGGGGTGGTAGTGGTAGCATCAACTGCACTCCTAGGGTAGTCCTCAGAACTGATGGAGGAGCACCCCCAAGAGTAGATGGGTCCACCTGAGCTGGAAAAAGAGGCACTGTGGTCCCTGGAGCCGGCTGGGTCGGACGAGAAGTAGCCGACCTCTCAGTGGTATTCCTGGAGCCAGAGCGCTGCGATCGTGTCTCCACCATCCTGAAGACAGATCAACAAGGAATCGAATACTGAAAAAGAAGCGAAATCATCAAAGGAGGACAGTTGTTTTCAAAAGGAGACAATTAACAACAAGAATTGATAAGAGTTTTTCCTAATGTGATTGGGTACCTTAATTTATTCCTATATCCTACTGCAGGTTGTAATGATACTCTAGTTCGAGTACCACTACGAATCACACTAGTTGTGATTGGAGACCTGCATGGGCCACCACTAAAAACGTGTCATGACCCGCACCCAGTGTAAGGGCACGAGAAATAACGAACGCCCAGCCTACGCCGCAGTGTCGACGGTAGAACGCTGTCCTGAGTCACCATATCTAACACAATCTAAATAAGCTATGAATAGGGAGTAAAATAATACGTAACTCAATCACAATACTAAGATAGAATAGAAGAAGAATCTCAAGAGAGTCACAATAAAAGTCTAGGTGTAAACCACCAGAAATAATCTCAAGTGCAACTCATAAAGTCTCAAACAAAAAATACAAATAAAGTACTAAGTCTCAGCTAGACTATGGGCAAAGCGACTGTGGGATCCTCTTGTGGGTCCACGTCACCTGTGTCATCTAAGCCAATGCCATAATAAGTAGGACAATACTCCTCATCATCACCTGTAAAATTTTCAACATGCCCAGTTAGGACGGAATGAGCACATATCTCTCACAACAGTTCATATCAGGAATGGACATATAAAGCAAGCTATAGAAAACTATACATGAATCGCTGTAAAGAGAAATCAACAAGAGAGAAGATATAAGCTGAGATATAATATGATAAATAAAGAATGTAACCTTCTACGTGAATCAGAGCATGAATTGGTTATGTAAACAGCTTAGGTTGCACATGGATACAGCTATGGAATGCACATGGATAACTACTGGGGATAATGATCACATAACCAACTACACTCTCCCTGCCCCCAACCAATACACAAGGATCAAAGCATGTTATGTTATTGCACATGGATAACAACTACTGTATACATAGAACTCATATGGTCATGATTGTACATGAATAACATATGAGTGCACATGGACAAATAGGAATACATGGAGTACATGATGACCATGATAAAGTACATGAACATGACATACTCGATGTATCCGAGGGGATAACATCGCATGAAAAGATCCAGAGGGTACTAATCCGTGTGAACGTCGTGTCAGCATCAAGTATACTAGTCTATAACAAGAGTACATATCCGAAGAAGCATGAAAAGATCAGAGAATGTACTCGCCTGGCAATTCGAACTGCTGATGGTGAGAAGTGACTGGACTGGAGTAATAAGATCCTATTTAAAACAACCACATGTCATAATACAGTCTAAAATATCATAAGAAAAGCCTTCAATGCAAATTCTACATAATTTGGGTCAATCTAAGTCAAAGTCAACCTTGGGTCAACTTTGGTCAACCAGACTAGTCAAACTAGGTCCAAGTTTGGTCAACTAGACTACAAGTCAAATTTTAGGTCACTACTAGTCTTAGTGTTGATTTTGGGTGTTGAGTTGGTGTTACCTTAGGTCCAAGAAGCATAATCCTAACAACCAATATAATTCACAAAATACCTTAACTCAAAAATACCCTATGTCTAATACCCACACCTTAGACTAACATATACCAAAACTCTAGGCTAGGTATTTCTTAGTAAATTTCTAGTAAGAAATAGGGCAATCTCAATGCTAGATCTTCACTACTCAACCCAAGGCACCCTCACATTGGACACATGCACTTGGCATGCCTACTGCTACTGCAGTTGCCTATTTTCTGAATTTTTCATCACCAACACCCCATATCAGTTCAACCTATCCTAACCAATACACACATACATACACATACATAACTCAATCTAGTTTCTATTTGACTACACAACCAAACCTTACTGACCACTAATAATTAAATTGGACTTGGTATTAACCAATTCCTAACTAATCAATCAACTAAACTGAACTCAGCATTCCTAAAATCAATCCTACATCAACCCAAGTATCAGCTATAGGCATGATACTCTATATTAATACATATTCGAATACCCCATGTCAAAACCAAACTCGAACACACCCTCTCCATTATGCAAACTAGTAGATACTCCTAGATAGGGTCATATAGGATCTACAGGTGGATTTTACACAGAAACCACAATGAAATCTGAAACTGGAACAGAACAAAATACTGAACAGTGAAGAAAACTGAAACTTTAAATCCCGATACTCGAAACACAAAACCTAACATGACCTAAAACATTCGAAAAATCTAATGATGTTTGAAACTAAAGGTTGGTAACGTGTCACGTGTATGAACATGAAGTTTAGGTGCAGTTGTGTCCAAGGAATAGGACACGAAGTGTCCTGGATACCCGCGTATCAAAACTGGAACCCAGTCCTTGTGCACACGTGTCACGCGACCTAGGGCTCGACACAGGCCCAACTACGACACGTGGTCGCTCGTACATGTAGCCCACATATAGGGCTACAAGCCCACGTGTCTGCACTGGCCACACGACGCGTGTCCGAGTCGCACGACACGCGTATCGGACGCCAAAAACTGGCGCACGCGCGATAGGCCAAATCTAGTGCCACGTCGATTTCTCCCTCGACTCTCCCCGAACCCAAACCAAACTTTATGGGCACCATGTCAGACATGGCCCCTACCCACTCACCAAATTTTTCGTGTCGAAGTGCTGTGTCCAGCGAGAACGGACACAACAGCAGCAGGACACGTGTACGGTCCTCGTGCAGCGCGTGCGTGTCCACTTTTGGACACGAATACGTGTCAACTCTTGCACAAACCTAGGGTTTAGGAATCCCTACATCTAGGCCTATCAAATCACGAAATTAGTTTGCAATAATAACAGTATTGAATTCTAAGTGACAAATCATCGAACACATTAAACCCTAATTCGATACGTGTCCGACACGCCTATCAAACAGACACAAAATTTCACCAAACTTCATGGGTGGGTCGAGGGTACCTAGATGCATGCTAGTATAAAGAAAAATCAGGAAAAACTATAGTGTTTAGGTGTTTACCTATTGCGAGTTGAAATATCAATGAAACTGACTCCTCGATCAATGAGACGACCAGTTTCCACTGAGCAAACGTCTCCAACTCCTTGCTAGCAATGCTCCAGCAAGTTCTCCTCCTTCCCACGATCAAAACGCACTTCGTTTGAGGTGAAACGGAGGTCGGATGAAAAAGTTAGGATTTTGGAGAGCTGGAAACTAAGGTTTTGTAAAGGGGGTGTCAAAACCAATGCAAATGCTTATATAGGGAGGGGGTTTCCTGTTTGGCCGGCCATACAAGTCCTCCTAGGGTTAGGGTTGGTTCATGGTCCCCTCTTCTATATCTAAGTTGAGTTTAAGCCCACTAACAGAAAGGCTAAAACGGCATATTAATTAAATAGCCCAAAAATGGTCAAATGGCCTTCTAAATTGAACCCAAGCCTAAAATAAATTCTAATTAGCTAAATAATCCTCATATGTCATGGTTAGCCTCTAATATGGATTTTCTAAGGTTAAACCAAATGCTAAAACAAACACAAGCCAAAAATATCTAGAAAATCACAAATTGACTAAAAATGACTAAAATGACTTAAATACCCTTATTTCAAAAAGTGGGTGCTACACCACGACCCTATTCCTCAGCCCAGATCCTATCTCTCAGTGCCCCACTCCGCTCACCCTCCTCTCCCGTACGTAAACACACCAGAAGCTCCAACAATTTCACAGAACCTTCACAACTCCATTTTTCACCAAAAACTCCATAACTTCCTCCTCTCTCCACCAAATCCAAATCCGAGACCACCGTCACGTTCGTCTCGTCGTCCTCTCCGAATCTAGACCCCTCTCCCCCATCTTCTGAGTCCTTCCCCGCGTCGCTCCCGCGACAGCGCCCAGTGCCAGAACCCGCGTCGCCAGCCATTTCCGTGCACATCCCCATGTCGTCCGTGTGCACGTGTCCATGTCCGTGCCCGTGCCCGCATCCATTTAGAGTCCGAGGCATCCCCTCGGTGCTCCGTCGCAGCCTTCGGTAAACCTCGCAACCTTCTGTTAATTCACAGAACCATTTCTGTTCCGGGATAGCCAGTTTAGTAGTTTTCTATTTTAGATTTAGTAATAATTTTGTTAGCGTTTAATTAGATGGTTAATCTTAATTAGTTAGCTTAATGGAATTTAGAGTTATCATCTACGTTTAATTATGAATAACGTTGAATTAACGTTATTTCAACGATTATATCACTTTTGCCATAATTTTATAATAACTATTATTAAATGTAGTCTCAAAATATTAATTATATAGCAAAATATATGTTAATATAGAAAATGGTATTTTTTTAGGCCAAAAACTATATATTTTTAGGTAAAAAATGTTTATTTTTGTATTTTAACCATTATTTCTGTTAATAAAGTTTATGGAAATAAAAAACTAGAGATAATAACATATTTTCTAATAAAAATGTAATTTTTACTACAATAATGTTTTACGTATTTTATTATTAAAAATGATTATTCTTAACTAAAGAAATAGTATTAGTAAAATATTTTGTAAAGTTTATTTAGAAAAATATTAAATTAGATTTTGAATATTCCGAGTTTACGCGATATTTCTATTAAAATAAATCACGATAAAAACTGCTACTATTTTGAATATATTCCAAAATATATTATTTTCTGCCCTATTTTTAAAATACTAATAAAATAGTTTTACCAAAATATTACATAATTAAATTATTATTTTCTCTAATAAAATGATAATGTTTGTAATTAACGTAGTTGCATTTAGTGGTTTTATTAGCCAATCTTTGGAATAAGTTCTAAGGACAGATAATTATTAATGTAGGATTCAGAACTTACGTCAGATCCGTGTTGTGCTCCCGTCTACATCATTCGGAGAACCAAGGCAAGTCATACTTATCTAAACTCGTGTTTTAATTGATAATTAATTCCATTGCATGATAGAGTTACTGTATCGACACCTGACTCACGGGATCCTACTCGGATCATATCGACTGCTTTACTGAATCGTTGACTTGACTGCTTACTGAATCATTGACTCGACTGTTTACTGAATCATTGACTCGGAGATTGGAGGAGTAACATTAACACCTGTGGTCAAAGCCCCTTACTGAATCACTGTGGATAGCGGAAGCCCAACTCACTTGGGCCGAAGCCGGACCGTGTTCATTAGAACACTTATTGCCTCCAATCTTAGCCGGCCACAGGCTGTTACGTGCTCTAAACATTACTGTAGCTAGATTGCATCATTCCATTTTTTAGAGTTTTTACTGCATAACTGTTTTATTATTGTTATTTAAAAAATCATATTTCTATTATAAACTGCTTCTTGTCTCATCTTTTAATTATTGAATAAAATGCTGGAATGGATTTGTGTGTCTTGCTCCCTCCTGACTGGAGACAACATTTTTAGGTGACTGCGACGATGATGAGCTGGCTTACACTTCCTATTATGGGCCCGACTTGGGTTCTGAGGACTTAGCTGAACCAGGAGTCCTAGCTGCAGCCTTTTCTGATTAGTTCACTTTTCCTAAAGTTGTAATAAACAAACCTTTGTGATGTTGAATACTTTTGCTTTTTCTTCATTTTCATTTTCGACTTTAGTTGTACTTCAGAATGTTTAATAAAATATTTTATTTTTCGTTTAGACATTTGTACTGCTTGTGTTCACTCCTTGATACAGCTTACTGTCGCCATCTCACAACGGTGCAGGCTGTGCATGATCCGATTGGACCCATTATATTGGGATCGGGTCGTGACAATGGCCCAGTCCAATATCGCACCTCACGGACCAACTCTATTTCGGGGTCACACTGCGTTACCAACACGTGGTATGAGCCCATGGTTACGTGGCTGGTTTGGACGGCTCTAATTGGTTTGAGAAATATTGTGACGATTGTTCATGCGTATAATTGGATCATACGGACTCTCTTTTCAATGTGTAGTTAGGAGAATCTGACCTAATGTTGGAGACAACATTTGTATATAGATTATACAAACTGTCTGTCACGATCCGCTAACCAAATTGTTGGGCCGGGCCGAGTCATGTCCAGCCTACGCTTGAGATAAAACGTAGCAAGCTGTTCCAAAGATATGAAAGTAAGACTAAAGTGTGCTAACAGTTCTAGAAGTAATAAAGAGTCATAAATGCTCCAAACACAAAAGTCATCTCATATAATAGTAAGTCCAAGTACAAGTCCGGGATGTAACGCTGGATACAGGTCCAGTCATAAAATACATAGTCTAATACATGACTACTCTCAAAAGTCCAAAATGTAAATAGACAACTAGACGAGTTTCCCCGCAGGTACATACTCGTAAGACAAAGCCTGGTCAGTAACTCCAAAATATGAATCACAGAGCAACTCCTCCTCAGTAAGTATACCTACAACGTTATCCTGTCAGGACGGAAGAAAGTACTGTTTCTAGCAAACTAATATACGAAACATGAAATGAACATAAGAGGAATAAACTGGAAATATGGCATCTCATAGTCTATCATGGCAAGGACACATACGTCATATAGACAGATGTATATATAATGTTTAAAACTGTAGCAGGTACGTGATCGTCAATAGGTATACAATGTGCATGGGCACATAATGAAATGTACTTTCGTACAATTGATAAGGCGATAGATGTACATACGCACAAATCCGCTTTGAGATAAAGCCTACGGCACAGTAATCATATAAAATGAAACTTTGCTCGGTACATACGTACGGAGAAGGGGGAATGATCACGTACTCTACTATCAGTTTCCCCATAACCCAGATTCTAATCATGTGAGAGATATATAAAGACTGTTCTAAGCATGGTAGTGACTGAAAGTACAACATGTGAAGATTTAACTTGCTATCCCAAGGATCAGCATTTAATATGGTTGGGTTCGCAGTTTATTGTTGTAACAGTATGTAAAGTTTGTAGAAGTACTTGCCTTTAGCAAAGCAAAGCAGCGATAAAAATGCTATAGATGCCTGGTAACTCGTCACTGTAGAAATAAATACATAAACTTAGTTTTTTACACTAAGTTAAACACTAAAACACTAGTGGTGCAATACGACTTTCTGACTGGACACCTAGCCAAATGGTGACTTTAGCATAGGAGACCAATGTGGGGTGACACAATACCCAAACTAACTTTCTATGGTCTTTATACTAGTGCAGGGTGAGGTTCAATACGACTATAACTCAAAACAACACAAAAAGTTGTAAGTCGTAATTATTCAATATATAAATCAAACTGTACACTGTGTTCCAACAATTTTTGAGATAAACAAAAACTCAATTTTACATAAAATAAAGTACCAAAATGATCCTTGTTAATTATAGAAAATTATACTAATTTTTTTGGAATTTATAAACCTTGATAAATAATTATTAAAAATCAGCAAACATATATACACTGAAAATGAGTTCTGTTTTCCTATTTTTATAAAATACCAAAAGTACTTATTAAATGCTGAAAAAATTATAATAAATTGTCTAAATTAATATAGTATTTAAATACAATTTTTTCTAGATTTTTCCAGCACTTAAAATATATATAAAAATTCAAAAACAGCAAGCAACAGTTTCTGGAAAATAATTAATTAATTATTTACTATTTTGTCCATGTATTCAAAATTGAACCGAAGTCCAGATATAGGACCCAGAGCCGTGAATCAAGTCCAATATGACTTGTACAGACTCTGAATATATTAGACATAATTGGGCCCAAAAACCCATGCTAGGCTTGGACATCAATTGGTCATAATCAATAAAAAGCAGTAATTTATATACATAAATATATTTTTAAAGTGCTAAAATATAAAAGTCATAATTTAAATAATAAAAATAACTTGTGAATTTATGCACAATAATATTTTGTACAAAGTAGAATTTGAAATACATATATAAATATACAACAATATTTATATATATATATATATATATTTTTTTATAAATATACATATATAAATATACAACAACAATATTTATATATATACATACAAATATATATATATATATATATATATATATATATATATATATATATATATATATATATATATATATATATATATATATACATATATATATATATATATATATATATATACATATATATATATATATACATATATATATATATATATATATATATATATATATACATATATATATATACATATATATATATATATATATATATATATATATATATATATATATACATATATATATATATATATATATATATATATATATATATATATATATATATATATATATATATATATATATATATATATATATATATATATATATATACAAATACTGTATATATACATATATAACAGTATATAATATATATATACATATATACATATATAAATACATATATACATATATACATGTATAAAAAAACAAAAGAAAAGAAAAGAAAACAGGGAAGGGAGGCTCGAACTCGGCCAGGCAAAGGGGTCGGGCTTTAGGTGCGGTCGGGCTAGCCAGGGGGTTAGTCCGAGCCATCTGTTAGGAAATAGGTTCGGGTTAGTTTTAGGTTAGATTTAGGTTAATGGGTCTAAACCCGATAGCCAAACTTCGTGTCCTGACTGTTTGGGACACGAAGAACGGCCGAGTCCAAGTGTCCTGACTGTGCACGACACGCACGAGTCGAGTTGGACGTGTCCAGACTTACCACTAGGTTCGTCAGGACGCGGTGAGTCGCATATGTGAGATTGGGACACGTACGACACAGTTTTTAGAGCTGTTACTTACGTGTCCGGTCGAGCTAGGGGTTGTGGAGGGTGCTGACGGCGGCTAGATGCGTCGTCGTCGTGGTGCTCGGGTGGCGCTGTATTCGTCTGGCCTCGTCGAACTCAGTGGTGGCGGTTGGGGGTGGTGTAGGCGGCTGTAGAGGTGGCGCTGGGTATCGCCGGAGTTAGGGTTAGGGTTAGGGTTCTCGTCGGGGAAGAAGGGTCTGGGTTGTCGGAAATTAGTCTAGGGTTAGGGTTTCGGGGTCGAGGAGTTTTTAGAAAGGGGGTAGGTCGGTTGAAATAGGCTAGGTCGGCCGTGTGGTGGCAGTCGCCGCTCTTCGACGGTCGTCGGGGGCAGGTAGAAACGTGGGGGGGGGGTGATGGCGGTTTAGCAGTTAGGTCCCTAGACTTTAGGAAATAACAGTTTGGTCCTCCCCATCAACTAATGCAAAATTGGATTTATAAATCCCCTCCCGCTCGGTTTATATGCAAAATAAATTTGCATAGAACATTTAGGAAATTGCAAATAGTAATTAAACAATCTAAATAATTGCAAAACTCAATTAAAATATTTTATAAAATTGCAAACTTATATTTTTAGTAATTAAAACTCATTTAAAATTATTTAAAAATTCTAGAAAAATTTCCAATAATTATAATAAATAATTTTAAAGCTAAATAGGTCATTAACATCTAATTAACACTAATTAAACCAAATTTTGAAAAATAGGGGCTGACAAGTCTTCCCTCCTTGAAAAATTTTGTCCTCGAAATTCACAAGGTTAGAAAACTCTACAATCATTCTAACATAACAAGCAATGCAACAAATGACTAAGGCTACGATCAAAACTAACCTCTAGGAGATCAAGCGGGAACGGGTGTTTCCCTCGCAGCTGTTGGGTCGAACAAGTAAGGATATCTCTCCCTCATGTCCGACTCCCTCTTCCAAGTAGATTCACCCAGAGAGTGACGGCTCCATGCTACTCGTACTAAGGGTATGACTTTGTTCCTCAGCCTCTTCTCCCTCCTGTCCAATATCTCTACAGGCTGCTCAGTAACTACAAGGCTCGGTCCGATCTCCAACTCTGAATGATCTAGCACATGGCTAGCTGGGGTCCGGAACATATCTTCTCAGCTGAAACACATAAAAGACATCGTGAACTCCTGCTAGGTTGGGTGGAAGTGCAACCCTGTAAGCTACCTCTCCGATCCTGCCAAGTATCTCGAACGACCCGATGTATCTGGGCTCAACTTGCCTCCTCGTCCGAACCGGATCGTCCCTCTAGTAGGTGATATCTTCACTAGCACCATATCTCCGTCAGCGAACTCCATCGGTCTGCGACTAGCATCGACCCAGTGTTTCTGCCTGTCCTGAGCTACTCTGAGCCTGTCTCTGATCATCCCAACCTTCTCTGCTGCATCCGTGATCATCTCTGGCCCAAGCATAACTCTGTCCCCAACATCATCCCAAAAGAGCGGTGTACGGCATCGTCGTCCAATAGTGCCTCGAAGGGAGACATACCGATGCTAGCTTGGTAGTTGTTGTTGTATGAAAACTCTACCAAGTGCATATGGCTCTCCCATGATCCGCCAAAGTCCAGCACACAAGTCCTCAGCATGTCCTCTAGTATCTGTATCGTCCTCTCGGACTGCCCATCTGTCTGCGGGTGGTACGCCGTACTGAACTTGAGCCGACTGCCCAACTCCTCTTATAAGCTCCTCCAGTAGTGGGACGTGAATCTGCTGTCTCGGTCCGACACGATGCTCACTGGTCACTACCAAAATACAGTAAATTAGCGACCGAAAATGTTCCGTCGACGTTCGCGACGACTTTGTGGCAGCTAGCCGACGGATTACCGACGACAAGCCATTACATTTTTTATTTTATTTTTAGGGGGAGGAAAGGTCGCACATCCGTCGCTAGGGCGTCGGAGATATAGCGACGGATAGTCAGGCGTCGCTATGCAGTCGATTATTTGGCGAGAATTGTGTAGAGAATTGGCGAGACAATTCTTCGACTACGTAGCGGCGGATATTCAGTCGGCAAGTATCAAAAATAGCGACTAACGGGCGACGGATTAAAATCCGTCGCTAGTCCGTCGCTAAATATATGTTCCAGACTTAAATTGAAACGGCGGGGGGAACTTTTTGCATTCTCCCCAAGTTTACTCTCTCTCCTCTCTCTCTCTCTCTCTCTCTCTCCTGCGGCTTCGGTGATCGGCGTCGGCGTCCTCTCCTCTCTCTCTCTCCCGAAGGTAATCCCCTCTCGCTCTCTCTCTCTCTCTCTCTCTCTCTCTCTCGCGGTGTCGTAGGGGCAGCGAGGGCGGCGGGCTTGGGACGGAAGCGTCGGGGGCTGGGCGGCGGGCTTGGGGCGGGGGCGTCTGGGGCTGGACGGCTGGCTTGGGGCGGAGGCGTCGAGGGCTGGGCGGTGGGCTTGGGGCGAGGGCGTCGGGGGCTGGGCGGCTGGCTTGGGGCGGGGGCGTCGGGGGCTGGGCGGCGGGCTTGGGGCGGGGGCGTCGGGGGCTGGGCGGCGGGCTTGGGGCGGCGGGCTTTGGTCGGGGGCGGCGGAGGACTTTGCTTCTCAAATTCATCTGAGTTTATATATTGGCTAAATAATGTGTTATCCATATTGGGTGTTATCCATTAGTTTTGTGGTGTTTGGATTAGTAAATGTGAATATGGAGTTTGGGTTCATGGTGTATATGTTCACTGTGTCAAGGACAGTGCGAGTTCTTCATCTGCATAAGTCACTGAATAAGTGAAATTTTTCTTGGAAAACCGACCCTTAGAGTGTATCAGTTGTGTGCTTCTATATAGATGTATATATCTATACATCTAATTGTGATATACATATATATGTGTATGTGTGCTTTAGAGAGTGAGGAATGAAGGCAGGCCTACCATGCCTATTAGCATGCAGGACGGCTTGGGGTGTAATGTGTGAGTGTAGACATGGTAGAAATTATAGGTAATTAATGCTAGTGTAACTAGACTAAGGTAGTGCTTGCTAGATAGTAAGGACACTCTAGTATCCTAACCAAGTTAATTTTAGCCTAGATATTTAGGATATAGCTCCCATATCCTAGAAGTGGACTCTTGCAATTTAGAAATAGATAGATTGACTCAATTTGATTAATTGACCTATAATGACTTTAAAACTTGATTTGCTGCTGCATGCATACAACACCACAAAAATATTTACTGACTCGTCAAGTTGAATAGTGTATAACATGCTCGATGCTTAAGAGGAATCATTTCGACTTAGTGGACTATCGAAGAATCGGTATCGGACTATCGGTATCGGTATCGGTATCGAACTATCGGACTATCGGTATCGGTATCGAACTATCGGTATCGCTAGCGGACTATCAGACTATCGGACTATCGGTATCGGTATCGAACTATCGGTATCGCACTATCGGTATCGGTATCGCACTATCGGTATCGGACTATCAGTATAGGTATCGCACTATCGGTATCGGTATCGAACTATCGGTATCGAACTATCGCTATCGAACTATTAGTAACAACTGTACTTAGATTTTTCTCTTCTCGAGCTAGAATACCAGCGGATCCACCAGTTACATGATTATATACTAATTCTGTTTTGTTTGTCTTACTATACAGATTTTTACATCCAATCTGTGATGGATCGTTATTTCGTTGATCGTACATGGATGTACAAATGACAACACGAGAGCAGAATAGGTGTGAGTGATGATTTTCAGGCAGGCGTGGAAGTGTTTCTTAAGTATGCCATGAGCAAAGCTCAGTTTATGGACGGTAACAAAATCAAGTGTCCATGTCGTAATTGTCGCAATAGACGTTACGAAGAAGTGGTGAGTGTAAGAGATCATTTGACCCGTAAGGGTTTCGTACGTGATTACGGCCTGTGGTCATCGCAAGGTGAACTATATGCGAAAAGACAGGTTGCGAATGCTGCTACTTATGCTTTTGATGATAATGCTACAGCAGATTTTGTCGTCGATGACGACGAATGCTCCGTTGATTATGGAGACGTGCAGAACCTTGCACGAGATATGGTGTACGACGCGGCAGGGCCTAATTTTGATCCGGAGGATCCTAATCCCGAGGCGAAGGAGTTCTATGATATGTTTCAGGATGCTGAAACTTCTTTATATCCTGGTTATGAGCCACATTCCGTACTGTCAGTGACGATGCGGTTGTTGAACATAAAGTCCGATTTTAACTTGCCACAAACTTGCTATGATCGGATTACACAACTAATGAAGGAGGTGTTACCGAAGGAATCAAAAGAGCTTCCAAAAAACTTCTACAAGTCGAAGATGATGGTCCAACAACTGGGACTGGCGTACGACAAGATAGATTGTTGTCGCAACGGATGCATGTTGTACTACAAGGAGAACGAGGATGTAGAAAGTTGCAGGTTCTGTAATACGGATCGTTACAAGCCAGTCAGGGGAAAAAGAAAGTCAACTAGAAAACGACGTCCTTACAAGTATATGCATTACTTGTCGATCACGAAGCGCTTGCAGAGGATGTATATGTCTCCGAATACAGCAGAACACATGACGTGGCACAACGAAGAACGCACAAAGGACGATGGAGAATTGTCACATCCTTCGGTTGGAGAGGCGTGGAAATATTTCGATTTTTGCAGTCCAAATTTTGCTGCATAGCCTAGAAATGTACTCATGGGGCTATGTTCTGATGGCTTCGCCCCTTTCGGGCAGTCGGGATCTCAATACTCCTGCTGGCCGGTCATTCTGACCCCTTACAATCTGCCACCATAGATGTGTATGAAGACTCCTTATATGTTCTTGACAACTATCATACCGGGTCCCAAAAATCCGACGAAGAATATCGATATATATTTACAGCCGTTGGTGGATGAGCTGAAACAGCTGTGGGAGATCGACGTCACGACCTATGATATTTCCAGGAAATAGAACTTTCAGATGAGAGCTTCACTGATGTGGACAATCAATGATTTTTCTGCATACGGTATGCTGTCGGGATGGAGTACTCACGGCACCCTGTCTTGTCCGATATGCATACAAAATAGTAAGGCGTTCTGCCTTAAGCATGGAGGAAAAACTTCTTTCTTTGATTGTCATTGTCAATTTCTGCCCGCGAGTCATCCTTGGAGAAAGAACAAGGACGCGTTTAGAGCTGGAAAACAAGAATTTTCTCATCCGCCAGCCAGATTGTCGGGATACGATATTTGGAAAGATATAAAGGACTTGCCCACTGTAATGGAAGATCCATCGAACAATCGTGTCGATGGGTTCGGACAAACCCATAACTGGACCAAACGGAGTATCTTCTGGGACTTGTCTTATTGGAAAGATAATCTTATAAGGCATAATCTTGATGTTATGCATATCGAAAAGAATGTGTTCGATAATGTCTTCAATGCCGTCATGGACATTAAAGGAAAGACGAAGGACAATCCAAAAGCAAGACAAGATATTGCCGAGATATGCAAGCATCCTTATCTGAACTTGATACAAAGGGGAGCTGCTGGACAATTAAGTAAGCCGATAGCACAATACACATTGAGCAAGAAAGATAGATTAATAATCTGCAAGTGGGTATCTACTTTAAGATTTTCCGACGGCTATGTGTCGAATTTGTCTAGATGCGTTGATCTCAATGAACGCAAACTAACGGGAATGAAGAGTCATGACTGCCACGTGTTTATGGAAAGATTACTGCCCATTGCTTTAAAAGAGTTGTTGCCTTCTGCTGTATGGGTTCCGTTGGCCGAACTATCAATATTCTTTAGGGATATTTGTTCAACTAAGTTGACTGTGCAACACATGGTTGAACTTGAGGAGAAGATTATCTTAACAATTTACAAGTTGGAGAAAATATTTCCTCCTGGCTTCTTCGATAGCATGGAGCATCTACCGATTCATCTAGCATACGAAGCCCGTGTCGGTGCATCTGTTCATTATCGATGGATGTAACCATTTGAAAGGTACATAAAAATCGATATAATTTAAGTTGAATTTCAGTAGGTTTTAAAATTCTTTCTTAATTCTCAAGATAATTTGTCTTTCTAGATACCTACAAAGAGGTGTCAAACTTCTGCTCCATTTATTTCGATACTCATATTAAGACAAATTGAAATAGACCTCAAAGGAATGACGAGGACGTTGAGGATGGAGGAATATTCAATGTAAGGGGCAAGCCTGTTGAGGCTAGTAAAAGACGGTGGTTGACAGACGACGAGTATGATGCCGCTCACCGATATGTCTTGTTAAACTGTGACATACAAGAAGTGAGAGATTTGGAGAAGTAAGTCAGTACACTTGCACTCGTTATAATCTCGAATTTGATGAAGTAAGTGACTACACTTATATATTCTTATTTTCTCTAATAGTGTATTTAGAGATGAAGTCAAAATGAGGACACCCGATATTACCGATGAGGGACTTCAAAGAGAGGTTGATTGTACATTTCCGTCATGGTTTCGCAAATACGTAAGTAACTGTGATTATAATTGAGATTATAAATATATAATCTAAAATACTTAAATTATAAATATTTGTTTACAGGTTTATTGCCTGAAACAACACTCACTCATGAGAGTGTTCGTTATCTGGCATTGGGACCGAAGAAGCAAATAAGGGCTTGGCCAGGCTATGTCGTTAATGGCTTCAGGTTTAAGTCAACTCAGAATGCTATAAATGTCGAATTTATCAATGACGGCATCAGTACCAAGGATTCCGGTGTTTGCATAAGAGGCACCATCTATGACGACGAGCCGAACTTTGACTATTATGGAGTGCTTCGGGATATTGTAGATTTACAATATACTGGCCCATATGATATGCATATTGTGATGTTCAAATGTGAGTGGTTCGATACGACACCAAATATCGGTTGGAGAATCGATAAACAATTTGGATTTGTCGATATAAATCATCGCAGGAGATATAGAGGGTCCGATACATTTGTGATAGCAAATCAGGCTGTTCAAGTCTACTATACAAGCTACCCAAGGCGTCGTAGAGATCGATTTGACTGGTAGGCAGTATGCAAGATTAAATCTAGAAATACATTCAACGTTGGAGATCCAGCATACCAAGAGGACCAGATCGAAAAGTCCTAATACTTGGGACAACACTCAGATACAATGGATGTTGAAGATATTGTTGAGGAAAATAGAAGGGAGGAAGAGGTTGATACACAAGACTTAGCTGTCAACCAGGGGAGAAAGAGGCGTCTTGTCCCAAATATTGAGGCAGAAGAAGAAGAAGAAGAAGAAGAAGAAAAAGAAGAAAAAGAAGAAGAAGAATTTGATGGAGATGAGGATACAGATGAAATCGACGATGAAGATAAGGATGAGGATGAGGATGAGGAGGATGATGATAAAGACGAGGCCGAGGATGAGAACGAAGACGATGATTAGGTTAAATATTGTTGTATATTAAAAATACTTCCAATTACGTGAATTAAGTTTGACCTCATAAAAGCAATTACGTGAATTCATGTTTTTTTCATTCGATTATTTACTTATTGCAGATGGCACTCCTAGACTTTTTCGTCGTGGCGACACTCGTCTCCCTACTGGTGGTATGTATATTTTAGTTTAGAATTTTATATTCATTTACACTTTTATATTGTTAATTATGTTTATGTGTTCTATTTACAGGTCATGATGGCTGGCCGTGGTCGTGGTACTGGTGGTGGTCGTGGTGGTGGTGGTGGTGGTGGTGGTGGTCGTGGTCGTGGTCGTAGTGGTGCTGGTGGTCGTGGTCACATTCAAAATTCTCGGGATGTGACCCATCGAGCGACCCCGACCCGGAAAGTACCCCGGGCACAGACGCATCCCGCCGTCGATCGACCACTTCATCGAGGCATGAGTCCGAATCTGCTAGCAGATCCGTTTCGCTATCGGAACCACCAGCAGCGGATCCACCAGTGGATGCCCCAGTTACTGCACAGTGGGCCCCGGAGTACCCCCATACTCGGTTCCATCCGGTTACTGGGGAGTACATGCACGGACCCGCGGATCCTCCGACGGTACCAGAGAGGCCGAGAGGCGAGTTCCGACGAGAGCTATGGCCCGCGGGGATCTCGTAAGTAAATTTAAGATAATTTATTAAATTTCTTTCATTTATTCAAGTTAATAATCCATTCGTTTCTTCTTTGTAGGTTTTTTTCGTTTAACGTTGCCAGGGCTCTTGGAAAAATTATCAGGGCTAACTTCCATGGTCCCTACCTCAACTTTTCGTCGGTGCCCCTAAACGTGAAGTACGTCTGGCTCGACGAGTTGAGGGTATGTATCTATATCTTCTGATTAGTTATTAGTTACTCTTTAATCAACCATTTTTTAAATTACGTGATAATTGAATTTCTATGTTAGACGACGTACTGGTGGGCCCCCCATCGCGAGGACGCGATCCGCAGGACCTACAGAAGCGCTGCCTCGAAGAAGATACGGGATATGATTCATGACCTGAAAATGGGGCATACGAGGCCGAATTGGATCCGGCAGGAGTATTATGAGGACCTCTTAGGTATGATGGATACTCCTGCGTATAAGAAGAAATCAGAGAAGGTGAAGGCGAACCGACAGGCCGCGGGACTTCATACGGGGGGGATCAAGGCCCCACGCAGCGACGCTTGCAGATCTGTTGAGATACCATAAATTCATTTCACTATTGAATTAGGTATTATTAATATACGGAGTTAATTAAGTTCTACGGAAATTTCGTATGCAGGCCCAACGGGCGATAAAGGAGGAAAGGACGCCAGAATCGGTCACCATGCACGACGTGTTCCAGCATACGCACAAAAGACGGAAGGACGGGAGCTTCGTCGACGAGAGGGCCAAGGAGACTGATGTAAGTACTTATGTTTATGAGATTTACGTTAGAATTAAAAGTATTCGGACTATAACTTAGGTAAACTTAGGATTCACACTTAACTTAGTAAAACATAGGATTTAGATTACAACTTAGGTAAATCTTATAATATAAACACATTCATTTGATAGGCTGTGTATCGTGAGGCCCTTAGTCGGGCTCAGTTAACTGACACCGAGGATGTCAGTAAAACGACGCCCGCCCGGACGCCCTCTTCTTTGGCCGCTCGCAACGACTTATTCGTAGATACCGTCGACGGCTTTAAGAAAGGGCTCCTGTAAGGACTCGGCTCCCTAGGGCCGTTGCACATGGCGAGGCAGAGATTTCCACCGACACCGCCTCCTCCCGTAGCCCCGGCAGACGATGATGTTAGGTCGCAGCTTACGCAGCTGCACGAGGCGGTGTCGTCCTTGCGGTAGCAATTTGCCACGTACTTTCTGCCTCCGTCTGCTGCTGCTGGTCCGTCTACTGATGGTGTCGGTCCGTCTTCTACTGGTCCGTCGACTGCTGGTGTCGGTCCATCTTCTACTGGTCCGTCGACTGCTGGTGTCGGTCCTTCTTCCGTGGGTCATCTTTCTTTCAACCCATCTGCCCCTTTGGTACCACCTCCGACTGTGACGGCACTCCTGGATCTCATGTTGCCAGAGCAGCTACGTCGACTTCCGAGCAGTGTCTACGACGGCTTACCGCCGTACCTAGTGGAGGAGTATATTCGTCGGTCGCAGCTGGGATTACCACCACCGGGCAATCGAACTCCTCCTTCTTCTTAAAATATTATAATTAAGAAAATTTGGAATATTTGTGGCAATTTTGGATTAATTGTGCTATAATCGGATTATAACGACGGATATTAGGTTACTCTTCAGGATAATTGATGTCTATTTTCTATTAATTTGGTTTGGTCTATGTGATTCTTGGATAATTGGTGTGCATTAAATTCGTATGTGCATATTTGGTCTATGTGATTCTTGGATAATTGGTGTGCATTATATATTTGGTCTATGTGATTGTTGGATAATTGGTGTGTATTATATATTGGTTTGGTTTATGCATATTTTTGTGAACAGGGAAAGTGCTGTAATTTTTTTCCAAAAAATCTCAGTTAGCGACGGACTAGTGACCGGTTAGCGACGGATATTTCCAGTTTCCGACTAATTTTCGACGGAATTTTCGTCGGCAACTGGAGATTTGAACCTGTTTCCAGGTAGCGACGGGTGGTCGACGGAATATCCGTCGGCATGGTTCTGGTGGTATATAGTTCGACGGAATAGCGACGGAACATCCGTCGCCAAGACGACGGATAATCAGCCACTAATCAGTCGCTCTCTCGACGGCGTAGCGACGGACACTCCGTCGACAAGGTTCTGGAAATGTTGGACATTTCCAGAATCATGGCGACGGATAATCAGCCACTAATCAGTCGCTCTGTCGACGGCTTAGCGACGGAGTAGCGATGGCTCATCCGTCGCCATGGTTCTGGAAATGCCAAGCATTTCCAGAACATGGTCGACGGATAATCAGTCAGTATTGTTTGCCATTGATTGTAAAAGTACAGAACAGTTTTATGGGAGGACTGAATTTAGACTCACAATACAAACTCGCTTGTACAAAGAAAGCCTAGGGACGAAAACCTAGGTACAGCAGTCTAAGTACAATTGTTTATTTTAGATTCTAGGGGGTGACGATAGAGGCTCGGAAAGGCGACGGCAGCCCTGCCTTACTCCTTGGACGATAGGTATGCAGCCTTGGCTCCTATGAAGAGATGGTTGGCGTTGACGAAGAAATGCTCTTCTTGCTCTCCTCGTATTGCTCTTCTGGCTTCTCTCTCTTTCTCTGTGTGTATTTTCTCTCTGATTATTAGGGGGAGCTCTCTGTATGTGCGTCCATATTGCAAGGGAATGGCACCCTGCTATTTATAATAGTGGAGGGCATCATTAGGGTTTGGATGATTACCCATTCTCAAAGTGGCGACGGCCTGGTAATTGATCAATCTGGGCCATTAGTCTTGAGTGTGAAGGATCTGGACCATTAATGTGGATTATGCCAAATCCCGTCAATAATAAATGTTGATTGCAATAAATCTCCATCATGATGATCTGCTGATGTCCGCAAATCTAAATAAATCAATTTAATTCATTCTCTTGCCACGTGTCCCAAATCATTGGGATCTGACCCAAACTTTGATTATCTTTAGGTCACGTGTCCTGCCATCATTGTTGAGCCGCATGAGGAGCGTTCATATTTGGGCCGCATGAAGGTCGTCATGACCGAGCCGCATGAAAGATTTCATGACCGAGCCGCAGGAATAGTCTCTATACTCGAACCGCATGAAGGTTGTCATGACCGAGCCGCATGAATATGTTCATGACCGAGCCGCATGGGGGTCTTCATGGCCAAGCCATACGAGTTTCTTCATGGCTGAGCCGCATGGGGGACCTTCATGGTTTAGCCGCATGGAGTTTACTCGAGTTGCCTATGTGTTTGAGCCGCATGTCCATGTTGGTGACTTTTGAGCCGCAAGATACTCTTGAGCCGCATGAAGCTCGTCTGATTTTGAGCCGCATGAAGCTTCCTGGGTTCTGTGCCGCATGAAGAATGTCTCATGACCGAGCCGCATGAAGGACGTCTCATGATCGAGCCGCATGAGGAATGTCTCATGACCGAGCCGCATGAAGGACGTCTCATGACCGAGCCGCATGAGGAATGTCTCATGACCTAGCCGCATGAAGGACGTCTCATGACTCGCATAAGGAATGTCTCGATCAGCCCGTGCACTCGCTTTGTGGGCCCGGGTATCCCGAACACACGAGTGCGTAGGTATCACGTTTTCTCCCTGATGTGGGGCTAATAGAAACACTTGTCCTCGATCTTTGTTGGGAGACTCTTGAGAACCACTCTGTCCGTTTGTCGCTGGGGGCTGGACACGGGAGGCTCTGTACAACTTTCCATCAGAGGCCCGCTTAGCGAGACGCTCTTGATAGTCAGAGGTTGGGATAGCTGACTGAGCCCGATGAGCCCGCGCTGCCCTAGACTTCTTCTACTTAGCACCCGAAGGTGCGTAATAGGAAGAGTCCAAGTTTGGAAGGAGGGAAGAGAAGTTGGTGTCCTTTTCAAAGGAGGTAAGGGGGCTCTATTTATAGAATGGAGTGAGCCCTTTCTTCTTCTCCTTTTCGATGTGGGACTAAAAGCAATATTTTTCATGCTTCTACATGACCCCCTTCAAAGTTTTCAAATTGCAAATTTGGAACACTTTGAATAAGAAGCATGGAAAGTAGATTTGTTTAGGTGTGGCAATCCAATCAGAGGTAGCATGGACGTGATAGGTTTGGGTACTTCCGCTGGGGATTTTATGTGGACTTATCATCCTTGGCGTACCTTGGTTTTAGGTACGGATAATAAGTTGAGAGAGGGAACCATCATATTTACTCAGAGGTGGTATGGACGTGGTAAATATAAGGTTGATGGTAGAGCTTTCCTACTCAGAGGTGATATGGACATGGTATGAGTGAACTCGAATGAGTATACATAGAACAACTCAGAGGTGCTATCAACGTGGAAGTTCTATGCATTGGGTGAAAGAATGCTATGGAACAGCTAGGCTCCGAAAGCATGTGATGATGAGAAAAGATGTGGATGTACTAAGGGACCTAGTACGGCATTTGTGGTCAGCAGAGGACATTTGTGGGCCCATTATCCTTGGCATACCTTGGTTTTAGGTACGGATAATAAGTTTGATAGGGATACCTAGAACAACTCCGCGGTAAGGCGGATATGGAGGTTCTTGGTATCGGGCGAAAGATTGCCATGGAGCAGTGATCAGTTTTCTGTTTTCTTTCACTATTTTTTCTTTTCTTTTTGTCAAGGGATGTGATCCCAAATGATGTAGTACTTTAAATTTTAAATAAATGAGCATGTTTCAACTCATCTTCTCTTTCTTGTACTTGTGGTATTTGTGGAATTGGACCTGCTGGGGGATTATTTGTGGACCTGTTACCCTGGGCGTACCTTGGTTTTAGGTACGAGTAACAAGTTTCGGAGAGGAATACCTAGAATAACTTCGCGATAAGACAGCTATAGAAGTTTTTGGTATTCGAGAGAATGCCAGGGAGCAACTGGGCTCCTAGGCATGATAGGGAAGGGATGGGCGTGTACTGGAGACCCAGTACAGCATCTGTGGTCGACTGAGGACATTTGTGGTCATCGAAAGACGTTTGTGGGCCTATTATCTTTGGTCGTACTCAGATCGTAGGTACAGATAATAAGTCGAGGGAGGACCATCATACTTACTCAGAGGTAGTGAGGACATGGCAATTATAGATTCACGGAGGATATTTGTGGTCAACAGAGGACTTTTGTGGTCAACAGAGGACATTTGTGGTCAACAAAGGACATTTGTGGTCAACAGAGGACATTTGTGGACCTATTATCCTTGTCGTACTCCGGTTGCGGGTACAGATAATAGGTTGAAAGGGAACCGACGTACTTACTCAGAGGTAATGAGGACATGGCAAGTATGAAGGTTTCTTCTACGGAGCCTTCCCACGCAGAGGTAATGAGGACATGGCAGGAGTGGGCTCAATGAAGAAGGGGTACATAAAACGGCTCAGAGGTAATGAGGACATGGAAGTTTTATGTAGGGGTGATTTGTTTTTGGCGGAAGTGAAACGACTCAGAGGTAGCATCGACATGGTCGTTTTGGAAGTTTGTGGACCCGTTACCCTTTTTGTGCACTGGGAGTACGGGTAGTGGATCATGAGGGAGGATCTCTTATAGGAAGAAAGTTCAGAGGTATGATTATACATGACTTACTATCTGAAAGAGTGACCGGGATGTGAGTACAGGAGCACCAGCGGGTACATAACTCGATATTGTGAAAGTATGAGTTCAGTGGCGCCAGCGGGCATATGACTCGATAATTTTGGATGTTGTGGATGTGAGTTCAGCGGTACGAGAGAGTACATGACTCGAAAATCTGGAGAATGATGAGTGTGAGTTCAGCGGTACCGGCAGGTACGTGACTCAAAAATCTGAAAAATTGTGGATGTGAGTTCAGCGGCACCAACGGGTACATGACTCGATGATTTGGAAAATGTTGAAGATGCGAGTTCAGCAGCACCAGCAGGTACATGACTCGATAATCTGGAATGTTATGGGTGTGAGTTCAACGGCACCAGCGGGTACATGACTCAGTGATCTGGGAAATTTGGAGGCGGAATGTGAGTTCAGCGGCACCGGAGGGTACATAACTCACCAATCTGGGAAATTTGGAGGTGGAATGTGAGTTCAGCGGTACCATAGGGTACATAACTCAATCATCGGGGATTTTTTTTTTTTGGATGTCATTTCGGACGTAATACTTCTTCAGGAACTTGCCGTTGATGGGCAACATGAGCAAGTCTCAGTGTGAGCAGCCACATATTTGGCCAGCTCCGACTCTTCTTCGGCCACCCCCTGTGTAAATGCAGACTGAGATGATGACTTGGGCAACTTGATTATCAGGGGCTCCATGGGTGGAGCAGAACGTGGAGTTGTCGACAGACTAGCGACCCCCAGTTTGGCACTTGATGTGGAGCAAGGAGTAGCCGGTTCGCTAGAAGTGTCCGACCTTGCATCGGGGTGACGACCCTTCTTGGGAAGGCGTATCGTCAGTGGCCTATCGGAGGGATTGAGCTTCTCCGTTTGGGGTTGACCGACTCTCGACAGTCTGATTGTCAGTGGCCCCGTTGTGGGTCATGACACTTGGCCGGACCTTGGCAGCCGGATTGTCATCTGCTCCTCTTGCGCCGAGAGGCTGATCGCGTCCTTCCTCAGAGTGGCAATGAGAGGTGCGGACCTGCCCGGTTTGCGAGCTTGGAGGTGGATTGTCAGAGGTCCTTCTAATCCCGTAGCTGTCTCGGTATGAGCTTGTACGTCTCCTTCATCAAGGTGCCTCTTCGACTTTTCGTATAGGCAGGAGTCTTAGTAGTAGGATTCGACCCCTTTGAAGGGATCGATATCAGCAAATTCTGTCTTCACGAAGCCGTGTTTGTCGATATATTTGAAGCACTGGTGTAGCGTGGAAGGATAGTTCCGCTCATGAGTCCGTAATTGCATTGATGCATAAGCAATCACTTTCCCATGCTGCTGTAGGACACATCCTAGCCCCTTTCCCGAAGCATCGCTGTATATGGTGAAACCTCCAGATCTCGAAGGTAATCTCAGAACTAGAGCGGTCGTCAGCCTCCTCTTCAGCTCCTCAAATGCTGCCTGGCAGTCCTCTGACCAGATGTACTCTGCATCCTTACACGTCAGCTTCATCATGGGTTCAGCTATCCTAGCAAAGTCCTGGACGAACTTCCTATAATAGCCGGCTAAACCCAGAAAGCTCCTGATCTCTGAAACTGACGTCGGAGCCTTCCATGTCTCAACGGCAGCAATCTTCCTGGGATCCACCGAGATCTCCTCTCCAGTAACTATATGACCGAGAAACTCCACTCGGTCTAAAAAGAACTCGTACTTCGACAATTTGGCAAACAACCTTTCCTGTCTCAGAATCCCCAAAACTATCCGCAAGTGCTCTGCGTGCTCCTCCGGCGTCTTCGAGTATATCAGGATGTCGTCGATAAATACTACGACGAACTTATCCAGATACTGGTGAAATGTCTTATTCATCAAATTCATAAAGACAGCTGGCGCATTTGTGAGACCAAATAGCATCACCAGAAACTCATACTGCCCGTACTTCGTGTTGAACGCCGTCTTCTGGATGTCTGTAGCCCTGACTTTCACCTGGTGGGACCCGGATCTCAAATCTATCCTGGAAAATACCTTCGCCCCACTCAACTGGTCGAACAAATCATCTATCCTGGCAGAGGATATTTGTTCTTAATGGTGATGGTATTCAACGCCCGGTAGTCAATACACAACCGAACTGTACCATCATTCTTAGGCACAAAGAGCACTGGCGCTCCCCATGAAGAAGCACTAGATCGAATGAAACCCTTTTTCAACAGGTCATCAATCTGCTCCTTCATCTCTACGGCCTCTTTGGGGTTCACTCTATAGCAAGCCCGGGATACTGGTGATGAACCCGGTACTAAATCTATAGTGAACTCCACATCTCTGTCAGGCGGAAGTCCTGGAAGATCCTCTGGGAATACATCCATAAACTCCCTATTGATAGGGTGTGGCGGTGCTAATTCCCCAACTGTCGCACAACAGTTCGGCTCTAGACTGATCTCCGGCCCTGTCCTTCTGACACTGAATGGTGCCGTACCTGGGAGACTGAATAGAATACTACCCTCATGACAGTCTATAGCTGCATGGGCATAGCTAAGCCAGTCCATCCCCAATATGATATCATAATCGAAGAGTGGCATCACAAAGAATCGTCCCCTAAACTCTCTCCCGGCTAGAGTAATAGAGCATCTATAGATAGCTCTAATGGGCACTGGTCCGCCTCCCGTCATTACTCTACTAATCTCCTCGGTAGATGTAGTTACTAAGTGGTGTTTATGCAAAAACTCTAATGACAGGAAGCTATGAGATGCACCGGAATCAAACAAGCATAGAGCTAGAAAAGTATGCAAATAAACATGACCTGTGATGACGTCAGCCAAATAATCTGGCTCTGAAACCTTCTCCGGCTCTGGCTCAAGAGCTAGGCTATAAGCCTTCCCTTGGGATCCCTTCTGCTGCTGCAGATGTTGCCCAAACCTCTGTTGCTGAGTCGGAAGCGGCCCTCTAGGTACCATGGCTGTTGGGCAGTCCCGAAGCTGATGGGTGGCAGACCCGCAAGCTAAGCACTGCTTCAACCTCTTTCTGCAGATGGAGTAATCATGCCCTAGTCTTTCACAGAAAGAACACATAGCTCCCTTCTGCTGCTGCCGGGGTCCCGGGGTTCTAACTGGCGGGGTCGGGTGATGTGGTGTGGAAGAACGGTATGTCTGCTGGTACGGCATCGGTCCTCTCTGCTGGAAAGCCTGACGCTTGGACGGTCCCTCGAGGTGTACAGAAGCCGGCCTCTTGCAAGACTGAAGACGCTCCTCTATGCTCCGGGCCAACTCTAGGATCTGGTAGTAGTCAGTCATACCGTTCGCCACTATAAGAATGCCAATGTCTGGAACTAGACCATGGCAAAACCTACGTGTCATCTCCTCAGGGTCTACAACTAGACTAGGAGCGAAACGGCTCAGGTGACTAAACTTCGCTGCATACTCTTCGACAGAATGGTTCTCCTACTGGATGTTCTGGAATCGTAGCCCCATGGCTACCCTAGCGGTGGTCGAGAAGAATTTCTTCTTGAACTGGGTCTTGAACTGATCCCAAGTGGCCCTCCCTCTCGCGAATAGCGGCTCATTCCAGAACCAAACTACTGCCAAGTCTATCAGCAGAAATCCTAATGCCTCGACCTGGAGGTCACTCGGCAACCTAGCTCCAAGGAGCTTCTTCTCTACCGAGTCTAGCCAGTCGTCTGCTACTACTATGCCCTCAGTCCCTAAGAACTCCTTGGGGTTCAGACCCATGAAGTCTTTGATTGTCCCCGCTCTCTGCCGTGGCTCTACAGGTGGTGGGACCACGGTACGTTCCTCAGAACGCTCCATGCTCTGGCGGAGTAGGGTGGTCTGCTCCTGAAGGGTCGTTAGGAACCCCTGGATCAGAGTGAGCAGTTGGTTCCCGTCGAGTGTGACGGAAGCCTGGGTAGGTATAGTGATAGGTGGGGGTGGGAGTGTCGGGTCGTGCTGGGACTGTGATGTGGAAGGTGGTGGAGGCATTTGGGTTTGTAGATTTTTGGAGTGGGGAAATATGGTAGGTAGAGGTGGAGGTGGAGGTGTATCGGTCAACTGGTTAACCGACAGGATAGGAAGTGTGCCATTCTCAGGTGTGACATACTGGGATGAGCGGGTGAGCACCATCTAAATAAATAAATAAAAAGGACTTATAAGGACTCTTTAAAGTAAACAATCAAAAACAAGAAAATCTAATTGTAATAGCAAGCATATGATGTGATGTGTTTCCTATGTTGCAATCCTAGTAATTCTCTAGATGTTCTAAGCGTCATTCCTAATGTTATCTAATTACCTTAAGTTCCTAATTGCAGGCAAGCTTGGTACAATAACGTAACCAAACAATTTAGTCAGGGACCTGCGTGGGCCACCACTAAAAATATGTCACGATCCGCTACCCAAATTGTTGGGCCGGGCCGAGTCATGTCCAACCTACGCTTGAGATAAAACGTAGTAAGCTGTTCCAAAGATATAAAAGTAAGACTAAAATGTGCTAACAGTTCTAGAAGTAATAAAGAGTCATAAATGCTCCAAACACAAAAGTCATCTCATATAATAGTAAGTCCAAGTACAAGTCCGAGATGTAAAGCTGGATACAGGTCCAGTCACAAAATACATAGTCTAATACATGACTACTCTCAAAAGTCTAAAATATAAATAGACAACTAGACGAGTTTCCCTGCAGGTACATCCTCGTAAGACAAAGCCTGGTCCTTGGCAGTAACTCCATAATATGAATCACAGAGCAACTCTTCCTCAGTAAGTATACCTACAACGTTATCCTGTCAGGACGGGAGCAAGTACTGTTTCTAGCAAACTAATATACGAAACATAAAATGAACATAAGAGAAATAAACTGGAAACATGGCATCTCATAGTCTATCATGGCAAGACACATATGTCATATAGACAGATGTATATGTAATATTTAAAACTGTAGCAGGTACGTGATCGTCAATAGGTGTACAATGTACAGACGCACATAATGAAATATACTTCCGTACAAGTGATAAGGCGATAGATGTATATACGTGTAAGGACCATTGTTCGTATTACGTATTTTGGCATACGTGTACGTATTTAGACCTGTATTGCATGTCTCCTTGTTTGGTTCGGCCCGACTTGACTTGGTTCGGCTTGATTTTGCATGGTTCGATTTTGCTTAATTTTATGTGAACCAAACCACTCCCACCTACCACCACCCTCTTCATTAAATATCCCACCAAACATTTCTCTCTCCTCATTAACTCTTCTTCTTCCCTACCATTACTTCTCCATCAACCTGAGAGTGGAAGGTTTAGGCAAGTGCACCTTGCTTCATGGAGGAAGTCTATTTTTTATTGTTCCATTGTCTTTCTCATGTGTTTCTAACCCACTTTAGTACTTAGCATTTTTCATTTCCATGGTTAAATTCTTGTAAATCTAGCTTTGTGGTATTTTCGATTTTCAGGAGTTTTGATCTATCAAACCTGCATATTTTTGCTATTTGATGGTTCCATGATGTAGAGAATTCCATTTTGTCCAAATTTGACCTACGGGAGTCTGAATTTGGGTTCCTACTGTTGTTTGGAGGAGCATGGAGGCCATGGTATTTTTCATGGACATGTTCTCTGTGGAAGCCATTATTGTACTTTGGCCGCATGAGCATTTTTTAGCTCTGAGCCGCATGAGCATTAATTAATTGCATGACCCTTTTATTTTAGTTGTCTGCAAGCTTGCATGCATTTGCATGCAACTTGCCTGAGCCGCATATGGCCAGTAGCTTTGGCCGCATTGATATTTATTTGGACATGCATTAGCTGGCGCATGGCCATTTAATTATTAGCTTTGCATGCATTAGCAAATGATTACATGCCTTAGCATTAATTGCATGTCCAATTCTCTGCATGGCCGTATGGTCCTTTTTTATTATTATTTATTGCATGCAGTAGCATTAAATTGCATGGCAATTTCTCTGCTTTGGCCGCATATGGCCAATTCATGGCGTGGCCGCATATGCAATTTATTGTTGGCCGCATGGCCTTAACAGTAATTGCTTGGCCGTATGGCCACTATTAATTTATTATTGGCCGCATGGCCTTAGCTTAATTGCTTGGCCGCATGTACATTTATGTGCTTGGCTGCTTGCACATTTATATGCTGGCCGCATGAAAATTTTCCCGAGCCGCATGAGTCCTCCACAGCCCTTGCCCCTTCTAATATTTAATTACTAAATGTGTGCTTGTGTCAAATTAATTGTTCCCTGACACGATGGTGACCCGTTGTGGTGCACTTTTGACATGACGTAATAGTGGCCCGACGTGGTGCACTTCTGACAGTGAACATGATATGATATATATATATATATATATATATATATATATATATATATATATATTGAAGGCTGTTGCGACGGCTAGCATGTCATGACAAGATTGGATGGCCTGGACACCGTGGATGATTGTGTTGTACAATTGAACCAAAAATGTTTGCATCATGTCTAGGATAGGGATCCCTGAGTACCACGGTCAGGGGTACCTACTGTAAATGGCTAAGGCTAATAGCTAGAATAATTCAGTAGTCATGAGAGATTTCCCCAGCTACAGGCGATCCCGTTATCCCGGCCACCATTGTTGGACTTGCAGCCTGCCGACGAGTAGGGCACAAGTCTAGATTCACTGATATATAGAAAAGATCGAGGCACTGCTTAATGAACCCAAGTCGCCTGGATAACCTGGATTAGCTGCAGGGCTTGTGGCTGGAGGAACATCTCACTATATTTTATGATAACCCTAGTTAGCTAATGTAGAAAGCCGTAGTCACTGATTGGCCGGGAGCGATTGTATGGTGTA
This sequence comes from Iris pallida, assembly GCA_029216955.1. Lineage (NCBI taxonomy): Eukaryota > Viridiplantae > Streptophyta > Magnoliopsida > Asparagales > Iridaceae > Iris > Iris pallida. Next base: position 2,261,550 of record JANAVB010035820.1, on the reverse strand, counting down.
GTTTTAGTGCTCGATTATTGTAAGTTTGATCGCATGATTATCACTCTTAACAATAAAGATCAGGGGCTAAGTTCTGTTCAGGCGAAGGGTTACAACCCCGGTCTTTGTTTGGTTTAAGGGTTGTAACCTGGCTCACGGAGCAGTTCTAAGTCCTCTCTTCGTTTATTGTCTTATTATACCCCACGTCATGCTTGTAATGTTTTACCTTACCAACAGGATTTGGAGACGGAGTTCTATTCAGGTGAAGGGTTACTGTAACACCCAGTTTTCCAGATGAGGGTAATTTTGAAATTTTGTAATTATAATTATTATTTATTGATTATTATTTCATATTATAATTTTTGGTAATTTTTAATCATTTTTAAACTATTTAAAATTATGACTTGTGATTTTGATATTTTACTATTGTTTGGTTTTAATTTCGAAGAAATTTGTCACCCCCAGTTTTCAGGAACAGGGGTATTTTTGTCATTTTATATTTTTGAAATATTTTTGAAATTTATTTTATTATTAATGATATTATTTTGGGATTATTTGAGTCGGGTTCGAATTTCAACTCAATCCGACTTGAAACGGGGATCCGGGGGTAGTTTAACTCTAGTGGGACCCACACACTAATTAGGCATGGCCCACATGATATTAATTTTAGTTCACATGATAGAAATATTTTAGTTAGAGGTTAGACTAATTATTATGGATAAGGTTAGTGTGATTAGAGACTTTAGAATGACTAATTTAGCCCCAACCAATTAGCCCTTTCCTAATACTAATAGAATAGGTTAGTGGGGGCATTTTGGACCTTACCATAATAGGATAAATAGCCCCATATGGCCAGCCACTTTGGGAGAGGATATGCTCAAGTTTATTTCATTATTCTCATCCACACTCTCTCTCTTGTTCTTCCCCAAATTTCTAGGGAGCAATCCCTAGCAATTTCTCCACCAAATCCTTCCATTTCGCCACCAAATCTTCTTCTTTCTTCTCCATTCTAGCCAAGGAGGAAGCTACCCAAGCTTGGGAGGATTCGGAGCTCGTTCGTGTCCTTTTGGAATCTCTACGTGTCGGTGTCGCTCCGGGAAGGCTTTTCTTCGATTCGATCTACCGGGAGGTATAAATCCCTTCTCCTTTTCATTTCCTCATGCATATAGGTCTAATTTGAACCCATAGGAATGACCCCCATGGTTGTATCTCCATTTGTGTTCATTTCGTGTCCATTTGGAGGTCATAAGAGTGTCCTTTGTGTTGTGGTTGTGTCCATGTGGAAAAATCCCAAATTTGGATACACTATGTGTTGTTGTTATGTATGAATGAATTATTACATGTTTAATCTCATATTTTTGTATTGAAGATGTGTTCTATAGTGTCTCATATATATATTAGTGTAGAGAGTGAGTTCTTGATATATTATGTTATATACTTGTGTTCTTTTGTCTCAAACTACCTAAATCCGTCATGATTTTTATCCACGTTTTTAATTTCAGCCCTAACTTAGAAATATCATAACTTCTAGCTCAAAGCTCGGTTTAATCTCCCGTTTTTTTTAAAAGAAGCGTATTGAAGTTAGCTTTCCAAAAACATATATTAATAGGCCTAATTCTTTCTGTAACTTTCTGGAGAATTATTTGAGTGTCAGCTGTAGGAAGGACAAACGCGTTCTCGGTGTTTTTGCGATTCCGGGAGTTTCCGGAAATGAAAACGCGATCCGTTTGAAGTTTCGGAAAGCTAACACATAGATCTATAACATACTTTAATCCTAGATTTTAATTCATGATGAGATGGTACAGTATTGATTATTAGTAGAAGTTACTATTCGGCATATGCATTTTGTGCACCCTTGTGTGTAATATAATGTTCTATTTGATTTTAACCCATGTTAATGTATATACATTATGTAATTAAATAGAGAATGCAAGCATGAGTAAATGGTTAAATAAATGATGTATGAGGTGTAAGTATCCTATCTAATGTAAGCATGTATAAGTATGACTTGTAATGAATATGTAGGTTCCATAGTATGTAATGTATGGTGCATATAGTGGTGCAAGAGAATAAATGAATGATGAATGAATGCAAGCATGAATGTAATGTAATAATAGATGTAATGTTCTATGTTAACACAAATCCTATATTACCTCATGTACCCCCTTACACTATGTTGACACTATCACACTTGACACATTGTTCATTTATACTTTGACACTCTTTGATATGTATACACTATGTATGCCCATTTAACCCTCACTTGCCCCTTTGCCATGTTCACATACACACACATAGCTTCTTAAATAAGTAATTATGAATATAGTTAACTTAGCTATGTATGTATATTATATATATGTTAGCATATTGTGTTGTAATATATAAGTTTATATAACCATTTGAATGTCATGATTATAGACCTAATGTTGAATACCAATATATGCATGTGTATATATGTGTAGACATATATAGCTTAAAGTAATAGATTACCTAGTGTATATCCAATGTAAATTCTTGCCTATTTGAGTATTGAATAATTACATGCTATATAGAGTTGGGTGTATGTTGGCTTGTATAGCCTTGTATTGATGTGTGCTTGCTAGGATAGTCTTGGTTAGGCCTAGTAAGACTTGCTGGGTTAGGACATGACCTAGTTTGACCTAGTTTGACTAGTGCAGTTGACCAGAGTTGACCAAGGGTTGACTTTGGCCTAGTTTGACCTAGATTCATGTAGAATGCATTGTAGTGCCTTATATTACCCTTCTGGACATGTTGTGACTTGTGTTGTTCTAATTAGGAGCCAGACACCTCTTCTCGGACAGTATCTTTACCTTGGACATTCAGACATCAGGCGAGTACATTCTCTGATAGTTCTCTCATTTACTTGTCAATTACTGTACTTCAGTTCTAGTTAGTTGTATTGCATTCTCTGCTACAATACGTGTGGATATTTCTGGATTCATGTATATGACACACTTTTATTTTCTGGCCTCTATTACTGGTATCATCTCTATTACTGGAATCACCTACTGGAATCATTTAACTGGAATCATTTTACTGGAATCATTTACTGGAATCATTTACTGGTATCATTATATTTTGGCTGGACTCATCTTGAATCATTGTGTCGAAATTCTGGATTCACTTGCTGGGAGGGAAAATACTAGAGTGAGACATGTAGACATACCCCAATCTAGAATCTCCCTACTGGAATCTACTGGAAGCATAGCCATCTCTCGCCTGATCAGTGAGGGATGTGCCTGATTACCTACAGTCATTTACATGTCGATTTCGGTATTTTAAAACATACTGTTAGAGTATAGGCTGGACTTACCCTGGAATCATTGATCACTATAACTGAAATCGTCCCTTACTGGATTTATCTTGTATTAGATTCATCTTGTACTGGACTTACATTGGAGTTACACTGGTCTACATTGATGTCTAGACTTTATATCATATTACCCTGGTTCAGCTAGTTCTATTTTACAGTCTTCATTGCTATAATTCTTCTCTTGTTTAGTTATTTTCTTTCCTTGCACTTTATCTGTCTTTCTTACCATCACCTGAATATAAACTGCCATTTTCATCAATATAACTGTCTATAACTGCTGTATAGTTCTCTGTCATTTACTTGGGTTTTCTAGATGAGATGTGCTCGTTCCTGTCCTGACTGGACCTGTTGATAAATTTTACAGATAGCCTGGAGGTTGCCTGCTAGCCTAGAGGAGATACAGTAGAGGTTGTATAGTTAGTTATTTCAGTTGTATTGAGTTGTATTTATTCTATGGATTACTGTAATGAGCTTTGAGATATTTTCTGGGTTTGTGTATCTTAGACACTTAGACTTCTATCTGCTGTATCTCTTTTGGATTTCATGTTTTACCTATCTTTTATCTCGCTCTACCTTAGTTGTGATTGAGACTGTATCTGCTATGTCACCTCCATTCGGAGAGTATATACTGTACAGGTACCTTTATATTGTTAGATGTTTGACCTAGGACAGCGTTCTACCGCCGACACTGCGGCGTAGGCTGGGCGTTGTTACGTTCTCGCACCCAAACAGTGGGTACGGGTCATGACAGTTACAACCCCGGTCCTTGTTTGGTTTAAGGGTTGTGACCCGGCTACTTGAATGGTTCCCTCGTACTCCATTATGACTGTTGTTATTCTTTATTACCAAGCTCTTTTTGTAACTGTTTTTAATATTTATTTCTGATGTGCTGGTTTTTAGTTCTTAAGTGAAGCCTCTTTTGTGGCACTTGCTCTTTCTGGGATCTGACCCAGCTGGTTTTGTGTGGCCAGATTTCAGAGCAGCTTCAGAGGATCTACCGACCTTCCAACCCGATGGTGACCACCAGGCGTAACCAGGACAACGAGTGGGTTTATTTTTTGCTCTCCCACTCTATTGTAAAAATTTTATTTTGAGGCGTTTAGCCGACGAGCACCTGTTAGCTCGTATTGCATACCTTATTATTGTCTGCCTACGGGCTGTAACATGATTGACAGATCCTAGGGTTGATCATGTATGACTAAACTCTTACTAGTCCTCACATTTTGTAACGACTAGCTTCATGATCAGCTGAACATGTAATGCTTGGGACGCCTTACTATTGTATATTTGGTGATCTTACATCTTGTAACTTTACTTGCTTGCTTGAGATTGAGACAATTAGGCTTGTTATTGACCATAGGAGACTGTTGGATTGTAGTTAAACCCTCATATATCTAGACAGCCGTGACCGTATAGTGGGATGGATTCCATTTTATTATACGTAGCTGGCTATGTATGTCCCTGCTCTCCAGTATTCTAGTTCTGGGGCGTTACATGGTTTAAGTGGTGGCCCATGCAGGTCTTGTAAATCAAGATATGTTAGGGTTTACCGAATAGATGTCTCAATCAGCACTCGCCCTTGATCTCTGCCCGTATCTTCCAATTCCTGAGATTCTCGACCTGATCACATGCTTGTATCGTTGATCTGTCTTGGTCCTTCCTTATTGTTCCCTATATCGTCTTCTTCGGCGGCATTGTTCCTGGTCCTACAGATCAGCAAGGCGAAGCACCTCCCGTGGACCAGCAGCAACCAGAAGATCAGGCCCAGCAGTCAGAAGCAGCCTCCCGGGTCATGCCTCCCGGAGATCCAGAACCCCCGGTGCAGCCAGCCCAGCCCGCAGGGCAGGATGATGGAGCCTTGGTGGGACTTATCAGGGAGTTGCTTGCATTACAAGATCGTCGAGGAGATGCCTTGCATCAGGCAGTGGCAGATGCTCTGGGCAGAGGTGGACATCATGGGAACAGTGCAGCAAACAGTTTTAAGCGCCTGAACTCTACATTCTTCGATGGCATTAAAGATGCTATCGCTGCTGATGCATGGCTTCAAGACACAGAGGTGATATTGGAGACAGCAAAGACTCCAGAAGATGAGAAGGTGGTCGTGGTTCGCCTGCAGTTATTGGATCTAGCCCGCAGCTGGTGGGCGGCACAGGCCGTTGGACTAGTGGCGCATATTGCTTGGACAGTATTTCGTGAGAGGTTCCGGACCAAGTACTTCGATGCGGTAGCTCGGTACGATCTATAGACCAAGTTTGCCAATTTGAAGCAGATCGGCAGGACGGTCGATGGGTATGCGGCCAAGTTTTCCAGGCTTAGTCGGTTCGCTCCTACCTTGGTGGCGACCGAGTTCGATAGAGCCCAGCGATTTCAGCAGGGACTCTACCTAGAGATTTTGCTGGCGGTGGAGCAGTTTGAGCATCAGACTTTTGATGCGGTATTGAGGGCAGCTAGGAGGCATGAGTATACCTCCCAGAGGATTGTGGACAGGACCTGAGATCGAAAGCGATCTCACGGCCAGATGAATCAGTCGTCAGCCCCAGCCCCGGCAGCCAGGGCTTTGACCATTGGAGCTCCGAGAATGACAGCTTCAGTTACGTCGGTTCAGCATTCAACCCCGACGTATCCTCAGCAGCAGAAGCAGAAGCAGTCTTCCCCCATGGGCTGCTCTTATTGTGGAAAGCCTGGACATGTTGTTTTAGAGTGTCGCAAGGCTCGAGGATTGTGTTTGCTTTGTGTTGTGCTAGACCACAAGGTAGGGTCCTGCCCGTTCAGGACTGACTCATCCCCAGCCTGGACTAGTTCATTAGTTAGGAGACCAGCCCCAGTACCAGTCCAGCAGCAGTTTCCATCCCCGAGGCCGTTGCCGACGCAGACCCGAGCTTTTCAGCAGCAAAGGCCTTAGCAATATGCCCAGGCGCAAGTTCAGAATAGGCAGCGAGAATTCCAGCAGAGAGGGCCGGCACCCAGAGGACATGGTCAAGTGTTGGCTTTGACCATGGGAGAGGAAGGAGTGGCGCCAGGTGAGGTAGTGGCAGGTACTATTCTCGTTAACACTTTTTCCGCTTCAGTGTTGTTTGACTCTGGTGCATCGCATTCATTTATGTCTGCACGATTCGCGACACGGATAGGACTGGAGCCTGAATCATTATCAGTAAGGCTCAATATACTTACTGGTAATGGTCTTGTGGGAGTAGATAGAGTGTTTTCCTCGTGTCGGATCCTGGTTAGCGGTAGAGAGTTTCCCGCTAGGCTGATAGAATTCCCAATGGCCGATTATGATGTGGTCTTAGGGATGAATTGGTTGAGAGACCAGTATGCTAGGATAGACTGCCATATTGGCAGAGTTGTTTTTAGCATTCCAGGCGAGCCGGAGTTTTCCTTTTCTCGAGGCAAAGTCGAACCTTCTCCTCCATTATTGCGGATGGCCGTAGCAGAAGTGCAGTTACCCCGGATAGTAGAGGAATTTCTAGATGTTTTCCCGAAAGAGCTTCCAGGGATGCCGCCAGAGCGAGAGATCGAGTTTACTATCGACTTGATTCTCGGGACAGCACCAGTGTCAGAGAGAGTCTACAAGATGGCGCCGTCAGAATTGGAGATATTGTACAAGATGATTGAAGAACTCCAGACCAAGGGATTCATTCATGCAAGTGGATCGCCTTGGGGAGCCCCGATGCTTCTTGTGAAAAAGAAGGATGGTACGTCCAGATTATGTGTTGACTATCGTATCTTGAACTCAGTGACAATCAAGAACAGATATCCTCTCCCAATGATAGATGAATTGTTTGATCAACTCAAAGGAGCGGCAGTATTCTCAAAGATTGATTTGCGGTCAGGATACCACCAGATTAGAGTCAGAGAGCAGGACATCCCAAAGACAGCTTTCAAATCCAGATATGGGCATTGGGAGTTCCTTGTTATGCCCTTTGGAGCAACCAATGCGCCAGCGGTATTCATGGACCTCATGAATCATATCTTCATGCCTTATTTGGATCAGTTCGTGATCGTGTTCATAGACGATATCCTGGTCTACAGCAAGAGTGAAGCGGAGCATGAGCAGCATCTCAGAGTTGTCCTCCAGATTCTCTGAGAGCGCCAGTTGTATGCCAAGTTTAGTAAATGCGAGTTCTGGCTCGATCGCATTTCATACTTGGGTCATATCATCACCAGAGGGGGAGTTGAAGTGGATCCCCAGAAGATCGTGGCTATCGAAACCTGGCCAGTGCCCAGCATAGTTGCAGAAGTTCGCAGTTTTCTTGGATTAGCCGGCTATTATCGGAGATTTGTTTCGGACTTTGCTCGGATATCAGCGCCATTGACACAGTTGACCTGCAAGGATGTGCAGTTTGCTTGGACAGCAGAATGTCAGGAATCTTTTGAGAAGCTGAAGCGATGCTTGATGACGGCACCCGTTCTCACACTTCCAGATGGGATCGGAGGATTTTCAGTGTACTGTGATGCTTCAGACAGAGGATTAGGATGTGTTTTGATGCAACATGGGAAGGTTGCTTATGCGTCACGACAACTTCGTGATCATGAGAGAAATTATCCAACCTATGACTTAGAGCCGGCAGCAGTAGTGTTTGTAATTAAGTTGTGGAGACACTACCTGTATGGAGATAGGGTGGAGATTTTTACCGACGACAAGAGCCTGAAGTATGTGTTCACTCAGAAAGATCTTAACATGCGTCAGAGAAGATGGCTGGAGCTGCTTGTGGATTATGATGTCAACCTGCAGTATCATCCTGGGAAGGCCAACGTTGTTGCAGATGCATTAAGCAGGAGAGCCAGAGTTTATTTTCTAACAGCGCAACCAGAGTTGTTAGTAGATCTTCAGAAGATGGATATAGAAGTTGTCATTCCTACCAATGTGGCATTGATGGCCAGCATGCAAGTTCAGTCCAGTATAGTTGATAGGATCAAGATAGCTCAGTCCTCCGATTCTAAGCTTCAGCGGCTTAAAGCAGAATATGAAGCAGGACGCCGACTAGAATTATGCATTCATGAAGATGGTATACTTCGACATGGTAAGCGTCTTTATGTACCTAGTGGAGATATTAGACAGGAGGTGATGGCGGAAGCTCACAGTTCTCAGTATTCGATTCATCCCGGTGGCACGAAGATGTATCGTGATATCCGTCAGCACTTTTGGTGGAATGGCATGAAGAGGGAGATAGCTCGGTTTGTCTCTCGGTGTTTGGTTTTTCAATAAGTCAAGGCTGAACATCAGAGGCCAGCTGGACTTCTTCAGCCCTTGCCGATTCCAGAATAGAAGTAGGAGCATATGACCATGGATTTCGTGACTGGATTACCTAGATCCCCAGCCGGTAGAGATGCTATTTGGGTTATAATTGACAGGCTCACGAAGGTGGCTCACTTTCTTCCGTTCATAGTTGGTCAATCGACAGCTCAGCTAGCAGAGATGTATCTCCGACAGATTGTCAGATTCTACGGTGTACTAGTCAGTATCACCTTGGACCGGGATTCAAGATTTACGTCGCACTTTTGGCGTAGCTTGCAAGAGAGTTTGGGAACTCGCCTCCAGTTCAGCTCAACATATCACCCGCAGACAGATGGTCAGTCGGAACGCACGATCCAGACTCTTGAGGATATGTTGAGATCTTGTACACTTGACTTCGGTGGTTTGTGGAAAGATCACCTGCACCTGGTGGAGTTCTCGTACAACAACAGTTTCCAAGCTAGTATCCAGATGGCACCGTTCGAGGCACTATATGGAAGGAAGTGTAAATCTCCACTAGCCTGGGATGATATTGGAGAGAGGCAGATGCTTGGTCCAGAGATGATCGCTCAGACAGTTGAGGTGGTCAGGAGAGTCAGATATCGTCTTCCGCGTTGCACAAGATCGTCAGAGCCATTGGGCCGATTCTCATCGGCGTCCCCTTGAATTTTCTGTCGGCGACCATGTATTCCTGAGGAACTCGCCTAAACGTGGCGTCATTCGTTTTGGCGTACGGGGAAAGCTTAGTCCTAGGTATATAGGGCCGTTCGATATTCTGGAGCGAGTAGGAGATGTGTTCTATCGTCTCGCTCTTCCGCCGTCTCTGAGTGAGGTGCATGATGTGTTCCATGTATCCCAACTACGACGGTATATCCCAGACCCGAGCCATATCCTGGATCATTCGGAATTGGTTGTTGGTACCAACCTTTCGTATGAGGAGAGACCCGTATCCATATTGGACCAAAGGGAGAAGATACTCAAGAACAAGACTATCAAGTTAGTCCGTGTTGCTTGGGGTCATCACTCTTTAGGAGAGTCAACGTGGGAGGGTGAGGATGACATCCGATCGCGCTATCCCGACCTGTTTGACTCGTGAGGTATAATATATTTCTTATGTCTCATGCCTTCGATTCCTTGCTTGCATGAATAATTGCTTGCTTGCTTGACTAGTACAGCTTGCCTGTGAGTAGTATAGCTAGTCCTTGCATCTCTAGCCACTTGATTAAATTTCGAGGACGAAATTCTTTTAAGGTGGGTAGAGTTGTAAGGACCATTGTTCGTATTACGTATTTTGGTATACGTGTACGTATTTAGACCCGTATTGCATGTCTCCTTGTTTGGTTCGGCCCGACTTGACTTGGTTCGGCTTGGTTTTGCATGGTTCAATTTTGCTTGATTTTATGTGAACCAAACCACTCCCACCTACCACCACCCTCTTCATTAAATATCCCACCAAACATTTCTCTCTCCTCATTAACTCTTCTTCTTCCCTACCATTACTTCTCCATCAACCTGAGAGTGGAAGGTTTAGGCAAGTGCACCTTACTTCATGGAGGAAGTCCATTTTTTATTGTTCCATTGTCTTCCTCATGTGTTTCTAACCCACTTTAGTACTTAGCATTTTTCATTTCCATGCTTAAATTCTTGTAAATCTAGCTTTGTAGTATTTTCAATTTTCAAGAGTTTTGATATATCAAACCTGCATATTTTTGCTATTTGATGGTTCCATGATGTAGAGAATTCCATTTTGTCCAAATTTGACCTACGGAAGTCTGGATTTGGGTTCCTATTATTGTTTGGAGGAGCATGGAGGCCATGATATTTTTCATGGACATGTTCTCTGTGGGAGCCATTATTGCACTTTGGCCGCATGAGCATTTTTTAGCTCTGAGCCGCATGAGCATTAATTAATTGCATGGCCCTTTTATTTTAGTTGCTTGTAAGCTTGCATGCATTTGCATGCAACTTGCCTGAGCCGCATATGGCCAGTAGCTTTGGCCGCATTGATATTTATTAGCTTGCATGCAATTGTACTTGTATGCATGCATTAGCTTTATTTAATGCTTGCATCCCTTTGTATACAATTGCACTTGTATGCAATTGTACTTGCATGCATGCATTAGCTTTATTTAATACTTGCATCCCTTTGTATACAATTGCACTTGCATGCAATTGTACTTGCATGCATGCATTAGCTTTATTTAATGCTTGCATCCCTTTGTATACAATTGCACTTACATGCAATTGTACTTGCATGCATGCATTAGCTTTATTTAATGCTTGCATCCCTTTGGACATGCATTAGCTGGCGCATGGCCATTTAATTATTAGCTTTGCATGCATTAGCAAATGCTTACATGCCTTAGCAATAATTGTATGTCCAATTCTCTGTATGGCTGTATGGCCTTTTTTTTATTATTATTTATTGCATGCAGTAGCATTAAATTGTATGGCAATTTCTCTGTTTTGGCCACATATGGCCAATTCATGGCGTGGTCGCATATACAATTTATTGTTGGCCGCATGGCCTTAACAGTAATTGCTTGGCCGCATGGCCACTATTAATTTATTATTGGCCGCATGGCCTTAGCTTAATTGCTTGGCCGCATGCACATGTTGTGATAACCCTAGTTAGCTTAACTGCAGGGCTTGTGGCTGGAGGAATATCTCACTGCATGTTGTGATAACCCTAGTTAGCTAATGTAGAAAGCCGTAGTCACTGATTGGCCGGAAGCGATTGTATGGTGTAGTTTCAGTGCTCGATTATTGCAAGTTTGATCGCATGATTATCACTTTTAACAATAAAGATCAGGGGCTAAGTTCTGTTCAGGCGAAGGGTTACAATCCCGGTCCTTGTTTGGTTTAAGGGTTGTAACCTGGCTCCCGGAGCAGTTCTAAGTCCTCTCTTCGTTTATTGTCTTATTGCATCCCACGTCATGCTTGTAATATTTTACCTTACCAACAGGATTTGGAGACGGAGTTCTATTCAGGTGAAGGGTTACAACCCCAGTCCTTGTTTGGTTTAAGGATTGTGACCCGGCTACTTGAATGGTTCCCTCGTACTCCATTATGACTATTGTTATTCTTTATTACCAAGCTCTTTTTGTAACTGCTTTTAATATTTATTTCTGATGTGCTGGTTTTTAGTTCTTAAGTGAAGCCTCCTTTGTGGCACTTGCTCTTTCTGGGATCTAATCCAGGTGGTTTTGTGCGGACAGATTTCAGAGCAGCTTCAGAGGATCTACCGACCTTCCAGCCCGATGGTGACCACCAGGCGTAACCAGGACAACGAATGGATTTATTTTTTTTGCTCTCCCACTCTATTGTAAAAATTTCATTTTGAGACGTTTAGCCGGCGAGCACCTGTTAGCTCGTATTGCATACCTTATTATTGTCTGCCTACGGGCTGTAACATGATTGACAGATCCTAGGGTTGATCATGTATGACTAAACTCTTGCTAGTCCTCACATTTTGTAACGACTAGCTTCATGATCAGCTGAACATGTAATGTTTGGGACGCCTTACTATTGTATATTTGGTGAACTTACATCTTGTAATTTTACTTGCTTGCTTGAGATTGAGACAATTAGGCTTGTTATTGACCATAGGAGACTGTTGGATTGTAGTTAAACCCTCATATATCTAGACAGTCGTGACCGTATAGTGGGGTGGATTCCATTTCATTATACGTAGCTGGCTATGTATTCCCCCGCTCTCTAGTATTCTGGTTCTGGGGCGTTACAATATGCACAAATCCGCTTTGAGATAAAGCCTACGGCGTAGTAATCATATAAAATAAAACTTTGCTCGGTACATACGTACGGAGAAGGGGGTATGATCACGTACTCTACTATCAGTTTCCCCATAATCCAGATTCTAATCATGTGAGAGATATATAAAGACTGTTCTAAGCATGGTAGTGACTGAAAGTGAAACATGTGAAGATTTAACTTGCTACCCCAAGGATTAGCATTTAACATGGTTGGGTTCGCAGTTCATTGTTGTAACAGTATGTAAAGTTTGTAGAAGTACTTGCCTTTAGTAAAGCAAAGCAGCGATAAAAATGCTATAGATGCCTGGTAACTCGTCACTGTAGAAATAAATACATAAACTTAGTTTTTTATACTAAGTTAAACACTAAAACACTAGTGGTGCAACACGACTTTCTGACTGGACACCTAGCCAAATGGTGACTTTAGCATAGGAGACCAATGTGGGATGACACAATAGCCAAACTAACTTTCTAGGGTCTTTATACTAGTGCAGGGTGATGTTCAATACGACTATAACTCAAAACAACACAAAAAGTTGCAAGTCGTAATTATTCAATAAATAAATCAAACTGTACACTGTGTTCCAACAATTTTTGAGATAGACAAAAAGTTCAAATTTACATAAAATAAAATACCAAAATGATCCTTTTAATTATAGAAATTTATACTAATTTTTTTGGAATTTATAAACATTCATAAATAATTATTAAAAATCAACAAACATATATACACTGAAAATGAGTTATGTTTTCCTATTTTATAAAATACCAAAAGTACTTATTAAATACTGGAAAAATTATAATAAATTGTCTAAATTAACATAGTATTTAAATACAATTTTCTCCAGATTTTTACAGCACTTAAAATATATATACAAATTCAAAAATAGCAAGCAACAGTTTCTGGAAAATAATTAATTAATTATTTACTATTTTGTCCATGTATTCAAAATTGAACCTAAGTCCAGATACAGGACCCAGAGCCATGAATCAAGTCCAATATGACTTGTACAGACTCTGAATGTATTAGACACAATTGGACCCAAAAACCCATGCTAGACTTGGACATCAATTGGTCATAATTAATAAAAAGCAGTAATTTATATACATAAATATATTTTTAAAGTGCTAAAATATACAAGTCACAATTTAAAAATAATAAATGACTTGTGAATTTATGCACAATAATATTTGTACAAAGTGAATTTGAAATACATATAATATACAACACATATATATATATAATATATATATATATATATATATATATATATATATATAATATATATATATATATATATATATATATTCAACAATATACTATATATATATAACTATA